>OY821518.1:109382397-109884897 GCA_963682025.1 Cordilura impudica
AAAGGGAACTAAAAATTTACCTTCACGTATTAATATATAGATTTATAAAAAATGGAAACAAACATATTTCGCATGTAATTAAAATGTATATTGAGCATCGTACTATCCAAAGAACCCTTGGATATGGAAACAAAAAAGCCATTTCTAACCCATACAAAGCAAATAAATAAATCGTTGTTCGATGGAAATATCGTAACCTCTCTCTTACAGAAAATATGTTTTTAAAATAAACAATTCCGAGCTATTTTTTTAAGAAAAGATGAAAAAGTACAGGACTAAAAACATATAAGGATAAAATTAAAAGAAATGTAGGGAAAGAAACGATCAGATCCTTCGATTTTTTATACATAAGAGAATAAGAGTGTTGTTAAATGGAAGATGAAACCTACGTGCTTGCCGAATTTTCCCAACTTCAAAGTCAAACATTTTATTAAATGTAGGCAAATAGTTCAGTCCAAAAAATCAAAGTTTCTTAAATGATTTTAAGTTTGGCAGCCAATTTGTACTTGTGGGAAATGGAGCAAATCGTTTGTCATAACAGGAGTGCCTGTATAGACAGTACTAAATATCCATGTATCATTGGCATTACCTAGCTTGTCACTATAGTAAAGAGTGCTTTGTTTAAGCGCGATAGAACTTGAAATTGTAAAATATAACACAAAAAACTAAATTTAAATAAAAAAAAAATTTTATTCGAAAGATAAATACATGGCATTAACATTTGAAAATGATTTCCAAAACGTCAATTATTTCTGGTTTATCAGCATACAGCAGTGACTTCACGTAGCCTTACAGGAAATAATCGAGAGGTGTCATATCGCATGACCTTGGAGCTCAATTGGCAGCTCCATTTCTCCAAATTAACTTATCGAAAGGTATTTCTTTTTAGCCGATTTGCAGATTTACAGATTTTTAAATTTTTTCCTTTATTTTGAGTAAATTGCATTTAAAGTTGCTACTAACACATACATAAAATTATACAATGCTATGTGTGTGTTTATTAAATTTGTTAATGTGTTTGTAACAAAAATGAGTTTGTTTTTTGTGTTGATTTGTGAATTTGCTATAATTGATTAGCATGCTTTTAGGGTTTTTATTTAATGCAAAAATAAAATTTCCTAGAATTTGCGCTCGAATTTCGAGGGCTGGAATCTGCTAGTTTACATTATTAGGTTAGGATTTCACGAAAACCTGATTGTGATTCTGAGTTCATATACGGATTAAGCGCGCCAAATACCTTTAAAAAGTGTACTTTGGTCTAAAGAAATGAAGGGAAACTTATTTTAAAATATTTTTATACAGCCTGCCAATAAAATCTTTTGACATAATAAAAATTTTGCCGATTGGAATTTTACGTTTCAAAATATACTCGTAGTTCTCCTTTTTTCTTTTCATTGCTAATTTATGTATGTATTTACTAACAAACAGTATCAAAGATGGAACAAATTGAAAAACTGGAAAGATAGAACAAAAAAGAAAAGAGACGTCAAAATTTTGTCAAGAAAGTATTTTACAATTTCGCTTTAAATTATAATATTCTTTTAAGTTATAATCATAGTAACTTTTTATGTTCAGAATTAAACATTTATAAAAATTATTTGTGCTTTGGTCATAAAAATGTGAATTTTATTGAATTTAAAATTTCTGGCAAAAGAACGTCAATTCAGTTGGTTTACTACATCCATCGGGAAAACAGAAAATTATCCAGTTTACAATATTAAGAATTATGCACAAAACGAAGATGTTTTCTAGAGGTGTAAACTCAAAAATTAATGTGGTGCTGTAGTCTCCCACGAAGCCATAAGACATATCTTGAAATGGAACTAATATTCATCAAGAATTACTCAAGAAATTCTTTACTTGCAATACAACACAAGGAAAAGAGATTGTCTTTTGCTACATTGCACATAGCCCAAGCCAGATGACTACACGGATTACGTATAGATGTGAGATGAAAATGATGTATTATATTGATGGGTCCAATAAAGTATGAAGAAAGCCGTTAAAGAAAGTCGAAACATAATTCCAACAGTGAAATATGGAAAACTTTCGTTCACGGTTTAGGGGTATAACACCCATCCCCATGGATGTGCAACAGTACTTACTTACATGTTTTGTGTCATGTAATTAACAGTGCTGAAAAATTTGGCGTTTACGTTGATGTAAAGCCGCATTTAAAATTTTATCCAGATAATGACGCTTATGGTAAGGTCTTAGTTTCTGTACAACTGTATCAATGTGTTGGATACACCTCTCCAGAGTCCAGACCTAAATCCAATCGAACACTTGTGGATTTACTTGTAAAAAGAACATTCTAAAAACAAAACTGACCTGAAAACAATAATTCAGTGAAAGACGATTGCAAGCCGCAATTGATGTCAAAGGTGGCTTTACGAAGTACTAATTATTTTCCTTTATGTTTTTCTACTTTCTTTTCTTTATACCCTATACCACTATGTGGTTGGGGTATAATGACTTTGTGCTGCTGTTTGTAACAACCAAAAATATTTAACCTACACCCATCTTTAATTATACCGATCGAATCAGAATCACTATATGATTCGATTTAACGATGTCCGTCCATCCGTCCGTCCGTCCGTCTGTGTGTCCATGTAAAGTTTGTAATCAAACTGCAGGTCGCAAATATGAATGTATTTTGATGAAATTTGGTATATAAGCTTCTATCAGCCATGGGATGAACGCTATTGAAATTGGTGAGAATCGGTCCATGTTCAGACCTAGCCCCCATACAAATGACCCCTATGAAATCGACATATATTGCCATAAGATCCAAATTATCATACATATCTTAGTCAAATTGGGTTTGTATGTACATATTACATCCATTAACTAGTAGTCCAAAAATTATCCCTATTGGACAACTCTTAGTCATAGGTCCCATATAGAGCTGCTTCCCGATCTTCACTTAAATCTATCAAAAAACAAAAATATTGCACTGATTCTTCTCAAATTTTGTTTGTATATATTTTTGCAAAATACAAGAGACTTTACCAAACATGGTCAGGATCGGTCCATTTTTGGGCCTAGTCCCCATATAGATATAGCATCCGATATGAACTTTTTCATCTCTGCAGCCGTAAAAATTAATAAAAATCCCACTCAAATTTGGTTTATGCTTATTTTCTATATCCAGTTAGTTGGGTCTATGAGATAGGGTCTCTAAACGCAAGGTATAGGGTATCGTATAGTCGGTCTAGACCGACTATAATTTTCTTACTTGTTTTTTTTTTTTGTATAAACATGCGATATAAAAACACTTTCGTGACAACAATATTCTGCAGTTTATTTGGTTTTTGTTCTGGTTTATTCATACTTTTATTATGCCCTATACCACTATGTGGTGACGGTATAATGAGTTTGTGCTGATGTTTGTAACAACCAAAAATATTTGACCTAGACCCGCCTTATATTATACCGATTGGCTCAGAACTACTTTTTGAATCGATTAAGCGCAGTCCGTCTGTCTGTGTGTCCTTGTAATCAAACTACAGCTTGCAAATATGAATATATTTTGATGTAATTTATTACATACACTTTTTTGGACCATAGGACGAACGCTATTGAGTTTGGTGACAATCGGTGTATTTTCAGAACTATCACCCATACAAATAACCCTGTCAGACCGACTAAATGATCGTAAGATCTAGATTATCATTTACATAGATCGATAAAATTTGGTGTATGTGTGTCTAATATACCCAATAATTACTAATCTAAGAATAAACCCTGTAAGACCATTTTTAGCCACAATCCCCATATAAAGCTGCTGACCGATCCTTAAATCCTTTAAATCTAGAAAATAAAATAAGAAAATATTGCACAGATTTTTTCAAATATGTTTTTGAGAAAATTATGTGACTTTACTTAATATGATCATGATTGGTTCATATTTTTACCTAGTCCCCATATTAAAATAACATCAGATATGAGCTTTTTCATATCGCCATGCCACAAATTAATAACAATAGCACTAAAATTTGGTTTATGCTTATCTTCTATATCCAGTTATTGCTTCAGCAAAGTTGAATCCAAGACCCTCTCTTGAAACGCATGGTATAGGGTATTGTATAGTCGGTCTAAACCGGCAATAATTTTTTTTTATTTTTTTTTACTCTTGTTATTGTTAGTTCGTAATAATATGGAATAAATAAAAAAAATTAATTAAAACAAAACAGGAGAACTATATTGTTATTATGTCAAAACACTTTCTTGGCAGACTGTACATATTTATATATTTTAAAACAACGAGGATTTTACTTTGCCGTACCTGGGCTTTTTTACTTAACATATTATCTAAATATTGTAGATATTTGAGAACTAATTTGAGTCTTTCGTCGAATAAAAGAAATAGTATTTTTGTTTAGTGGCTTCAGTTTGTTTTTCAGCCATAACATACATATGTAAGAATTTAATGTCAATTCGTATAATAGTTTAAATGTTTAAGCCATCAAAAAATTATTAAATAAAAAGTCATTTCATTTTCATAAAAAACTTGCTAATTAGTTGATGTACCATAATTTTAAATTAATTTGTTTATAGATTTTAGGTTTTCGTGTTGTTGCATCCTCTTCCACAGCCGTTAAGCAAGATTATAATGAGTACATGTGGACAATGCGTAAAGAGTTTATTGAACCAGAACCATTAGAAAACGAATCAGCAGTAGTAAGAGAAAACTTATCAAATATAGGACGTGAAGCGGCTAGTTTAGGCAACTATCATAAAGTACATTCACCCGAATAATTTAGAAAGTACTTATTTGTATTAGTAAATTTTCTACTCCTCTCTCCTACTCCTAAAACACCAAAGCCAAGTTTGTGTTAAAAACTCCCCCAACTATTCAACTACAAAAAAAAAGCAAAAAAACAAAAAAACTTTTTTGATATATAAAAACATTTTGGTATACCAACTTTTATTGTTCGTAAGATAAATACTACTCTTTTAATTTAAAAGAAAAAGTACTTTTCGGAAAGGAAATGCCACAAAATCTTCAAATGGATATGGTATCTGAACCAACTACCAATACTAACATAACTTCTATAAATCCTACAGTTAATCCTCCTTGTGTTTGCCCAGCTGCCACACAGCAAAATCCATCTAATACAACCAATCAATGTTTAGGTACTACTACTGCTGCAACCACAGCCACACCTAATGTTGTAACCATTCCAGTACCCATTGTTCACAGTGAAGGCAATTACACTTATATAACTATCAAAGGATCTTTACATGACCGTTCTTGCTCGGTATTTGGCTTGAATGAAACCGAAATACAAGCTCTATCGAAACGTTTTGAAAATAGTGTCAAGCCAGTGGTAAATGGTGTTATGGTATCAACTCCACCTTTGGTAATGCTTAACACTTTAGCCCAATTAAGTTATAAAGTTATTTGTAGTTGCGGTGAAGCTGAAATTTGTTGGACTATGCAACGTGAAATCTAAAAAAAAAACGAAAGAAGTTTACTGATAAAAAGATATTTGATTTTGAAAAGAAGAAAGGCATACAAAAAGTTCATATTAAATATAAGCATTTGGTATTATTGATTAACTAAATCAAACAATACAGTAATTTCTATTTTTATTTATTTGAATATCAAAATTTAAAATCAATAAAAATAAAACTAAACTTTAAGAACAAAATATAAGCGAACCGTAAAGGAAGAGACAAGAGAAGAAACGATGGATCGTCACAAGGCTGATTGCTGTAAATGCCATAAACAAGTACAACCAGCTCAACAGACAATATCCGATATGGCATTTGATCGTGGCATTTGGAATGCAGGTTAGTAGTAAACTATTAGCTTAATAAAATAATACACTCAAAATTGCAGTTATTTTTATATGTTTTCTGTTTGAATAAATTTGAATACATTAGAAACAGAGGCCACTTAATATAAAATAAAACTCTTTGTATACCCTACAATAAAGCAGTACGGTGATGTGCAAAAGTATTCGTACGCAATTTAAATTTCATTACCAGCCCTGTTCTTGAAACGTTGTTATTTGAATAAGAGTGAATTTAAAATCACACGAAATTGAAATTTTGGGTTTCTTCAAACCACATTTTTTATTTATTTAATGGAAACATATGTTTGAGTTAAGAACCATATATTTGAGTTAAGAACATATGTTATCTAGAAACCGAGATGCCATATGGTTCTTTATTCAGTTTCACAAAAAACGTTTAAGTATTTTGTGCATGTTTTTTCTTAAGTTTATAGAAAAAGTATAAAGAAAAATATTTTCTTTTAAAATAACAACGTATTTGTTCATTTAATTGTTTTTGTTCTTCAATTTCATTCAATTAAAAATTACTTCTATTTTTAAAAAGTTAGGCATCACCAAAAATAATTTCGATATTCAAATAAATTGGATTTGACTGGCATATGCAAAAAAATAAAAATATGTGATTTGATGAAAAAATTTTTTTTTATTCCTTTATTTGCAATAATTAGTGCATAAAGAATCTATGTTATAATTGAAAAAATTATAATGGAAAATAGATTGTGTAAATAAAAACTTTTTATTATAGTTATAGAACAGCATCATCGCAAAAAGTGTGTTTTATTAACATCGACCGCTTATTACGAGTTTTTTTTTTTAAATCAGCGCAAAATGTAGACGTTTTTAAAATCGTTTTTTTTTTTTCATAAAATTAATGTCTAATTTTTTTAAATAATGACAAGGTTCAATAAAAACATGTTAGAGTTTAAATATCAATTAGTTTTTTTTATCTCTTAAGACCTGCTTAGTAGAAAAAAAGGGCATTTGTTTTGATTTTACAAAGCCTTTTCTATGTGAATTAAAAGGAGAAAAAATATTCTTATTGAAATTAGAGAACAGCAAAAAAACTCGTAGATTTAAGAATTTTTTCATTTACGAGTTTTTTTTTTGTGATAGTGGTTTCAAGAACAGGGGTGTGTGTATATGTGCCAAATGACAAATGCCAAGAAATAGTTTGCAACTTTTTATTAAGGAATATAAACATATATGTGTTCTATATATGGATGGATCCCTCACATGCAAAAACGATTAACTCCACTTTCTATTTTTTTTTTTTTTTTTTCAGAAACCAATATGAACTCACTCATTCATTAGAGTTTATAGATAAACACAAATATTTCACTTTTCATGCCGACATATTTCATGAACTGTTAGAGCTAGAGGTCCAAAATCGAATATATTTCTTAACTTAGCCATTGATTGTTAATAGAATTACCCATATTTAATTTTGTATTATTATCTAAATGAAAGATATTTTATGAAAGAGCTTATTTAAATGGTTGAAATTTATTTTCTTGCAATATTTCTTAAACTGGTTAATGCCGGATTTAATGTGTTTTCAGATTAACTAATCGAATAGTTAATCATATCTTACAAAAAACTAGCTATTAGGCCAAGTTTTTGGGATGTCGGTTAAACTTAGTTTGGTTCCGATTTTTTACCACTTATAATATTCAAACCAATTTACTAAAATCGGAAGTTTAACTAAACTTAGTTTAAATGACATCCCAAAAACCTTGTCTTATACTTTTAACTATTTGACTAAATAGTTGGAAACTTGAGTTTTTTTAAACTAAGGTTAACTTTAATCCGAAAATCTTACTATTAGAACTAACTTTAATTTAGCTATGGAATTCTGGTTTTAGGATGTGATCTTGTTTTAAACTCGAGTTTAATCGAACTAAATTGGGGACTCGAGTTTGAACTGTTTAAATACCAACAGCTGATAAAAAAAAACAAACAAAAACCGCTGGGTACAGCACGGCTTGTCAACAACAAAATGTGTTTTTTTTTTTGTAGTAGTACACTTAATTTATACCCTCCACCCCACTGTGCAGAGGTTATATACCAATTTGTTAGTAACTCATCGAAATAAATTCCGTAAACTATAAATATTCTTGATCCTTATAGAAGCAGAATTCGATCTAGGGATGCCCGTGTCTATCTGTCTGCATGTTTGTCTGTTGAAAACATTCTCCTATCCGCGATAGGTCGAGTAGGTAATACTACTTAGGCTTAACCTGTTCGTCAGTTGGGTATTGCATTTGCAGTATCTAGACCAATTAGATGAGGAATGACGTATGAAGGTGTAGAGATACTCCGATAAGATTTCATAGAAAAAACTGAACATAGTGATATGAATCAGCGATGCATACACATTTTGGCTAGCTTGTTGATTTTTTTATTTGTACGTTTAAACGTTCAAGCAAACAATTATATAGGAATATAATTGTATGCATGTATTTGCACTTGTGCTGATTGCATTTATTAATTGCTTTCAATTAAAAAAGCACGAAAATACCTAAAAATTTGTGTAATTATGTTATTAATTTTAAACACCATTCACCATGATAATGTGAATAATGCCTTTTTTGTCTCTCAGTGTTAACAACCGTGGTTATAGTTATGTGTTCAGAACACGGGTAGAGGGAATCAAAGATTCGGCACCGTCGAATTTAATACTCTTACTTGTTTTTTATTGGAGTTTAGTTTTTGCGATATTTACAAATATTGCCATATTAGAAATTTTCAAGGCATTTCTTAAACTAGCACTCAAAAATAAATAGCATGATTGGTTAACGTCAGGTTAAATTTGTTTTAAGATTAACATATCTGATAGTTAACTTCGGTGTTTAAAATTGCTAGTTTCACTTAACTAACCTAACTAACATCCCTAAGACTCGGCCTTAGTCTGTTAATATCAAATTAACCACTTGTTTATTTGTTTAAATTAATTACTTTCTCTTTTGTTTAGCAATTTATAATGAAATTGAACGTGTAAGAGATTTTATAGCCAAAGGCAAAACAATGGATCGTGATAATTGTGATTATACTGCATTACATTATGCAGCGCGTAATGGCAACGAGGAGATTTGTAAAATGCTTTTAAATGAGGGTAAAGCTAATGTTAATGCTATTACCAAAGGAGGTGTAACGGCATTGCATCGTGCTGCGATGATGGGTAAGTAAATATTCACTGGTATATAGAAAATATTTATACCATATACCATGATATGAGTTTGTGCTGGTGTTTGTAACTGAGTCGATTTAGCGATGTCCGTCTGTCTGTCTGTCTTGCCGTCTGTCTGTGTGTCCATGTAAACCTTGTAATCAAACTACAGGTCGCAAATATAAATAGATTTTGATGAAATTTGGCATGTGAGATTTTTACGTCCATAGGACGATTTTCAGACATATATCTGTCAAATTTGGTATTTGCATGTTTATTACACACATAAATGAATTAACCCTATAGCACAATTCTTAGTCATAGTATGAAGCTGATTCCCGATCTTCACTCATAACTATCAAAAAATACGAGTATTGCACACAGTTTTCTCAAATTAGGTTTGTATATGTTTTTCAAAAAAATAAGTGACCTTACCATATATGGTCAGGATCGGTCCATTTTTCGACGTAGTCCCCATATAGGTATATTGGCAATGAAATTAATATCAATGCCACTGAAATTTGGTTTATGCCTAACAACTAAGATCTCTAAACGCATTGTATAGGGTATCGTATAGTCGGTCTTACTTATTCTATTTTATTTAGCTCGTTACACTTTTCCTAGCGATATTCAATAGCTTCGATACCCTGGTCATAGTAAGAACTGTCTAGCTCCTAAAAATAGCCATTAACCGCAGACTTCATTTCTTCATTGTTGGCAAATCTTTTACCACCGAGCTATTTTTCAAGTTTGGAAATAGAAAATAATCCGAGAGAACTAAATTTGGCGAATAAGGTGCATAAAGCAATTTGAACTTCAATTCATAGATTTTGGCCATCGCAATTGTGGATGTGTAAACTGGTGCATTGCCTTAATTAAATAACATTTTTTTTCGGCAATGCGACCTTTTTTCCCTTAATTTCATCACTTGAACGCTGCAATAAGTTACCATAATACCCACCGTTTTTTGTTTTTTTTTTTTTTTTTTTTTTGAAAAAAAAAAACAATAAAAATATCCCACACATCCCAAAAACAGACGCTATAACCTTGTTTGCATATGGAACTGTCTTCCCCTTCTTCAGTCACGATTTTCCCATTTCAGTTCATTGTTTTGACTGTCCTATGTCTCATCGATGTATAGCGATTCCGCCCATATTTTCCTCGACTACTCATATTGGTAATTAATGTACTTGTCAAAAGTTTCAAGACTCGCTTTCATAGTACTTCATATTTTTTTGTATGGGAGGTGCACACGCCCACTTATCCTATCCAGCCCATCACATGAATAACTTATGGGCTTATACAAATTCCCAAGGCTCTCAATATTACAGTACTCCAAATATATGACATTTAATATTTACTTTTGTTCGACTACTCACATTAACAATTGATGACCTCAGACAAATTTTTGCCGTGGTTACTAACATTAATAATAGGTGACCTCACACAAATAAAGGGTACGCCAAATAACTTTTTTTTTTGAAAATGTATTAAAAAAAACTACAGAATATTATCTCAAATTTCTTTTTTTATTTGAAAGTACAATCCTTCCGGTTAATAATGGAAAATAATTTCATTCAAATGGCTGCCTCGGCTGGCCATGCAGTAGCCTACACGATCGGTCCAATTTTTAAGCACATTATCGATTGTGTGCAGCTGTATTTCACCAATGGCTTCACGAATATTGTCCTTTAAAGCGCCAATTGTCTCTGGCTTGTTGGCGAAACACTTATCTTTGAGGGCACCCCACAAATAATAGTCCAACGGTGTCAAATCGCAGCTCCGAGGTGGCCAAACGACATCAGCTCTGCGGCTGATAATGCGTCCGTCCTGTTGAAACCAAATGTTGCCAATATCCTCCTCTTCAATTTTTGTAAACAAAAATTCGTTCAACATGGCCCGATAACAATCGCCATTGACTGTAACGGCCACTCCTTGCTTATTTTCGAAGAAAAATGGCCCAATTATGCCTCTGGACCAAAATCCGCACCAAACAGTGACTCGTTTTGGGTGCATCGGCTTTTCAATGTATGCTTGCGGGTTTTCTGTGCCCCAAATGCGACAATTTTGCTTGTTTACATACCGCCAAGATCAAAATGAGCTTCATCTGAAAAGATGATTTTTTTTTGGCAAAATCGGCATCTTCTGTAAGTCGATCGCAGGCCCACTTAGCGAAGCGAAAACGCATTGGATGGTCAGTTGGCTTCAACTCCTGAACCAATTGGACTTTGTATGGCGTCATACCAAAGTCTTTATGCAAAATTCGTCTCAATGATGCCTCCGAAATGTTCAGTTCTTGAGAACGACGGTGAATTGATGTTGATGGCGCTTCACGCACACTTTCTGCCACAGCAGCAATATTCTCGGGTGTACGCATTGTTTTTGGCTTTTCACGCTTTGGTTTATCGATGAGGATGCCAGTTTCTTTCACTTTTTCACAACATAACGAACATACGGAGCTGACGGTGCTTCTCTTCTTCCAAAATCCGTACGCAATTTTCGCATACATTCTGCAACATTACCATGATTTTCAAAGTAATGTCGCAATATTTCCCAGCGTTGTTCAAGCGTATACACAACCATATTCGTTCAGCGGAAGGATAAATCTAATTATCTGTCAAATCAGACATGAGCTAAGTGTTACCATTCACGAAATAAGCACTAGTTGAAAAAAAAACGTTAGATGGCGGACCCTTTATATATGATATTAAAAATTCACTTAGTATGGGAGGCGTCCACTAATATCGTAAAAAAAAATTATAGCCTATAGTTCCTTCCAGATATATAGTAAGACTCTGTATCTGGTTAGCCTCCCACAAATTACAAACAAACAAACATACATACTTTCGCTTCTATAACTTTTTGAACTTTTGAACTTTTATACCCTCCACATCACTATTCAAGGGGTATATATAGGTTTGTCATTGCGTTTGTAACGCATCGGAATAAATTACCGAGACTCCAAAACCATATACATATATTCTTGATCCTTATAACAAGGGAAGTTGATTTTGCGATGACCGTCTGTCCATCATGCTCGCAATATCTAAGCTGGACCGTTCGTTTTCGTATAAAATCATTTACTAACATCGTCAAAATCGGTTAAAAGGGTCACGAGATATGAATGAAACTTTGAAGAAAGTATTGAAAAAAAACAAATTTTCAGTGTGTTTGTTGTTTTCCTTAAAATATGGTGTATATGTTGTAATTCTTCTTATTGTTGAATTCATTGCAGTTCTGTGTATATTAATACTGGACGTGCCCATTGGCCTAATCAAGTATTACCACATATTTTTATCGTTATCACAATATAATACCCTTTAAAAAAAAAACTGCTCTTTAAAAATTAAATATGAAAAATTAAAAATTAAGAAAAATTAAAAATGAACAATTAAAAATTAAAATAAAAATTAAAATTTAAAATATGTATGATATGATTAAAATAAAAATTAAAAATTAAAATTAAAGAAATTAAAAATTAAAAATTTTTAATTAAAAATTAAATATTAAAAATTAATATTTAAATATTAAAAATTTAAAAGAATAAAAATAAAAATTAAAATTCAAAAATAAAAAATATTAAAAGCTAAAAAAATAATAATTTAAAAATAAAAAACTATAACATTAATTATAATAGAAACTGGCCAACAAGAAAAGAAATTAACTTTAAATTTAATTGGTATTCGAATGTATCGGCAACAGTTTTAGGGCCATTATTACAACTTGCCTTTAAAGTAAATGTTAGTTAAAGGTAACTTTAGCTAAAGTGAACAATAAAGTTACCTTTAACTTCTTTTCGTTATTACAACTTTCCATTAAAATAAAATTAATATTTTTGATATTGTGGCAGCACCAAAGGAAACACCGATTACTTTTGACCAAATGAATTGATTTATCACAATACATAGTGGCAACGTTCCTTTAGTTGTTCGCAAATAAACAATAAAAACAATAGAATAAAAACCAAAAACCTTTATTATAAGTTGCATAATTGTTGTAAATGTGTAATAAAACTTTTTAAAAATATACAAGCATATATTTAAGTATCTATAAATAAATTTATTTCCAAAACTAAATTGAGAAATGTGGCAATATTAAATACATAAACCTCACGTTAAAAGTTAAAGGCAACAATATCTTCCCTTTAGCTTATCGGTCACTTTTAGCTTAAAGTATAGTTGTAATAACGAAAAACTAATAATCTGCCTGATAACATCCTAACTTTAGCTATTGGCAAGTTGTAATAATGGCCCTTGAAGTGGTAACCGTACCCAACATTGGGTATAATATCAGTTCAGACGCAGGTGGAGGGTATCAAAGATTCGGCACAGCCGAATTTTACACTCTTGTTTTATTTCATTGTATTTATTTTATTTGCAATTTACAAATTTATTTCTGTAATTTAAAAATAAAGCGTAGCTTAAAAACCTTTTTTGTAAAACTAAATAAAATTTTCTGTCGATTCAATAAAAAAATCGATTTCAGTTTTTAAATGTACAAAAGTTTGTTTTAGTTAAAGTTTCATTTTGAATTTAAAATGATTGAAATGTAACACTTTTTTATATTTCAAAGGAAGTTGAAATTTAAGAATTAACTATAATTTGCTTTTAATTCTTTTAAAGGTCATCTTAACATTGTGAAGCTCTTGATAGATTCCAAAGCCAATGTCGAAATTAAAGATGATAATGGTCAAACCGCATTACATCGCTCGGCCGCTGGTAGTCACTTGGACGTTAGTAAATTATTGATTGAAAAGCAACCAAATCTCAAAGACATGGCAGATAATAAAGATAAAATACCATTTGAATATTTAGTAAAAAATACAAATGATGATTTTAAAATTCTGCTTAAACCTTAGAAAAGATCATCCTTAACCGCCTTCTATAACATAAACTACAATGCGATAACCTACAGGAGAGCATTTTGAAATTACTCAAACGAAATAATAGTATTTTGTTGTTCCAACATATACATCCTACATATATTAGAAATAAAGTCAACAGCATCATTAAAACACATACTACTCTTTCTTATAATTTTATTGTTTCATACACTTTTATTTGCCAACTTTTTTTCATAATTGTTGTAACATTTAAGATAAATTTGTTTTAAAAATTTCCATAAAAAGAAACTTTTTTGTTTTAGTTGATATTTCCTACAAAGAAAATAATGTTTTGTATAATGTATAGAACGTTTTCTACTTTATTTCTGAATTATTATTGTTGTATTTTTCATTTTCAATTTGTTCCAAATGCTTGTCAAATGGTACATCTATTTCTAAATGAGTATAAACTATACTACACTTTATTTAAATATGGTTTTAATACTTTATAAAATATATATATTTTTTCAGCTTATCCTTTGTCAACAACCAAATAAATATTTATTATTTTTTTTATATTTAACAAATAAATAATAAAACATTAACATAATTTTTTGTAATAGAAGTTTGAAAATATGTATCTTTCAACATTAGAGTTTGCTTAACAAAATATTAAAAATCATATACTATTAAATAATATTTCTAAAATGTTTAAGTATTAAAATTAAAATAATATCAAGATGTTTTTATTCTCTTTGTTCAAAAAAAAATATATATATATATTGCAAAAAAAAAAAATAAATAAATAAATATACATATATATAAACTGCACATAAATTAAAATGAAATTATTGACTCCGTAGTGGTTTCAGATTAAAAATATAATGGCATCACAGTTTCACAATCATAAAAGTCTACTAAATAGTTATGTAATATCTTTGGTATTTCTAATTGTTCTATCATTTGGTTTAATGTAGATTTATCATATGTTGCCCGATATTGTTGTTTAAATTCAAGGGTGGAATTACAAAAGTTTTGTATTAAATGCTTACGTATTGAAATACGTGCCAAAGACTGCAGATCCAGGGGCTGTTGTGATAATTTTTTTAAGTTTTCTTCATATTCTTGACGCTCTATCGAAAATTTTGTTGTGGCCACTGCCTGGCGTGGTAGAGGTGGAAATTTAAAACCGTTTAAAACTGTAAATATATTAAAAAAAAATATTGTGTTAATAAATTTGTTTTTTTTTTTAACTCTTTCTTTTAACTCATACTCTCTGCCTGTCTGTCTGTCGTGGAGCAACCCCATTCCCCCTTATCCCCCTACCTGAAACTTGGTCCATGTCTTGTTGTGACTATAGATTAATTTTGGGATAGTCACGCACATTCACGGCGTGATCTAAATATCATTTCCCCTCATCCGATCGATCTGAAACTTCGCCCATACACTTGCTGTGAAAAAAATATTAACTTTGACATAGTCACGCACAGTCACGGAATGATTTAAACCCATTTCCGCATATCCAATGGATCTGAAACTTGGTCGATAGACTTACTGTGAAAAAAGATTAACTTTGACAAAGTCACGCACAGTCACGGAGAGATTAAAACCTCACTTCCCCTCATCCGATCGATCTGTAACTGTCCAGACTTGTTGTGTCCAAAGATTAATTTTAAGACAGTCACGGACAGTCACGGAGATATTCAAAACTCATATGCATAAGGAAAGAAAGAGTTTTAATAAAATCTTTGTTTTTATGGGTTAGATTATTTTTAACTTTACATTATATACAACAGTTTTAAAATCTATATAACTCTTTTTGGAAAAAAAATAGTAAAATACGGGGCGTATTATTAAGTCCGTGGCTTTTTAAACTTCTCTCGTTAATTGAAAATCAACACTGATCCCATCAACTACCATCTGTTAATACACTATTGTCAAATTTCCAGCCAGCTTCGTTACTAAATTTATGTTTGGCATAGTGCCCATCAGCGATTCCAACATAGCGCTTTTCGCACTAGGTTCAGCTTTTTAACTACCCGTATTTTTTGGAAAAAGCGCTGAAATGGCGCTTTTCGTTTTTCTTTTTAGTCTTTTATATGCAACGGTTCATCCTTAACAATATTATACATATGTAAATAACTTCAATCCAAATTTAAACTTTTTGGTCAAAGAGACTCATTATTGGTGCTCTTATTCATCAGTAAGACAAAAAATATATAATAAGATATAGAAGTTGGTTAACAAAGACTCTGATATACCAAGAATAATTCCGACGGTAGCTTATAGAAAGAGATATTAAAGCAATTCCGGATATGTGGCTTCAGTGGAAAACTCATTTTTACGTTGTTAATGAAAAATCATTAGAGATGACGCTGTTAAAGAATGTCACAACGATTCCGAAAACTGTATTTATATGGGGTATTCGACTCAATTCTATCAAAAGTATAAATAGTGAATCTGGAATTCGAAGTCCAATACGCAGCCCACACAAAGCTTTTCCTGAAAAGACCTGTTTTGAAGAATCGGAAAAAGAATTAATAAGCACAAGTTAATTTAGTTCAGAAAACTCTTATTTACGACTTGAAAGCTAAATTACCATCTTATTTTACAGCATAAAAAAATTTAAATCAGCGTGGACAACATTTTTTCAAAAAAACTGAGAATTTTATAAATCTTATAAAAGAATTACAAAATCTTTGATGAAGTACTTAACTTCAAAAACGCAGTCAACGCCATTTATGAAAAAGATAGAAAAAATGAAAATATACATGATTCCATAAAACCCAAATGGGGTTTTGTTAGTATCGATAAGTGACTCGAAAAACCGCACACGAGAAGGAGTTTGCACTCGATGACTTCAAAAACGTTAAACTCTGTATTCGAACGAAAAAAATTAATTACAACAGACTTGAAAATGCCAAGAAGTACTCCAAATGATATTCTGGAGAGCTATTTTGAAACTTTATCTTTATAAGGAAGCAAGGAGCAACAACAACAAAAGAACCGTAACTTAAGAGTTTAGGAAAGAAAATTCTTCAAGTTAGTCCATCAGAGATGATGCGAAAAATGCGGAACGAACGCCAGTTCAAAGATTCAATGGCTAAAAATCCGAAAGAATGGTTTCAATGGCGCCAAAGGTCTCAGAAAAGCAAAAAAGAAAGCCATAAAAACTAGATCAAGAATCTTGTATGAACTTTTGGGAAAAAAAAGCAGACTTCAGAATCTACCCGCTCCTCAATATTATACTGCTTTTGGAGGAGCGACACTTTCAAATTAGGAAACTTATATTGTCGTTGAAAACTTTGGTTCGCAATACCTTGACCAATGCGACAAAAAGACAGCTTCATGTATTACAACAAGATTTATTAATACACAAGTGTGCAGAGAAAAGAGCTAAGAAACAGATTATGGAAACCCCTGATGGATCCACTATATTTAAACCTGGGGGCAAATCGTCGCATTCGATATCGAGTAAAATCAATCGAAATGCCATATTTTGGTTTATTATTTAAAGAAGGCGGACAATCGTCACACCTCGTTTCACTTTTACTATTCACCATGGACTATAAGTCGTTGTCTGTTGTAGGGTAAAATTACTCTTATACCCTGTTTCCATAATACAATTCGTCACAGACGAAGGAAAATTTGTATGTATTTTGTTTTTGTTCTTCATACAAATTTTCGTTCGTCTATGACGAATTGTTTTATGGAAACAGGGTATTAGTATTTTATTTTGGAAAATAAAAAAATTATTTCGATAACGAATGCGACGATTCGACCCCCGATTTAGCTTCAGCTTATTACGCTACAACAACAAATTGGATTTGTGAAGACGTCAAACCACCAAAAGAAGCACAATGTCGGCCAATTGAAAGATATTGGGCTCCAATAAGAACCAATTTGAAGAAGAGTGAACAGACAGACAATTACATAAAAAATAACACTGTCAAAAGCTTGAAAAATTATTTTTTTTAAATATAATTTTATGTCCTCATTTGAAAAAATTAAATTAAATAAAAGTATTTAAATAATATATTTGGTCCAGACCCTACTTTGAAAGTTACGAATTTGTAACGAAATATTCCTTATTTGGGCAAGCCAGTAAGCATTTGGAGCTGTACCCTTTTTCGATTAGAGTAACTTTAACATATTCCAATTGAACGGACGTGTTTTTGTATGGAGGAAAGCCAATACGGAAGTTGAACAAAACAATGAAGTTCACAAAAAAAAACAGTGCGGCGGAGGGATAATTGTTTGGGGGGCTTTATCGCATCATATTTTGAAATGATTTTGAGTACCTAACATACAAGTAAAACACAACTGAAAAAGCGTTGGTGGAAGAATGAGGTAAATATTACGTGACATCTTTACACTTAATGAAAATAGGTCAACTGCTATATAAATTCTGCTAACATTGTCTTCAGTTATGGTGTCAGTATCCGGGGTATATAATATATAGCGAAAAGCGTTTGAAAAGTGAAGATTTCATACTTAATTTAGGTGCTTAGTTCCGATAAAGCGATTTCAAATTGATGTTATATAGGGGGCTTCATGTCAGAAGGGAGCACCGTTCATAAGAATGTAGAGGGCTTTGAACTCTCAGTATTATTTCAAATCCAGTTTGTTTTGTTTGCAAATAAAACTATTAATTCAAACATTTTTATTTTTTTAAGTAAAAATAACAGTAATTATTGGTTGACGAAATTTAGATATTTAATCGAAGAAAAAATAAACTATCAGACTTTTCGATACAAAATCACGGAAAAATACACAATAATTCAAAAACTACTTACCTAATAATTTTGAAAACTCTTTACAGCCAGGTGCCTCCAGCGTTCTTAAATTATTGACCACATGCAGGTGACATATGTCTTGTATATCAATGCCTTCCTTAATTAAAAACTCTGCTATATTCAATTTATTTAACATAATCGCTCGGGATAAAGGTGTATCACAAAAGGGTGTATAACAATTCGTTATCGATGTAGATGTCATAGTATTCGTTGAACTTTTCCAAACAAAATGGTGGCCATACGCAAATAATATTCTAAAAATTAATTTAAATTCTTCTAGTTTTACAATGTTATGTACTGCGAAAATTAAATCATTATCCATTTCGGATTCTAGGGAAGATGCATCTAATTTCAACATATATTCTAATGCTTCGGCCTTCTTATGGATGATGGCCAATTGTATGGCTGTAAAACCAGCAGGGTTTCGAACTTTAAGACTGTTTAATTGATCATCATGACATAATAGTAATTTCAACATATCGGTCATATCATCGATGACACATTGATGTAGCAGATAATGAGTAGTGATATGTTTGGCACCACGATCCAAAAGACGAGAAGCTAACACAATATTCTTCTTTTCCACCGCATACCATAAAGCCGTTTTGCCGTCTTTATCGTGTAAATTAATTTTAGCACCCCGGCGAATCAGTTCCATAGCAGCATCAATTTGATCATGTGCTATGGCATACATTAAATAAGTCTTATCATTTTCATCGATATCATTTATATTGACTTTATTGGTTTGCAATAGCAAATTTATCACTGTGGCGTTATGATATTTGAGAGCAGAATTGAAAGGAGTTTCTCCTGTATTAAAAGTCTTTGCATTAGGATTTGCGCCATATTTTAGCAGTAACAAAGAAATATCACAATTATCTGCACCAATATGTAGTGGTGTATAACCTACACCTGTTGTTATATCCACTTTTGCACCATGTTCTAATAAAATTCGCGCACATTCTACATCTCCTCCAAATGCTGCATAGTGTAAGGGAGCCATTGTCATATGATCCATAGTGTGAGGATCTTGTTGTTTTATTCTATTGCAGCTACTATGTTCAAAACTATAATTTTCAAAACTGCTTACAATATCGCCCGTACGTTCAAACGTTTTAGCATAATAATTGTAAAGCAGAATGACTTCTTCTATGGTTTCATCAGTCGAAATGGCCGAATTATTCATTTCATCGGTATCAGCTGTAAATTCATCCTCCCATTCCAGGCAGTCCATGCCATCGGGAGTGGTATCAACTTCTGATTCGGTAGCATTTGATGGGTCTATATAAAAAATAAATTGAAATTTTTAGTCATTATATTTTCCTTCAATAATGAGTTTCAAAAAAATAAAGCGATTAATAGAAAAATTGTAGAACTGACATGACATGGCTAAGAAACTTTCTACATTGGTACTACAGGAATACCTCACATAGTACTGCTTCGATCAGTACGGTTTCTCTATAGTACGGTTTTGAAATTAAAAAAAAAAAATTGTTCAGTTCGAAAAATTGTGAAAAATAAAGATCAATACAAATCGCAAAGTATAGCTACAGCGTCTTATTTGTCAGAATTAAAAGCCCTCGAATAGTTAACATGGAGCGGCTTTTATCTATATGGATAGAATACCTTAATCAAAAACGTATTCCACTTAGTCAAATGGAAACTCAAACAAAAGCACTAAGTCTTTACAAAGATTTGGGGACTAATGATGAAGTAGAAAACGAAGGTGCGGGAGCTAGTGAAACTTTTACGGCAAGTCGTGGATGGTTTTTTCGTTATAAGGAACGAACTGGTATTCGCAATGTGCTTCATGTTGGTGAATCTGCAATTGCAGATAAAGAGGCTGCTTTAAGATATCCATAAGAATTATTATATTATTATATTATATAAAAAGGTGGCTACAAAGATGAATATTCAACGTTGACGAGACGGGATTATACTGGAAAAAGTTACCGTCACGCACTTTTATAGCAGTCAATGAGAGAAGTCATGTCCAGGATATAAAATCTCAAAAGATCGTCTTACACTATTAGGTGGTAATGCAGCAGGAGATTTTAAACTTGTATACCGTGCGGAAAATCCTCGAGCTCTTAAGGGTTTATCACAAAATAATTTCCCAGTATTGTGGCGTTCACATAAAAAAGCTTGGGTCACAAAAATTCTATTTGAAGATTGGTTCTCTAACTATTTTTGCCCTACAACAAAACGGTATTGTCGAGAAAATGGGTTGGATTTTAAAATTTTATAAATTTTTTTATAAATTTTAGGATTTAAATGAAAATGTTAAAATAACATTTCTTCCACCAAATACGACATCGTTACTTCAACCGATGGATCAAGGTGTCATTGCAACATTTAAGAGCTATTATTTACGTCGCACTTTTTCACAAGCTAATAAAGCAACAACAGGAGAAAATGCGCCTACTTTAACAGAATTTTTGAAGAGTTACATTAGAAATGTTATCGAATATATAGGCGAAGCATGGCATGAAGTGACACCAAACAATATGAGAGCCGTTTGGAAACATATCACACAGCATATGAACAACTTTCAAAAATTATTGGAATGGTCGAAAAAGTTTCAGATCATTTATTGGAAGTTGGTCCTAATATCGAACAAAAAACAATGCAATTCGTTGCTACAAAGAATTGTATGAGGAGAAACGACCAAAAAGATCCAGACATCGTTATGCAATTTTTTGGCAATAAAAAGTGAATTAAAACATTAGAATTTAAAGTGAATTGTTTTTGTTTATCTTGTTTAAATTAGCTTTTTTTATTTATTTATTTCATTTTATTTACTTGTTTTTTGTTCAGTTATTTTTAATAATTTTAAAATGAAATGAATTGTTTTTGTTGGTTTTGTTTTAAAAAGAATTGTTTTTGTTTGTTTAGTTATTTTAAATAAATATATGTTTGAATATTCATATGTATGTATGTACTACATACTCTCGCAGAAAAACAAATTATATGTAAGAAATTATCGCTTTTTGACTCGATTATCATCATAATGTCCTTTAACCTCCTTCATAGGGGTATAGGGCCTGTAAATAGTCGCATAGGCCCCGAGTGCCTCGATTAGTGCGGTTTCAAATAGTACGGCAAAATGGTGGAACCGATTAACCGTACTATGCGAGGTATTCCTGTAGTTGTAAACTAGTCCATGAACTAAAAAATAAAAATTTAAAGTAGTCTAAAATTTATATATTTTTTTTCGTTTATTAATTCACAATATTTAAAAAATTTAAAGTGCAATAAACAATAGTTAACAATATTTGATTAAATTGCTATATACAAAGTCCCAGAAACGAGCTCTCAAGTATACTAAGGATATTATTATTTTTTTTTTTTTTTAATAAATGATTTAATGACGTACTTCAAATAAAGAATATATTATTTTCAAAGATTAATTGTGATGAAAAAATTGTTTAAAAACATCACATTTATATTGGCAGAAGTTAAAACTATGTTCAAAGAAGTAAAAAATAAATAAACAAAAAAGTATAACTATATTAAGTTAACCACCAAAATTTTTTGGTTTTCGATCTATTTGATCTACAAAAATTTCTGTTTGCAATACTAGTATCGTGTCTAATATTCGAGGGATTAATAGCTTTATTACAGTTAACTGCCTTAACATTTGCTCTTCTATAGTTGTGATAAAAAAAACCGGTACACCATTTTCGTTTTGTATCAAATTTATTTTATGGAGGTATAAAAATGCCTCAGGGGGTACAAATCAATTTTGTAATGCTTTATATATTCTTCATTTGTGTAATACGGTGCCATTATTAAATTATTTTCCTTACATAATGTACATCTTAAAATATAATTTCTAATTACATTTATAATAAAATTATCAATTCTTATAATGTTTGATGTGTTGTATAATTTTTTGTTGGATACATACTTAACAAAATTGCTTTCTCGAGATCTATATGAAGTGGCGCTTGTAGTTGAGGTGTTTTTTTTTTTGGCATTAAACTATTTTTACAACGCCATCTGGGTGTCATTGGATTGGTCCTTATTCTTTAGATAATATTAATTTTTGTTTTGTTTTGGTTACGCACATTCTACGCTATTTCTGCAAAGTGGTAGATTATGTGATAATTTGGCAATAACAGGTTTAAAGAAAATTACAGTATTACTGAACTTCATTTTCTGATCAAGCCTTAGAGTGCAAAGCATATATATTCTGCTTGAAATTATTACAAGTGCCTCGTGACTACTTAGTGAAAAGAAAAAAAAAAATCTTACACGATTTTATTGGCATTTCTGCTGTTGAAATCAGCTCAATTATTAAATTGGTTTTTTTTTTTGCGCTACATATTTTTTTTACAAGTAAGTACTATTGTATGTTGTTAGACATTTTGTTTAAATATTGTATAAAACTACACACCTGAAAGTTTTTAAAGACACCATAAGAACATTTAATTTTTATAACTAGTTACTTAAGGCAACTGCCTTAAATTAAAGTGTTAACCTACCTACATAAGTCGGATTTTGTTTGTTATTGAGAACGGAGATCGGAAACCTGCCTGTTAATTAAATTGTTTATATGGACCAAGTGCCAATTCCATTTAGGGTAAGAAAGGAATACTAAAATTAATATTATCCCTTTAGACTCTAACGGTTTATAATTCCTCTTTAGATTTGGCACTTAATACCTTGTACCGGCACCCGTTACTTTGCAACAACATAATTGCCTCCCTATGTCAAAGGACAACATACAACATTTCAGCCATTTAGAAAGCTCGTTTGAAACGTACACGGTATTACCTTATACCGTCGGCAGTTCGTTTAGTTTGGAAAAGTCAAGAACAATAATCCAAGACCAGTGGGAAAAAAAAAAAAGACCAAAAGAACAGTGACTAAATTCATGAAAAAAAAAAAAAATTTGTGTAATATGTTTATAAAAAAAAAAACTTGTCATAATTAGTTCTAACGGGAATCATATTTAGACCGACAACTTCAATCTAGCTTCAATTTAGAAAAAAAATTTTATATATATCATATTATATATCAGAGTTATAAATGAAATATCCTAATGTAAATAATTTTTTTTTAAACTAATTTAAGTAATATTCATTCACCTCTTTAGTCGAATGTTGCTGATATTTAATCATATCACGGTGAATAGTTTTTTTAAATTTAAAACTGCCAATTAACTATTTTTTTTCAAATTGAATTATTGTGGCCAAGTTAAGTGGTTAATTTTTTTATGTTGTTGTGCGAATTTAATGAGATAACCAATTTAAGGTCATAAGAAAAAACTGTGAACCATAGTTGACTCCCGTTATTCAGTGAGCAGAATCAACAGAACCCTCTACGGAATCCAGCTATGAAAGTACTTTCATCGATGGACCCTCTGCACTCACCAAAGTAAGTTCGGTACATTTTTCATTCATTTTATTCATAGCAAAAAAAAAAAAAAAAAAAAAATTATTTACCACCGCCATTGGTCTTTGTTAAAGTCAATTAATGATAACAGATCCTTCGTATCTTGAATTTTTATATGTAATTTAATTGATTTAATTAATCTTTAATTTTTTATATGTAAACGGCTAATACCGCCATTCGTCAGTTATTGATAATAGATCCTCCGTATCTTGAAGTAGTTTACAATGAAAACATATACCCGAATAGCATTTATTTCTTCACTAGACTAATTTTTTTATATAATATTTTATTCCCTTATAGGAAATATTAATTTAGAGAAAAAAAAAAAAAAAACTAAAAATTTCGATATATTTGTTATTGGCATTTTGACATATTATAAATATGAAGCTAGGCTTTATGAATTTGAACCATACATTAATTCCGTAATAACTTGAAAATTTTAGTGGCTACTTATAATTCTAATATAAAATGAATTTTTTTAATAAATGTAAGTGATAACATTATGCAGAAATAACTCCAACTGAGTTTGATTTTTAGTGTACTGGTTTAACGAACTTGTTGTTGTGAAGTATGTATGGGTTCATTGGAACTATCCTCTACGGACTACAGGCTAGTGAACAGGTTGGGTGGGTCGCGGTTGATGCAATTACATCTGAGCACAACCAAATTTAAAAAAAATGAAAAGGAAAACATTGGTATTTGAAATTTTTTTTTTTTTACATTTCTACCTCTTCTTCTGTCCCCATTTTTCTCTATTATTCTTTTATTTCCTTCTGATTACTGCACGCGATGTTTAAATAAAATTTATAGCAGCTTTACAGGATGAACAATGGCAAGATCCTACCCCCCCGCCGACGAGCAGGCAGCCGGAACTGATCGCGTGCTTCCGCCATTTCTTCATTCCAATAAAAGTGACCATTGATGTCTAATAAAATTAAACCTTGCATGCTACAGTTATAAATTTTTGGCGCCCAACGTGGGGCCCGAGGCAAACGGACACAGCATTTTCATCTGTTGTGGTATTTTGAATGTACCTACTATTTCAAAGGCTTTTCTAATACGTTTGTCAAGGCCTTACACAAGATTTATTTTTTTTCCTCCTCAACCTACTTAAAAAAAAAAAAAAGGAAAAAAAAAACTTTTCATAAATCTATTTCTCTTCATATCTGGATATTTTAATTGCGAGGAATTTTTAACCTATAAAAAGCAGAAGTGCTTTTGGTTATTACCGGTCGTTAATTGTCTAGGTTTTCTTTTATTTAATTTATTGACTCCATGATTTTTTTTACGAATTGGAACTTAGATTTTGGAAGATAAAACTGAAATCTTACCAACAAAATAAAAAAAAAAAAGTAAAAAAAATAAAACAATTCAAATATCCTTATTTTTATTTCCTATTTCTTTTTCATTAAGTGGAAAATATGAATTTTATTGAAGAAGTTCTTATCCCTTCTTGAATGTCGACTTTTCTAAATATCTAACACATTCTAAGCTAATGTCTTTTTTCAATCACCATGTTTTAATTTTTATTTTTTTTAAACAACAACAAGTTTCCCAGTTACATAAAAAAAATCAAACTTTAAATTCATGCCATTATTTACCTTATTCAGTAACTTTTTTTTTGTCTGTAAAAAAAAAAAAAAAATAAAAAAAAAAAATAAAAAGAACTGTCTTGGAGACGGGGAGAAAGTATATATAATAATTATATATACATATATATATACAGTTTACCATTGGAAAACAAACTAATAATAATTCGACTAAAACAAATTATTTTTATTTGAATTTCTTTTTCTTTAATTTTTTTATAGTATTTAATTAGTACACAACTGGTGTTAACAGCTAAGGTTTAATTCCTTTATGCGCAATTGTTCAAAATCCAAACACGTTCTTCAACGAGATTTTTTTAGCCGAGCCTAAAATAAGATAGCAAAACGTTTTAATTTACAGTTGTATGATCATCCCAAGGGATTGAAATTATTTTTCGTTACTGGTTTGATTACCTTACTGATTCATAATGCCGGTTACTAGAAGTACAGAAGACCTTGCTGCGGCAGTGGATCCTTGTGATCCTAAATGCACCCTTTGTAATAAGGATATAACCGCTCAAACAGTGTCACTAAAAACTGTTTGCAATCATACTTTTCATAAAACCTGCATTATTGCTCATGTCAAATCCAATCCAAACTGTCCTTTGTGTGGAGTGAGGATATTAGGTTCTGATAATAGTTCTTCCTCTACAGGTGCAAAGACTAAGACAGCTTCAATATTAACCCGTTCTCAGACAAAAGCGAAAAACTATGATGTCAATAGGCAGGTGGAGACCTCCTTTACCGCTGCGGCTCCAGGAGCCAATGATCAACCTCCTAGTATATCCGATGACAGTATTAGGGAAATAGCTTCATCCGTTTTTAATGAACAACAATCTCGAATGTTTTCGACGTTGCTTAGTCAAATGTCAGAAATAATTGAGAGAAGTGTAGAAGCAAGCGTCTCAAGATTAAGCCCGGGGGGTCAGTCGATAATACCACCAACTCCGTCCGATCGTCCTGTCCCCGTGTTACAATCGTTGCCCGCCGGGGAGCAACGTTCTCTGGAGCAACTTTTAGGATTGCCATCCACCAACCCCAACAACCTAAACAACTTGGGAAATGCGAACGTGTGTCCCAATATAAGGTACCCCCTTAATTCACCAAACTCTCCACAGGATACTATGGCTGATTTAAGTTTCCGTCCTGACAGAGTCAGTCAGATAATATATAATTGGAAGCTAAAATTTTCTGGTGGTTCAACCGGTCTCTCAGTAGACAGATTTATATATAGAGTTGAGGCCCTTACTAAGCAGACGTTGAATGGTAACTTCAATTTAATGTGTAAAAATGCTTGCTCACTCTTTGAAGGGAAGGCCGATGACTGGTTTTGGAGATTTCATCGGTCGAATCCAAACTTTCAGTGGCAAGATCTTTGTCGTTCCCTTCGTGAACAATATAAAGACTCACGGACAGACGTGGACTTTAGAGAGATGATTAGGGATCGCAAGCAGAAGCCTAATGAAACTTTCGATTCTTTTTATGAATCTATTATCGAGCTGGTGGATAAGCTACATCAACCTCTGCCGGATAGTTCTCTTGTGGAGATTCTGCGTCGAAATTTAATACCAGAGATCCAGCATGAGATACTTAATATGGAAATCAGATCTGTAAGGGATCTAAGGGATATATGTAGGCGTCGTGAATTTTTCCTTCAGGATATACGCCGTAAGCACGGTATTTCCGCAACTAAAGCGCACACTTTCTCAAAACGCGTAACGGAAGTAGATTTCGACAATTCAGAGTGCCAGGATACGATAGAGGAAGATATTTCAGAAATATCCCTTACTTGTTGGAATTGTCACAAACCAGGACATCGTTACCAAGACTGTGTAGCTGATAGGGCCATTTTTTGTTATGGCTGTGGTACTCCTCAAATTTATAAGCCAAATTGTAAGCGATGTAATACGGATTCAAAAAACTTCAAATCTTTGCCACCGAGAGGTGCACACAAACCGAATTTCGGGAGGCAAACGAAACACCAAGAAACGAACACGGATTAACAATTCTTCACAGTGAAACGACCGAAACGGACAAAATTAAATCGGCAAACGACCATCTTAAAATTTATCCGATAAAACCTTTGCATGTACGTCTAAAACATTACTACGAGGTTCGCAATAGAATTTTTGGGGAACAAACTAATCTTAATAGGTCAAGTCGTCGTATACGGGAGTATTGGCAAAAAGTGAAAAAACTTAAAAGAAAGTTTGCTATTTCGTTGCTCGATAGACATGGAGATGTACGCCCTTATGCGGCCGTGACTATTTTAGATCGAGATCTCATGGGTCTTTTAGACACTGGTGCCTCCGTTTCCTGTTTTGGTTCACAGATTGCTCTAGAATTAGAAAAAAATAAGTTCCCATATGAGAAAATTAATACTTCTGTTAAAACTGCGGACGGTAAATCACAGAATGTTCTGGGATATATTCAATCGTCTATTACTTTTCGGGGTAAATCATTGCCTATAACAATTTATCTGGTCCCTAGCCTTTCTCAGAACCTTATTTTAGGAATTGATTTTTGGGAGATGTTCAATCTTTTACCTACCCATTTAGATTCATCTGTTAGCAATTCGCATTCTTTGGATTTGATTGAGGCCCCAGATCAGAAATTACTTGCCTATACACAGCGGCAACAACTTCAGCATGTTATCTCTCTTTTTCCATCATCCACTAAGGAGGGACTGGGCAGAACCAATGTCCTTTGTCACAATATTGATACCGGTGATGCAAAGGCTATAAAGCAGAGGCATTTCGCTGTGTCTCCTGCGATTGAAAAACAAATTTATGATGAGCTGGATCGAATGATTGCCATGGGAGTTATTGAGGAGTCTTCTAGTGCTTGGTCTTCGCCAGTGGTGCTTCATAGGAAACCCGGTAAGAATAGGTTGTGTCTTGATAGCAGGAAGCTAAATTCGGTGACTGTAGGCGACGCTTACCCACTTCCACATATCGATGGTATTTTAAGCAGACTGCCAAAGGCGGAGTTCATTAGCAGTCTTGATAAAAACCGCATTTACCGTCCCTGGGAGACCGCTTTACCATTTTAAGGTTATGCCATTCGGCTTGTGTAACGCTCCACAAACCATGTCACGATTAATGGATCGCGTTATTCCTGCGGCTCTCAGGACGGAAGTTTTTGTATACCTTGATGACCTTCTAGTGGTATCTGCCACATTTGAGCGTCATATGGAAGTTCTAAAGGAAGTGGCTCAGTGTTTGCGAACCTCCGGACTAACAATAAACGTCGAGAAAAGTAAATTTTGTGTTAAAGAAGTCCGCTATTTAGGTCATATTGTGGGAAACGGGGTGATTCAAACAGACCCAGAGAAAATTTCAGCTGTATCCGAATTCCCGACCCCTGGGTCTGTCAAACAAGTCAGACGGTTTTTAGGTATGTCAGGCTGGTACAGAAAATTCATCAGGAACTACGCTTCGATCACCACCCCATTAACTGATCTGCTTAAAGGTAAAAGAAAATTTGTTTGGACCGACGAAGCTCAACGGGCTTTTGAGGAGATGAAGTCCATTTTGAGTTCAGCCCCTGTCCTGCACAGTCCAGATTTTTCGTAGCCTTTCTACATTCACTGTGATGCGAGCAGGACAGGAATAGGAAGCGTATTGGTGCAAAAAAATGCGGAAGGCGAAGAGTTTCCGATAGCATTTATGTCGAAGAAACTCAATCAAGCCCAACGTAACTATTCTGTCACCGAACAGGAATGCTTAGCAGCATTGTTAAGTGTGAAAAAATTTAGGGCTTACGTCGAGGGACATGATTTCACTATAATCACAGACCACGCGTCTTTAAAGTGGCTTATGTCTCAGACCGACTTAAGCACCAGGCTGGCTCGGTGGGCTTTAAAGCTTCAGGGTTACCGGTTTAAGATTGAGCATAGAAAAGGGACACAGAACGTGGTTCCTGATGCGCTTTCACGTGTCAATACTGATGATCTGTCCGAATTAGATGTCAATATGTTGTCCGAAATAGTAAATGACAATGGGACTATTGTAGATTTGAATTCTACCTTTTTCAAATCGGACGAATACTTAGAATTACTGAAAAAAATTGAAAATAATATAAGTAAAACACCAGACCTAAGGATAATTGACGGTTATTTATACGGTTATTTATACCATGCCACAGGTGAACAGTTACAGGATGATTTGGCGTGGAAACTCTGGATCCCTAAGGGGTTAATACCGAATGTGCTTAGGAACTCCCACGATCATCCATTATCTTCGCACGGTGGAATTAATAAAACCCTCGAGAGAATTAGGAGATTTTATTATTGGCCCAACTTGATAAATGACGTCAAGAATTATGTTAATGCATGTGAAACATGTAAATGTACAAAACATCCGAACTATGTGCTTCGTCCACCCATGGGAAAGCCTACTGAAACGTGTCGATTCTTTCAGAAGCTTTATGTCGATTTTCTTGGTCCCTACCCAAGGTCACGATCGGGTAACGTGGGCATATTTATCGTTTTAGATCATTTTTCGAAATATCCTTTCATAAAGCCTGTTAAAAAGTTTACTGCTGACGTCATCATAAAATACCTCGAAGAAGATCTATTCCATGCTTTTGGAGTACCTGAAACGATTGTCTCAGATAATGGCTCGCAGTTTAAGGCTCACACTTTTAATGATCTTTTACAGAGATATGGCGTTGCTCATGTTTACACTGCAGTTCACTCCCCTCAGGCAAATGCGTCCGAGCGGGTAAACCGCTCAATTTTGTCGGCTGTAAAGGCATATGTTAGGCCGGATCAAAAAGACTGGGACGAGTGTATCAGTAGTGTTTCCTGTGCTTTACGATCAGCTATTCATTCTGCTATTGGAACATCTCCGTATTATATGGCTTTTGGCCAACACATGGTTACTGATGGGTCTACATATCAATTGCTTAGGAAGTTAGAGATGTTGGAGGATCGCTCTATAAGGTTTGAAGGTAAGGATTCCTTAGAGATAGTTAGAAACCGAGCTGCGGAGGTTATGAAAAGGCAATTTGAACGCAACGAAAGATCATATAATCTTCGGTCGCGTGAGGTTTCCTTCGTCGTTGGTCAAGAGATCTTCCGCAGGAACTTCCGGCAGAGCAACTTTGAGCAGGGTTTCAACGCCAAATTGGCACCAACGTTTGTTAAAGCTCGGGTGAAACGTAAGCTTGGTAACTCGTATTACGAATTAGAGGATTTGAGAGGTCGCTCCATCGGTAATTACCATGCTAAGGATTTACGACAGTAGTATTAGGAGACCGTCGGTTATGAAAACAGGAACCAATGAAAGCCATCTACAAGCGGTATCAGATTTCAAGGTCGTTTTCTCCCCGAAATCTGATCTTGGCAGGGGGGTTCTGAAGTGGCGCTTGTAGTTGAGGTGTTTTTTTTTTTTGGCATTAAACTATTTTTACAACGCCATCTGGGTGTCATTGGATTGGTCCTTATTCTTTAGATAATATTAATTTTTGTTTTGTTTTGGTTACGCACATTCTACGCTATTTCTGCAAAGTGGTAGATTATGTGATAATTTGGCAATAACAGGTTTAAAGAAAATTACAGTATTACTGAACTTCATTTTCTGATCAAGCCTTAGAGTGCAAAGCATATATATTCTGCTTGAAATTATTACAAGTGCCTCGTGACTACTTAGTGAAAAGAAAAAAAAAATCTTACACGATTTTATTGGCATTTCTGCTGTTGAAATCAGCTCAATTATTAAATTGGTTTTTTTTTTGCGCTACATATTTTTTTTACAAGTAAGTACTATTGTATGTTGTTAGACATTTTGTTTAAATATTGTATAAAACTACACACCTGAAAGTTTTTAAAGACACCATAAGAACATTTAATTTTTATAACTAGTTACTTAAGGCAACTGCCTTAAATTAAAGTGTTAACCTACCTACATAAGTCGGATTTTGTTTGTTATTGAGAACGGAGATCGGAAACCTGCCTGTTAATTAAATTGTTTATATGGACCAAGTGCCAATTCCATTTAGGGTAAGAAAGGAATACTAAAATTAATATTATCCCTTTAGACTCTAACGGTTTATAATTCCTCTTTAGATTTGGCACTTAATACCTTGTACCGGCACCCGTTACTTTGCAACAACATAATTGCCTCCCTATGTCAAAGGACAACATACAACATTTCAGCCATTTAGAAAGCTCGTTTGAAACGTACACGGTATTACCTTATACCGTCGGCAGTTCGTTTAGTTTGGAAAAGTCAAGAACAATAATCCAAGACCAGTGGGAAAAAAAAAAAAGACCAAAAGAACAGTGACTAAATTCATGAAAAAAAAAAAAAAATTGTGTAATATGTTTATAAAAAAAAAAAACTTGTCATAATTAGTTCTAACGGGAATCATATTTAGACCGACAACTTCAATCTAGCTTCAATTTAGAAAAAAAATTTTATATATATCATATTATATATCAGAGTTATAAATGAAATATCCTAATGTAAATAATTTTTTTTTAAACTAATTTAAGTAATATTCATTCACCTCTTTAGTCGAATGTTGCTGATATTTAATCATATCACGGTGAATAGTTTTTTTAAATTTAAAACTGCCAATTAACTATTTTTTTTCAAATTGAATTATTGTGGCCAAGTTAAGTGGTTAATTTTTTTATGTTGTTGTGCGAATTTAATGAGATAACCAATTTAAGGTCATAAGAAAAAACTGTGAACCATAGTTGACTCCCGTTATTCAGTGAGCAGAATCAACAGAACCCTCTACGGAATCCAGCTATGAAAGTACTTTCATCGATGGACCCTCTGCACTCACCAAAGTAAGTTCGGTACATTTTTCATTCATTTTATTCATAGCAAAAAAAAAAAAAAAAAAAAAATTATTTACCACCGCCATTGGTCTTTGTTAAAGTCAATTAATGATAACAGATCCTTCGTATCTTGAATTTTTATATGTAATTTAATTGATTTAATTAATCTTTAATTTTTTATATGTAAACGGCTAATACCGCCATTCGTCAGTTATTGATAATAGATCCTCCGTATCTTGAAGTAGTTTACAATGAAAACATATACCCGAATAGCATTTATTTCTTCACTAGACTAATTTTTTTATATAATATTTTATTCCCTTATAGGAAATATTAATTTAGAGAAAAAAAAAAAAAAAACTAAAAATTTCGATATATTTGTTATTGGCATTTTGACATATTATAAATATGAAGCTAGGCTTTATGAATTTGAACCATACATTAATTCCGTAATAACTTGAAAATTTTAGTGGCTACTTATAATTCTAATATAAAATGAATTTTTTTAATAAATGTAAGTGATAACATTATGCAGAAATAACTCCAACTGAGTTTGATTTTTAGTGTACTGGTTTAACGAACTTGTTGTTGTGAAGTATGTATGGGTTCATTGGAACTATCCTCTACGGACTACAGGCTAGTGAACAGGTTGGGTGGGTCGCGGTTGATGCAATTACATCTGAGCACAACCAAATTTAAAAAAAATGAAAAGGAAAACATTGGTATTTGAAATTTTTTTTTTTTTACATTTCTACCTCTTCTTCTGTCCCCATTTTTCTCTATTATTCTTTTATTTCCTTCTGATTACTGCACGCGATGTTTAAATAAAATTTATAGCAGCTTTACAGGATGAACAATGGCAAGATCCTACCCCCCCGCCGACGAGCAGGCAGCCGGAACTGATCGCGTGCTTCCGCCATTTCTTCATTCCAATAAAAGTGACCATTGATGTCTAATAAAATTAAACCTTGCATGCTACATATAACGGGTGATTTTTTTGAGGTTAGGATTTTCATGCATTAGTATTTGACAGATCACGTGGGATTTCAGACATGGTGTCAAAGAGAAAGATGCTCAGTATGCTTTGACATTTCATCATGAATAGACTTACTAACGAGCAACGCTTGCAAATCATTGAATTTTATTACCAAAATCAGTGTTCGGTTCGAAATGTGTTTCGCGCTTTACGTCCGATTTATGGTCTACATAATCGACCAAGTGAGCAAACAATTAATGCGATTGTGACCAAGTTTCGCACTCAGTTTACTTTATTGGACATTAAACCAACCACACGAATGCGTACAGTGCGTACAGAAGAGAATATTGCGTCTGTTTCTGAGAGTGTTACTGAAGACCGTGAAATGTCGATTCGTCGCCGTTCGCAGCAATTGGGTTTGTGTTATTCGACCACATGGAAGATTTTACGCAAAGATCTTGGTGTAAAACCGTATAAAATACAGCTCGTGCAAGAACTGAAGCCGAACGATCTGCCACAACGTCTAATTTTCAGTGAATGGGCCCTAGAAAAGTTGGCAGAAAATCCGCTTTTTTATCGACAAATTTTGTTCAGCGATGAGGCTCATTTCTGGTTGAATGGCTTCGTAAATAAGCAAAATTGCCGTATTTGGAGTGAAGAGCAACCAGAAGCCGTTCAAGAACTGCCCATGCATCCCGAAAAATGCACTGTTTGGTGTGGTTTGTACGCTGGTGGAATCATTGGACCGTATTTTTTCAAAGATGCTGTTGGACGCAACGTTACGGTGAATGGCGATTGCTATCGTTCGATGCTAACAAACTTTTTGTTGCCAAAAATGGAAGAACTGAACTTGGTTGACATGTGGTTTCAACAAGATGGCGCTACATGCCACACAGCTCGCGATTCTATGGCCATTTTGAGGGAAAACTTCGGAGAACAATTCATCTCAAGAAATGGACCGGTAAGTTGGCCACCAAGATCATGCGATTTGACGCCTTTAGACTATTTTTTGTGGGGCTACGTCAAGTCTAAAGTCTACAGAAATAAGCCAGCAACTATTCCAGCTTTGGAAGACAACATTTCCGAAGAAATTCGGGCTATTCCGGCCGAAATGCTCGAAAAAGTTGCCCAAAATTGGACTTTCCGAATGGACCACCTAAGACGCAGCCGCGGTCAACATTTAAATGAAATTATCTTCAAAAAGTAAATGTCATGGACCAATCTAACGTTTCAAATAAAGAACCGATGAGATTTTGCAAATTTTATGCGTTTTTTTTTTTTAAAAAGTTATCAAGCTCTTAAAAAATCACCCGTTACAAGGCATTGCAAGCCCTTAAACATTTTCTTTCGAAAACCCGAATCTTTTCCATGTACGATGGTGAAACATTATACCCCAAATTGGTCACCCGTATGTTATAATTGGTCTAATTAAGGATTTGTACATAATAATTTTGAGCCTTGGTTTTATGAACCTTGAGTAAAATAATGATTTATACATAAAAAATGCTTTCCTAGCTTTATTAATTATTTCTTTAACATGATTATTAAAATATAAAAATGTATCTAGATATATACCTATACAACATTTTTGATTGGTATAGCTGTATTTGATAAATAAGATTCAATTCCGAATTCTTACAAATTTTTCTTTATTTGTCAACTGGACGCCTAAAAAAGAATTTTTTCGCATTTTCGTGCGTTAATTGTCATATTCCAATCTATTGTATATTTTTCTACAATGTTAAACGATTCTTGAAGTTTTTGATTAATTTTCACAATCGTTCTATCAGGGTGATATAATTATGAAAATGCGATATTTTCTATTTTACTCAGTAGATCAAGTATAAATAAGTTTACTGTTCCCTGTTGTAGTCCATTGACGATTTTAAATGTTTTTTTGCTTTTGTGGTTTTGGTGAAAAATCTTGAAAGTTTTATCACTAATCACATTGTAAATTAATATTATTTGATTTATAGGGAATTGAAATTCGGTTAGTTTAAATATTAACCCTGGAATCCAAATACTGTCAAACGCTTTTTCCATATCAATTAGACACGCACCTGTGTATAATTTTTTGTTCCAGTTCCAATTAATGTTTGATGTAAGTAAATGTATTGCATTTACAGTTGAATGCTTATACTTAAATCCGAACTGTTTTTCATTTATTAAGTTGTTATCGTAACAAAATTGGTTAATATTATTATTTATACACATTTCAAAAATTTTGCTGATATTAGGGAGTAGACTTATAGCTTTTAGGTTTTTCGGATTACTCACATCTTTATCTTTTTTTGGAAGAATGACCACTTTTGCCATTTTCCACATTTCAGAAAAATATGAATTGTTTAACATATTATCAAATAAATTACAATATTCAAAAATCATTATTTCAGAAATAATTTTTAAAAGAATATTTGGTATTTTATCTATGCCTGAAGATAATTTTCCTCTTAAATTTGAGAAAATGTAAAGTATTTTATCTCTCGTTATAAAGTAGTTATCAGCTTGTGTATGATCTAGGTGATCAGATTTTTTATTATCACCAAAAGATGTTACCGTTGTTTAGTTGTTTTCAAAAATTTTTTTTGTATCTAAAAATCAATTAAAAGCATCTGTAAATGAACTTGCAAATTGGTATTGCTATTAATTTTCTTAAGTGAGTGCACAGATTCTAAAAAGGAATCAATTGAGTCTAGCTAGCATCTAAAATTTATAATTCGATACCTTTTTATTTCGACTTTATTATAAATTCTAAATAATCTAACCCATAAAAACAAAGTTTTTATTAAAACTCTTTATTTCCTTATGCATATGTATTTTGAATATCTCCGTGACTGCGCGTGACTTTACGTGGCTATTTTAAAATTAATCTTTGGTCACAACAAGTCTATGGACCAAGTTTCAGATTGATTGGATGAGTGGAAATGGGGTTTAAATCACTCCTTGACTGTGTGTGTTACTATTTTAAAATCAATCTTTGGCCACAACAAATTTATGGACAAAGTTTCAGATCAATCGGATGAGGGGAAATGAGGTTTTAATCACTCCGTGAATATGCGTGACTGTGTGTGAATTAATATTTTGCCACAACAAGTCTATGGATAAAGTTTCAGATTGATTGGATGAGGGGAAATCCGTTTTAAATCTCTCCGTGACTGTGCGTGACTAAGTCAAAGTGAATCTTTTTTCACAGCAAGTGTATGGACCAATGAGGGGAAATGACATTTAGATCACTCCGTGACTGTGCGTGACTTTGCGTGACTACTTTAAAATTAATCTTTGGTCACAAGTCTGTGGACAAAGTTTCAGATCGATCGGATGAGAGGAAGTGAGGCTTTAATCTCTCCGTGACTGTGCGTGACTGTGCCTGACTATGTCGAAGTTTATCTATTTTCACAGTAAGTCTATCGACCAAGTTTCAGATCGATCGGATGAGGGGAAATGGGTTTTAAATCATTCCGTGACTGTGCGTGACTGTGCCTGACTGTACGTGACTATGCGTGACTGTGCCTGACTATGCCAAAGTTAATCTTTTTTCACTGCAAGTCTATCGACCAAGTATCGATCGGATAAGGAGAAATGGGTATTAAATCATTCCGTGACTGTGCGTGACTATGCCTGACTGTGCGTGACTATGTCGAAGTTAATCTTTTTCCACAGCAAGTCTATCGACCAAGTTTCAGATCGATCGGATAAGGGAAATGGGTTTTAAATCATTCCGTGATTTTGCGTGACTATGCCTGACTGTGCGTGACTATGGCTGAATGTGCGTGACTATGTCAAAGTTAATTTTTTTTCACAGCAAGTCTATCGGCCAAGTTTCAGATCGACAGATCACTCCGTGACTGTGTGTGACTGTGTCGAAGTTAATCTTTCTTTAAAGCAAGTATATCGACCAAGTTTCAGATTGATTAAATTTCTCCGTGTCTGTGCGTGACTAGGTCAAAGTTAATCTTTTTTCACAGCAAGTGTATGGACCAAGTTTCAGATCGATCGAATGGGGGGAAATGACATTTAGATCACTCCGTGACTGTGCGTGACTACACGTGATTATGCACGACTACCCCAAAATTAATCTGTAGTCACAACAAGGCTATGGGCCAAGTTTCAGATCAATCGGATAAGGGAAATGGGGTTGCCCCACGACAGACAGACATACAGAGAGTATGAGTTAAAATAGTTTAAAAATTAGTATCCGTTCATCCATTCTTTATGGTTCTCCTGTATGGTTCACTATTTCCCTAACTTTGGCATATGAATTAGAAGTTTTAGAAAGAAGTGTTTTACGGTTCTGTACTAATCGGAATTTTGAAACATTTATAAAATGATTTTCTAATCTTTATATATATAACAAAGCTGGCATTCAACCACTTTGACATACGCTCTTTTCCACGAAAACCATTTAATTATGGACATTTTTAGTCAAAATTCTTCTTTTAATTGGTCAACATCCTATCTTTCTCCTATCGGTATTGACAATGAAAATATTTGTATCAATTTAGACTACAACGATTCAAATCCCATAATCTTACCTGAGTTTTATAAAAGACTTAGTAATAGTTCATTTTTTAGCATTATTAATATTTTTTTTTTCATTATTTCTTTTATATATTTTTTTTCTTAGTTTTAAGTACTAACCGAGACAGACGTCTCAAACCTACTCTTTTAACTTCAATGAAAATGTAAAACACTATACTTCACCAAGCAGTACTTCACCTTCATTCTTATTCGAATAATACACTATAGTTTTAAGGTACACTTTTTTATTCCATTTGTTTATTATATTTCATTAGGTCTGTCTGCGTACACATATTTTGCATCATTTTGTGCAAAATGTTGCAAAATCTTGCAAAATGTTGTCTGCGTACTCCAAATCTCTTGCAGCGAGAGAGCCAAAAAGATAATTTTTTGACAGTTGAAAGTTAGAGAACTTGCAAAATGTTGCTGGAGAAATTTCTGCTTGCAAGATTTTGCAACTAGTTTGAACAGCTGTTTTTATTTACTGTTTGAATGAAAAAATTTTTGTGAAATGAAAATAAAAATTGAAATTTAACAATGGCAGAGGTAAGTATTTAGAATTGTGTTGATTTTTAACGTTTATAATAAATTATAATAAACAAAACATTTTACGTCATGCTAGAAACGTGCAAATATACAGTGTGACCGTGATGCAAGTGGATTGGAGATGGCAGAACCGATAGAACCAGCAGAACTTTGTGGGACAAATTGTTTGTTTACACACCGATCAGCTGTTTTCTTGCAAGATTTCACTGGATGCTGTCTGCAGACTTTTTGAGATATTTTCAACCGAGAGAGTAAAATTGTTCTTACTCTCCCAAAAAAAGTTACTGAGTATTTGCTACTGGAAAAGTACGCAGACAGACCTATTGTAATTTTTTCATTAAGTGTCAATAAAATAAATTTGAAATTTGATCCTGCAAGTAACAGTATAAAAAAAAAATAAAACAAAAATTTTCATAAGATTCATATTATATATACCCACTAGTCAGTAGTCAAAAAATAAACCCTGTAAGCCCATTTTTGGTCATAGTCCCCATATGAAGCTGATTCCCGATCTTCACATAAAACTATAGAAAAATGTATAACAGATTTTTTAATTTTATTTATATATGTTTTACCGAAAAGTACATGACTTTACTAAAGATGTTCATGATCCGTCCATTTTTGGACATAGTCCCCATAAAAAAATGTCATCAGATATGATTTTTTTTTTTTAATCTGATCGCCACAAATTAATAAAAATAGCACTAAAATTTGGTTTAAAAAATATCATCAGATATGAACTTTTTTAAAATCTGAACACCTCAAATTAATAACAATAGCATTAAAATTTGGTTTATGCTTATGTTCTATATCCAGTTATTGCCTCAGCAAAGTTGGATTCAAGACTCCCTCAAAACGCATGATATAGGGTGTGGTATAGTCGGTCTAGATCGACTATAATATTCTTACTTATTTTTATTCAATTGGTACAGCTGAATAGAATGTCTCATAAATTATCGATTTTTTTAAGCGAACTGACCTTTTTATGTTGTTGCGGAGATACGAGTTTACATACCTTGGCGAAATATTTCTAAATTAGGCTCTTCACATGATTGTATAAGTAGTTGCAAAATTTCTGGATCACCTATTAAAGCAGCAGAACCTACAGCTGTACGGCCACATGAATATGATATTGATGTTGCTTTGGCACCTTGCATAAGGCAGGATAATGTCTCCTCATAATTGCCATTATGAACAGCAGTCAAAAGACGTTCATTAACATCTGAACAACCAAAAGCTGAGTGCATTTTTTAATATTTATTTAACATGTTAATAAGTTGTTTTTTTATAAATCTAATACTGTTAGTAAATGTTTCCTCTTTCATATGAATAATAAAAAGCTTTAAATTATTTGATTTTGGCAAACTTAAGAAGAAAAACTTATTGTGGTTAAAAATGTATTATATTTAACTTGTTTGTTTATTTGCAACTACATCAATGCGCATGTGAAACAAATGAAGGGGGTAATTGAATAAGGAAATACATTTTCCAAGAGGGTGTTTCGAATTTTGTTTTATTTAAATGCGGAGAACTAAGAACCGTCGACATCTGCAAAGAATACTACCGTATGTGTCAAGAAAAGAGCGGTGATAAAGCATCTGGAAAAAATTTTAAAAATTGCAAGAATAGAGATCATTACTCTACCTGAACTACATCTGTTAATCGGTGAGGAAAATACCATCTACAACTAAATGTTGTTACAGTTTGAAGATGTTAGTTACCAACGGGCTAAAAAAATGGAACGTAACTCGAGGAGTCACTTATGATCTCAAGCATTTGTGCGAAATTCATGTAAAATCCTGTTGGATAGAGCAGATTTGTTAAGGCAGCTATACAATATCAACTGCTTAAAATATGTAAAGTGTTTTGATGTCTTTAAAGCCATTGGTACAATCGTGTTTTTCTTTTACTCTCGACTCAAATTACAGAGAATGTATTTCAAGCTTCTAAAGTAGTTATTGTGTTTTGGAAATTTCCCTGACGCCAAAAGTTCATGCTGTATTCTTTCATGTTTCTAAATTTTGTGAAAAAGTTTGTAAAGTACCGGGATTCCATAGCGAGCAAGCTACAGAATCCTAGCAACATGGACCAAATACAAAGTATTTGAAAAGCATACTAATTATCCAACTCAATTACTCAGAGCAGTTCAACATACATATATAAACATGTTAATGCAAAAATCCAGAGAGTTATATGTAAAACAAACTTTTATTATTTAAGGTGTTGCATAAAAGTGTAAATATATCCATTGTTTTCTTAGGTACTCGAAACGTAAATTCTTTAAAAAAATATTATAAGAAATTATGTAATACTTAATTAAAACTGAATTATATAACGGAAATATGGTTTTTCTTACATTATGACCTCAGAAAAATTTATTTTTTAAAAATTTAATGCTTAAATTCACAATTCAATGCGAATGTGTGAAATTTTTAATAAAAAAATAGTAATTTTTTTCAAAATGAGTTTTTTCAAAACGGCTCGACAAGCTATGGGCCAAATCAGAAAAAAAAATTATGTGCTAAAACCCTTCATTAAAAGTTGGCTCAAAACCACCGTGATGATTAAATATATGTATAAATATATGTATATGTATAAATATATACATATTTCTGTTTACATACCTGTTAGGTGAGAAATCTCGGGTAAAAATTATACTTTTTCCTCCGGCTTTATCGCCATAACAAGCTAAACATTTTTTTATTTTTGGCACGGAGATGGTTAATATATGCATATAAATGTCATATGTATTTACATTTGAATGAATAATTTTCTAAATTAAAAAATTAATAACAACATTAAGTTTGTAAATATGCATTAATATTATAAAAACTAATTTTGTACTTTTGCTTCATTTTTTGTTATAAATAATAAATTTTTTAAATATCTACCTAATTCAAATAAAAATGTTTTAATAACAACTTTTAAATTATTATGAATACTTATTAATGAAAATAGCAATAAAATGAGAAATGAATAACAGTAACATTCTTTTAAAATTTCTTATTTGCAATTTTTAATTGAATTAGATATTTAAAAAATTTATTATTTATAAAAAAAAATGAAACAAAAGTACAAAATTAGTTTTTATAATATTAATGCATATTTACAAAAATAATGTTATAAAAACTAATAATGTACTTTTGTTTCATTTTTTTTAATAATAAAATATCTACGAAATTCAATTTAAAATTTTGTAAATAAGAAATTTGAAAGTGTTATGAATACTTATAAATAAAAATAATAACATTATTTTCGAATTTCTTATTTACACAATTTTAAATTGAATTACATAGATATTTAAAAAATTTTATTATTTATAACAAAAATGAAACGTACAAAAATAGTTTTTTTTAATATTAATGCTGTACATATGCATTTTATAGTTTTTTTTTCATTTTTGTTATAAAGTCTGTGTTCACACATGAAAGTTTTCTTGCTGAAAGTCTTGAGTTCATCGGTGAGACGGGAGAGAAGAATGGCATGGGGCACATACATACTTTCATGTACTCTGAAATTCACTTTTGTTTCTTACTTCGCAATTGTCAAAGTGAAGTTATTTTAAGTTTTCTTTCATTATACCCTATACCACAATGTGGTTTGGGTATAATGACTTTGTGCTGCTGTTTGTAACCAAAAATATTTGACCTAGACCCATCTTTAATTATACCGATCGAATCAGAATCACTTTTTGAGTTGATTTAACAATGTCCGTCCGTCCGTCCGTCTGTGTGTCCATGTAAAGCTTGTAATCAAAGTGCAGGTCGCAAATATGAATATATTTTGATGAAATTTGGTATATAAGCTTTTATCAGCCATAGGATGAACGCTATTGAAATTGGTGAGAATCGGTCCATGTTCAGACCCCCATACAAATGACCCCTATGAAATCAACATAAATTGCCATAAGATCCAAATGATCATACAAATCTTAGTCAAACTGGGTTTGTATGTGTTTATTACATCCATTAATCAGTAGTCCAAAAATGACAACTCTTAGTCATAGGCCCCATAGGGCTGCTTCCCGATCTTCACCTAAATCTTTCAAAAAATAAAAATATTGCACTGATTCTTCTCAATTTTATTTGTATATATTTTTGCAAAATACAAGAGACTTTACAAAACATGGTCAGGATCCGTCCATTTTTGGGCCTAGTCCCCATATAGATATATCATCCGATATGAACTTTTTCATATTTGCAGCAAAAAAAAATTAATAAAAATCCCACTCAAATTTGATTTATGCTTATTATCTATATCCAGTTAGTTGGGCCTGAGAGATAAGGTTTCTAAACGCATGGTATAGGGTATCGTATAGTCGGTCTAGACCGACTATAATTTTCTTACTTGTTTTTATGTTTTGTTTGTGTTAAGAAAGATAATAAATTGAAATAAAGTTAGTTTTAATGAAATAAAATGATAAAATAAATAGATAAAATGATTAAGTAAACATGAACGAATCTTGAATTTCAATACAAAAATTTCAGTGTGTAGACACGGATGAAAGTTTAAAAGAGAATTTCAAACAGTTTTAGGAAGAAAAATTTCATGTGTAAACCGGGACAAATAATAAAATTTTTAAATATCTATGTAATTCAATTTAAGATTTTGTAAATAAGAAATTTTAAAGTGTTATTAATTAATTATTTTGTATATATCAATATATTACAAATATTAATTTTGCATGCTTATGTCATCAGACGAGAAATAGTTTCGTAATCAGCAACATTGTCGGGAGTAGGAGGAGAACGATATGCAGATTTATATAATACATTCTGTATTTCCGTTCTGCACGCCATTTGTTGATCCTCGCCCACAATATTTTGGATGCAAGATAATCAATAGGAACAAAATTTTTCATTCTCAGTACTACCACGATCTTCTGCGCTCATTTCGACCAATTTTAGTTTTCGTAATATTAATTCTATTAATGCGTCGTAGTACTGTCCTTTTTTTCATTTCATAATAAACTAACAAATACAACTATTTCTTTCCGTGTCAGATATTCGCAAAAACTTGGTAGCACCTTTTTGAAAATGGCTCAACTTTTTTCGATATTTCTTGAGTTTATCATCCCTAACTAGTTTTCTTTCTTTTCTCTTTATATACGGTCAAAATGGCAAATCGTGGAAATCGTGTTCGTCAAACTGAAGAAGTGGATAATACCATTAATTATGTACAATGTGATGGTTTGGTATGTAAAATGGTGTAATAAGTCAACTACCTTATTAATGTATCAAAGGTGGTTATAGCTTTGACGGAATTTATTAGGAAAATAAGCTTATAAAGTTTAGCAGCGTCTTGAAAATGTCAAATGTAAAGAATTCACACGTTCGGTTTTGACAAGTGTGCATTTTACTATATTTAAGAGTTGCCAGATGTTATAACTTTATTTATGTATGGATAACTGATATTGCCAAATAGTATCAAGGATAATATTAAAACCCAATGAGATTTCGTGACACTTTTTGGTTCCTGATACTATAGGTGCTTTCTTCTTTTCCAAACCAAAATCTAAATAAAACAAGCATTAAAAAAATGGCTTAAGTGTAGTTTAGGAGCAACTCCCCAATCGGTTTCAAATTCTCACCACTTAAAAAACAATTTATTGCGGTTCTAGGAAAATATTTTTTTTTCGTCGGTCGAGCCTATTTCCCGAGTTATGGACTTCCGAAGTTTTGACATGGACTTGTATATAACTTTGTTATTTACTATCGGATTTCAGCGATATATATATCAGGCTTAAGTCTAGTTTACGGGCGACACCCCGATCCGTTCCAAATTTTTACCACTTATAGAACTTGTTATTGCGATTCTAGGGAAATACATTTTTTGGAACAAGTCTAGTTTAGGGGCGATGCCCCGATATTTTAGTTTTTTTTTGGAGGGGGTAGGGGCTTTTGGGGTGATTCCAGGGAAATATTTTTTTTTTGTCGGTCGAGCCTATTTTCCGAGTTATGGACCCCCAAAGTTTTGATATTGACTACTGTATAACTTTGTTATTTAGTATCGGATTTCGACAATATATATATCGTTGGAAAGCTCATTTGAGTGCCTTCTATGTGGTATTTTAAAATTTGAAATCCATTAACCCATTATGAACCTACTGCAAATTTTGCATTTTTGTGAGAGAGTATTTTTTTTAATATGGGATTATCTCATAAATAGACGTATGTCATGTATGGTTTTATATTAACTGAATAAAAGGTGGGTCCACAAGCTTTATTTTGATGTATCTCATGGCAACTTAACCCTTTCAGAACCGGACATATTTGGTATTTTATCTACATTTTTATTATTTTTGAAAAATATATGATATTTTATGGATTTTTAATATTTTTTTTATTTTATTTGTGTATTTATTTTATATATTTAGTCATATTTGTAATGCTTTTTAGAAAATATATTTGTATTTCGAAGGTAGTTAAAATTTATATAATTTTTTTAAATTGTGGAAACTTTATTGATTTAAAAAATTTTCATCAAAAAAATTTGTTCTGTTGTTTTAAAAAATATAAACAATTAGTTGTCTCATTTTAAAGCGCCGCAGGCGAAAATTTTTTAGAAAAAATCGCGCGATTTGTTCTAAAAAATTTTCATAATAGGACGGATAAAGAATTTTGTTGTGTTGTTTTAAAAAATATAAACAATTATTTGTCTCATATTAAAGCGCCGCAGGCGAAAATTTTTTAGAAAAAATCGCGCGATTTTTTCTAAAAAATTTTCATAATAGGACGGATAAAGAATTTTGTTGTGTTGTTTTAAAGCGCTGCAGGCTAGAATTAGGAATAAATTTTTCAAAAAGCCTTAAAAATGAAGATACAATACCAAATATATCCGGTTCTGAAAGGGTTAAGTTGCCATGAGATACATCAAAATAAAGCTTGTGGACCTACCTTTTATTCAGTTAATATAAAACCATACATGACATACGTCTATTTATGAGATAATCCCATATTAAAAAAAATACTCTCTCACAAAAATGCAAAATTTGCAATAGGTTCATAATGGGTTAATGGATTTCAAATTTTAAAATACCACATTGAAGGCACTCAAATAAGCTTTCCAACGATATATATATTGTCGAAATCCGATACTAAATATCAAAGTTATACAGTAGTCAATATCAAAACTTTGGGGGTCCATAACTCGGAAAATAGGCTCGACCGACAAAAAAAAAATATTTCCCTGGAATCACATTAAAAAGTTTTATAAGTGGTAAAAATTTTGAACCGATCGGGGCATCGCCCCTTAACTAGACTTAAGCCCATTTTTTTTTCGGACGGACCTATTTTCGGAGTTATGGACCGACAAAGCTTTGATTTTCATTTGCATAGAACTTTGTTATTTATTATCGGATTTTAGCAATATATATATCATTGGAAAGCTTACTTGAGTACTTTTTATATGGTGTTTCAAAATCCGAAACAGATTAACCCGTTATGAACCTATTGCAGTTTTTGTTTTTTTTAACATTTTTTTTTTTTTGAAAATGACGTATTATCTCATAAAATCATGTATATAATGGTGGTATTTACAATAAATGAATGAAAGGTTGGTCTACTAGTTTCATTTTGATGTACGGTTTGACCCCTTAGCCCTTTCAGGACCGGATATATTAGGAACTTTACCTACACTTTTCACTTTTTTTTTTATTTCTTATATATACTTCGCTGCACTTTTTTCCTATGGAATTAACCCATAACTAATTGTACTATTATTCTACTTTATTTATCCGTCCTGTTATGAAAATTTTTTGGAAAAAATAATTATACAAATAACACATATTTTTTCCTCTTCGCAAATGATTTATCATTTGGCGGGTCACTTTGCCGGTTTCTTCACAACCGAACGCACTATATAATTGAACAATTTGGTTAATTTCCATATTTTGTTGAGAAAATAAAACATAAATTTTAAAACCACCAATTTCACAAACACCAAAACGGTAATAATAAAAAATGACCACATTTTTGCCATATTTTTACATTGAAAATTTTAATTTAACAAAAAATATATATACCAGCGAAGTAGTAAATAACGCTTTACCATATTTTTTCGCTATTAACAGCAAAATAGTGCCACATATATATTTCAATTTTCAGAAAATACAAATTTAACCCCTAATATTTCCAAAAGTTAAACAGTTACAAGGACATTACGTACATCAAACTGAAGCTTATGGTCACTGTTGTTACCCTGTTTTGGTAACTACATACATTAATTACGTTATTTTTCGAAATAATACCACATTTTCCAAAAAAAAAGTTAAAAAACACAAAAACTGCAATAGGTTCATAACGGGTTAATTGATTTCAGATTTTGATAAATTGTATAAATTGTACTAAAGTAAGCTTTCCAATGATATATATATTGCTAAAATCCGATAATAAATAACAAAGTTATATGCAAATGAAAGTCAAAGCTTTGTCGGTCCATAACTCCGAAAATAGGTCCTTCCGAAAAAAAAATATTTCTCCGAAATCACCCCAAAAGCCCCTAACCCCTCCAAAAAAATTAAAAAAATCGGGGTGTCGCCCGTAAACTAGACTTGTTCCATATATCATTTGAAAGCTTGCTTGAGTGCCTTTCATCTGAAATTTTAAAATTTAAAATCTATTAACCCATTATGAACCTATTTCAAATTTTGTATTTTTGTAATAGTTTTTTCTTAAAAACGGAATTATCTCGTAAACAGACAATTATCATGTGTGCTTTTACGTAAACTGAATAAAAGCTGGGTCCAGTAGCTTTATTTTGATATATATATCGACCTCTTAACCCTTTCAGGACCGGATATACTATCATTTTTTACGGAAATTAGCCCATTAAAAATATATTTTCGTGTGAAAATTTTTGATAAAAAACGCGCTATTTTTTATAACAAATTTTCGCCTGCGGCGCTTAAGAACACAAAAAATATATACAGGAATTTACCCACTAACAAATATATTTTCATAATACATATTATGACATTGAATAAAAAGGTGTAGCAATTATTAAAAAAAAGATATGAAACATTTGAATACCGTAAAAAAAGGAATATCTATTTCGAAAAAACTAAAAGGTGTACGTAAAATCCCTAATATATCCGGTCCTGAAAGAGTTAAGAGATCGAAATATATATCAAAATGAAGCTAATGGACCCAGCTTTTATTCAGTTTACCTAAAAGCACACATGATAATTGTATGTAAGGTTACAATAATATCATTTGCCATAATTCCCAGCAGGTTGATATTGAAAATGGGCTAAATCGGGCATCATAGTGCTTAGATAAGAGCAAAAATATTTAGATACCTCTAAAAAAACATAAAACCCAGTGTGTTTGTTGTAATATTTCGGTGGTTAAACATAATAGTTGTACAACAACATTCACAGTTCAAAAAAAGCCACAAAAAAATATGCAATCATACCAACAAACACAACTAACATGAGCTATGTTAGTAGTATTGCCAATATTTTTTTTATCGGTATCACGTTATAATAAAAAAAATTGCCAATATGAAAGAAAAAATTAAAACGAAAAAGGGAAAATGAAAAATGGAGAATGGAAAATGAAAAACTGAAAATGTAAATTGGAAAATAGAAAATGAAAAATGGAGAATGAAAAATGGAAAATGAAAAACCGAAAATGGAAAATAGAAAAAAAAAATGCAGAATGGAAAATAGAAAATGAAAACTGGAAAATAAAAAATTTAAAATGAGAACTGAAAATTGAAAATTGAGAAATGGAGAATGGAATATGAAATATGGAAAAAATTAAAAATAGAAAATGAAAAATGGCAAATGGAAAATGAAATTTGGAAAATGAAAAATGGAAAATGAAAAATGGAAAATGAAAAATTAAAAATGAAAAACGAAAAATGGAAAATGAAAACTGAAAATGAAAAACGAAAAATGGAAAATGAAGAATGAAAAACGAAAAATGAAAATTGAAAAATAAAAAATGGAAAATGAAAAATGAAAAATTAAAAACGAAAAATGGAAAATGAAAAATGGAGTTTGGAAAATGAAAAACGAAAAATGGACAATTGAAAATGGAAAAAGAAAAATGGAAAAATTGAAAAATGAAAAATTAAAAATTGAAAAATAAAAAGTAAAAATGAAAAATGATATTGGAAAATGAAATTTGAAAAATTAAAAATTAAAAATAGAAAATGAAAAATTGAAAATTAAAAATGGAAAATGAAATATGATAATTGAAAAATTAAAAATGAGAAATGGAAAATGATAAAAGGAAAATGGAAAATAGAAAATGAAAAAAGAAAAATGAAAAATGGAAATTAAAAATTACAAATTAAAAATTAACAATTAAAAATTAAAAGTTAAAATTTAAAATTCAAAAATTAATAGCTAATTCAGATAAAAATATTTTAAAATTTGCTTTTTTTAATATTTTTTTTTTTAATTATGAATTATCCCAAAACTTACTTATATGGATCAAACTTTTGGTGTTATAATGCTGGCTGTGTTATATAAGAAAAAAAATGATGTAATTTTTCAATTAGCAACGAATTCTTTCTAAGGAAGACACGATCATTGTTTTTTATAACAAGGAATTATAATATAAACAGGCCAGCAAGAAAAGCAATTAACTTTAAATTTAATTGGTATTCGAAATTTAAATTTCAGGCGTACCCAATATTGGTCGTAATATTGAGTTTAAGATGCAGGTGGAGGGTATCAAAGATTCGGCCCAGCCGAATTTAACACTTGTTTATTCTTGAAAAAGTGTTTCGTTTCATCTAAATATGCGGATTTCGCGATCAAATTAAGGGGCATGAGATATCGTAATCATCATTGAAAAAACATACTGGTAAAGCGTCGTAACTCCGGAACAAAGGCTCTAATCCAGAAAAGTTCTCATTTTTCGTTTTCTTTTCGTCCATATATGATTATCCAATGGTCAAATCAAGGGGCCAGAGATATCGTAATCGTGCCTGTTAGTTGAAATATTATATATGTATAATAACTCCTATCCAGTAATCCGCATATTTCGTTAATCCAAATCAGGGTCTACAATCATTAATTCGGATTAGCGAGCTGCTGGCACTGTAGTATCATCAAATAGTATAACGAACCAAATAGTAACACGAAATGTTGAGTTTTAGTGATACTATTAAAGTAACGTTATTCCAATACGTCCGTGAATGCCACCAGGGTTTAATCGCAATCTGCAACTTCTTAAAATTGAAAGTATTAATTAGTATTATCAAATTATAACATTTCGTATTAAATATCTGAAATATACTTTTTTTTTTCATTCGAAAATGACAATAAAACACATGGTCCTGCATGCTTGCGATAATTTTACAAAAATTTAAATTTTTGAAATTTTTCTCCTTGAATTTTGGTTAATTAATAATGCTATACGACGACGCTTTCTTTTGTTTATAATATTTTTGATCAAAGTGCTGCTAGAAAGGAAAAAACTTATCAATTTCAATTATATATTCTTCCTTTATTTACATATTTTAACAAATTTGATATTAACATATGAGATCTTATCTTTACATATAGATATTGCAACAAATAATATATAGGATCTAAAGATATGAAATAGTTTTTATTTTATTTTTTAATGATTTTTAAAGGAAAATGGGAGGAAAAAACCTTTATATGCTTATAGGAGGTTTATTAGCAATAATACACCTCTATAAGCATATAAGCATATACATTTTCAATTTGGTGATTTCTTTTTAATTTTAAGTTATTTCTCTACATTCTCTTATCAGTGGGTAAGAGGAATTTTCAATTTTGGCAAAATAATTGCTGTTAATCCTTGTTATGAAATCGATAATTTTTTCATAACCTGGTTCTTCATGAAGAAGATTTGTAGGATACCTCCAGTGCTTTTTATTTATCATTTTAAGACATTTGTTTTGTATAATTTGTAAGCGTTTTAAGTGACAGTTGGCAACGTCACTCCAAATAGGACACGCGTATGTTAATATTGGCCTTATAACACTTTTGAATAGTAGATTTTTATACCATATACCACAATGTGGTTTGGGTATAATGACTTTGTGCTGCTGTTTGTAACTACCAAAAATATTTGACCTAAACCCATCTTTTATTATACCGGTCGACTCAGAATCACTTACTGGGTCGTTTTAGCGATGTCTGTCCGTACGTCCGTCCGTCTGTGTGTCCATGTAAAGCTTGTAATCAAACTACAGTTCGCAAATATAAATATATTTTGATGAAATTTGGTATGTAAGCTTCTATTGGCCATAAGATGAACGCTATTGAAATTGGTGAAATTCGGTCCATGTTGAGACCTGTTCACCATACAAATGACCCCTATAAAATCGACATAAATTGCCATAAGATCCAAGTTATCATATAGATCTCAGTCAAATTGGGTTTGTATGTGTTTATTATATCCACTAATCAGTAGTCCAAAAATAATCCCTATAGGACAAATCTTCGTAATAGGCCCCATATAGAGCTGCTTCCCGATATTCACTTAAATCTATCAAAAAAACAAAAATATTGAACAGATTTTTCTCAAATTTGGTTTGCATATATTTTTTCAAAATATAAGTGACTACCAAATATGGTCAGGATCGGTCCATTTTTCGACCTAGTCCCCATATAAATATACCACCCGATATGAACTTTAATATCTGCAGCCAAAAAAAAATAATAACAATGTCACTCAAATTTGGTTTCTGCTCATTTTCTATATCTAATTAGTTGGACCGAAGAGATAGGGTCTCTAAAGCATGGTATAGGGTATCGTATAGTCGGTCTAGACCGACTATAATTTCTTACTTGTTGTTTTTGTGGTTTAGAAATGACCTTATATTTAGTAGTGGCCATAATGCTTTAAATGATTTTATAGCTTTTTGATACGTAGCCATAATATGTCTTTTAAATGTAAGCTTTTTGTCCAAGACAACTCCGAGATATTTGACATCGTTAAGTACATTTATGGTATTATTTCCAATAAGAAGATGACGTCTTGGTAGTCTTTTGGGAGGATAAAACTTTTGTGCGTTCATAAATTACTAAAATGTCATTTCATTATTTGACAAAGCCATAAAACATTGGTTTGCCTTGTAAAAGAATTTCTTTGCAGTGTTGCATTGCAAACTGCGTTTATGAAGTCAGCCGATATATTAAATTTTACTGAAGCAGTTTTAGATAGTCAATGCTATGACAACCTAAATCAAGACATGGAAAATGTTAATGAGTGGCTAAAAATTAATAAACTAAAGCTAAACCAAAACAAAACAAAAATAATAGAAATAAAACTATTAGCAATATACATAGTTTTAAAAATAAAAGATATTTGAAATTCGTAATTGACAAAGACTTAAATTTAAAAAATCATCGAAAATAAATAAATAAAAAAAAATTTTTTCTTCAAACGGTTAAGAAAACGTACATATATCGATACTAACAGCAATTAATATATGCAACGCAATGATAAAACCTCATTTCGAATTCGGGTCAACAATGCTCATGCTGTACAATAAATTAAATTGAAAGTCTGCAAAAATTTTAAAATAAATCAGTAGGTATCATATTAAAATGTAAAAGGTACACATCAATTAATTCCATATTAGAATGGCTGACTATAGGATTATTTTAAACATAATAATATTTATTCAAAAAATAAAAATCGGAAAGCTCCAGATATTTAACGGAACAAATAGTGTTCGTAAAAGAAGTACAACCATACCATAAGAAGTATTGAAAATTTTAGACTTCAGAGGGCATCAATAACTCCAATGCAACGATCGCTGTTGCACAAAGGATTACAGCTATATAAAATATTACCAAACCTCATAAAAGCGGAACTTAATATAAATGTATTTAATAAACACATTGTGTGCTTTGTAAAAAATAATAATTTATAATCATATTTTATATTAAAATAAGAATAATAATAATAAATAAATGGTGAAATGTCTCCTCTTTACAATTTCATCATTTTTTGGACAATACTCATTTGGTTTTTACTACTTTTTTATTATTTTTCTTTCATTTTGTTTACGAACAGTTTAAAAAAAATGAAGACAGAAAACTAAACTTCCATAATTACAAAACTAATACAAATGTACCGTATTTTTAAAATCTGATGATGCAATAATATTCAAAACTATGAATTGTCAAACTTTATATCATTGTGTGACTAATTTTGTCCCAAAATAAACGGATTCAATATAAGTGACCTTCTCCGAGAAAAGGGACCTAGTGTGTGAAAATTAAGTTGTGAGAAAAAACGAATTCACTGTTTTAGGTACCAGAATCCACCGTTTTTGACACAACCCGTTTTTTGACACACTAGGTCCCTTTTCTCGAAGAAGGTCACATATAATTAATAATAATTAATTTTCAATAAACAAAAGTAATGTGTAATTTTTGTAATTTTAAGTACCTTATAAGTATCATAACCATGAACAAAATATTGCGCTTGATATGTTCTTTTAGAAATAGTTGAACTAAAAATCTATTTTCAAAAATAATTTCAATATTAATAATATAACATCGGAATAAAATTAGGATATTACCCGGCAGAAATAGAAACATATTTGTAAAAACAACTTTTGGTTATTTTTCTGATTTTTAGGCTGTAATGAAAATGGTTAAACATTGCCATGAAGAATCGAGTAACATGGATTTGGCGCAGGGTGCTTTATTGGGTTTGGTTGTAGACAAATGTTTGGAAATTACTAATTGTTTCCCCTTTCCTAAAAGCGATGACGAAACCATGGACGAAGAAATGTATCAATTGACCATGATGCGTCGTTTACGTCGTGTAAATGTGGACCACTTTCATGTGGGCTGGTATCAAAGCTCCAACGTGGGCAATTTCTTATCTATGGCTTTATTGGAATCACAATATCATTACCAAACCAGCATTGAGGAATCCGTTGTTGTTATATATGACACCCAAAAATCGGGTCGTGGTTTCTTGTGTTTAAAAGCTTATCGTTTGACTCCTCAAGCCATACAAATGTACAAAGATGGTGATTTTACACCAGACGCTTTACGCAACATGAAAGTGGGCTACGAAAGTTTATTTGTGGAAATTCCTATTGTCATTAAAAATTCACCATTAACCAACATAATGATGTCAGAGTTGTGTGAAATGATGCCTGAAGAACAGGGACACAATTTCCTTGATTTGGGTACTGCTTCTGTCCTGGAAAAACATATGCGTTGTTTAATTGAACGTGTCGATGAACTTTATCAAGAGTCCATACGTTATAATAAATATCAACAGGTGGTATTTAAACAAGAAACGGTAAGTTGTTTGCAAATAGATATGTATTCACTTGTTATTGTATTTTTTTAAATATAATTATTAAGGAAAAACATCGTGCTTTGACGAAACAAGCAGCAGAAAATGCTGTACGCGTTTCAAAGGGTGAATCACCTGTTCCCGAGGAGGAAGTTATTAAACAATTCCGCCCTCTGCCAGTACCACCCAGACTTAACGCCACCATCACCTCTGGTCAAATTAACACATATTCCCAACATATTTCCCAATTTTGCTCTCAATCTTTGGCTAAACTTTTTATTACACAATCCTTACAAAATGCTAAAGAAACTAAGGAAACTAAGTAATTTTTATTTTTTTTTATATAAAAAAGAATGTTCTAAACACAATGTATTATCCATTTTTTTTGTCATTAAAGTTATTAAAAGATGTTTAATATAGAACAATTAGAGCAAAGGATTAATCAGAGTTTTTAATTGTGAAGTTTGTGACGGTGATCTTTTTTTGCTCTGCACTGTAGCAAAAGAATTTCTGGTACAGCAGAATAAGAAAGAAGAAAAAATAATAACCTTGATCTTGAAATTATTTTCAAGTTCAAGTATGTACATATAAACAACACCTTATATGGTAATATGTTGATGGCATTTTTCTCTTCATTGTGTAGTATGAAATCATGAACACATTCATATGCAATCATGCTGGTCAAACCACGTATTTTCTTGTATTGATCTCACTTGCTCTCATAGTCATATATGAGTGGGAGTGTTATAAATACTAGAGAATATTATGAATGCATATGAATGTTCTCAATGAATTGGCGGTGATTTTGTTTTTTTAATAAACAGGTTTTTATCTGGACATAAATGAATGAAGATGAGAAGGTTTAATGTAACAAAGTAAAATTTAAATCAGGGAGTTGAAGTTTTGTTTTGGAAGAAAAAGGTTGAGGAAAAACCTCTAAAAAAAAAAAATGTAGTTTAGGAAATTTAAAATTAGTGTAAAAGTTAAATTAAAACAAATAAAATAAAGTAAAGTTAAGAAAGTTAAGTGAAATTAAAAGTAGTGAAAAATTTAAGGAATAAAAACAAATAAAAATTAAATAAACTTTAAGAAAAAAATTATTAGATTTATGGACATGTGAATAAATAAAATTCTGTGTTAATTAATATTGCTATTTGTGCTAAAGAAAGCGTTCTGAGCAAAAAAAAATTTAAGTTAATTAAAAAAAAAAAAAAAAAGACAATAATGTTAAGACAAGAACAGAATGTTTAGAAAAAATTATTAATGTTTAAGAACTAAAGAAACTAAAAATCAAATTAAAGAAACTAAAAATCAAATTATATTTAAGAACTTAAAGACTGTTAAGAAAAGAAAAGGAGGTTTAAAAAAAAAATAAATAATTGAATCATAATATAAAAATATAAAACAACACAAGTTGATTAAACAAAATTAAGGAATTAAATTAAAGTTTACCTCATAAACCAATCAAGCCTATACAACAAATAAATAGCTCCATATAAATATTTTGTATTGAAATCCACTACAATATCATCATTAATACAGCTATGGCCGATTTTTTCAATGGAATATTGCGAGACACAACCACGGCGTCTGGCGGCAGCAGCTTCATCCTCAACAACTACAACCATATGGTGGTAATTAAAACAAACTAATTAAAATGTTTTCTTAAATCTAAATTAAATAAGATTTGTCTAACTATAAACTAAAATTATTTTTTTAAAGATTTTTCTAATTATAAATCAAAATTTTTTCTAAATATAAATTTAAACAAATATTTTTCTACGTTAATAAAATTTACTAAATATAAATTTTAACTAAAAACTTTCTAAATTAAGAACTTTGCTATATATAAAATTAAACTAAAAAAAAATCTTCCCAAATGAAAAAAAAAATTGAGCTAAGATTAAAAATTATAATAAGAAATATAATTTAGCTAAAATTAAAATTTTGCTGTAAAGAAAATTTTTCTAAATTTAAATTCAAAACTAAATTAAAATCACCAAACTAATAATTTTTATATATTTAGAATTACTGTAAAAATTTAAAATTAACCTAAACTTAAAATTATACTAAATTTAAGAATATTTACAAAACGGTACCATATTAAAAAAAAAAAAAACAAATATTTTTTTTTGGTTAAAGTTAAAATTAAAACTAAATTTAATTTAAAATATTATTATTATTCCGTAGTGCTAAAATTCAAATTGAGCTAAAATTAAAATATTATTAAAAGCAAAATTTTTCTAAATTATATTGTGCAAAAATAGTTCTAAATTCCAATTGATAAAGTTAAAATTTTGTTAAAATTAAAATTTTCCTAAAACTTAAAAATTTTCCTAAATTTAAAAATTACCCTAAATTTAAAATTTTCCTAAAACAGAATTTTGCTAAAATTTAAAAATTCTTTTAAAATTAAAATTGAGCTATATTTAAAAATTTTCCTAAAATTAAAATTTCCCTAAAAATTAAATTTTGCTAAACTTAAATTTAAAAACCCTTAAAATGAAGGGTAAATAAAAAAGTTTGTTAAACCCATGTAGAAAACCAAACCAAAACCAAACTCTTATCATTGCAGTGGGTTACCTCCAATTGAGATGGAGTCGAGGTAACATGGTAGGGAGGGCAAAAAGGGGCAGAACACCTCGTCCCCAATCCCAAGGTAAGTATGGCCATCCATCCATTTAGCGTCCGTGTTTTGACAGTTTTTTTAAATCGCACGTGAAAATCTGTAGTGCGGTTTCCCTGGGCCTGAGCAAGACCCCACCCATCCGGCGAGCTAGGCCCCTATGCCAGCACGTGCGACCAGCAAAGGCTCAGGGAAACGGAAGCGGATTTTCCACCAACGCCGCACCATTACAAGTTGTTTAAAATACTCTGAAGTGAGACGAATAACTAACATATGTAATCTTGTTATAATCTAAAGATCTTTTTTTTTACAGAAACAGTTTTGTGAACTAGTTTTTTTATTGTTCTTTTTTATTCTGAACAGTGTTGCTGCCGTAAACAAACAAAAAATAATAACTGAAAAATTAATTAAAGTGATTGACTCCAGAGATCGTTCTTAATTGTACGCACGCTTGATTTACACAAGTGTACAAAACATTGCCTGGAATTTGTGTGTGCGCTAAACAACAAGAAAATAACTCTTGTTACAGCAGAGGATAATAAAAGAGCAAGTTTTTTGTTATTTTAATAGAAACTCTGGATGTAATATGAATAAACTGGCATCGTTCCTAATTATGTGGACGTAACTGTATTCGATAATTTCTGAAAAACATTTGATATTTTCTGAAATTCAAATGATATTTGCTGATATTCAATGAATAATTTCTAAAATACATTTGATGTTTTCTGAAATACATTTCATAATTTCTTAAATACATCTGGGGCCAAATCACCGCATTCGATATCGAGTAAAATCAATCGCAATTCCATATTTTGGTTTATTATTTGAAGAAGACGGACAAACGCTCGACCACGATTCGCTTTTCTTCTTAATCAGAGGCCATACTTCTTCAACTGTGAAAAAGAAAAATTATTCTCAGCATTTTATTTTGGGAAATAAAAAAATGATTTTATCGAAAAATTTCGATAACGAAAGCGGTGATTTGGCGCCTGACGTTTTCTGAAATACATAAGATACTTTCAAAAAACCCCCATTAATGTTTTCTAAAATACATTTGATAATGTCTGAAAATTAAGTGATGTTTTCTGAAATACAGTTGATGTTTTTTAAATACATTTGATACCTGAAAAAAAATTTCATAATTCCGAAATACATTTGATACTTTTTAAAAATCAATTAATAATTTTTGAAATACATTTCATGTTTTCTAAAATGCATTTGATGTTTTCTGGAATATATTTGATAATTTCTGAAATGTTTGCTGTAATATAATTGGAAATGTATTATATTCTATAAATATATATATATATATATATGTTTATATCGCAAGAGAATAAAAATATATTCATAAACTTTTAATATATAAAAAAAAAGATTATTCGATAAAACTTATTTCCATAAATATTAATTTAAAACTTACTTGGAATTCTAAATGCAATTTTTATTCATTAATATTTAAAATTCAACATTAGGCTAAGTTCGGGTAATGTGGACCCCCTATTTTATTTTTAAAAGTTTCCACCAACGTAATAACGAAAAATTTTACGAATTCTGTATTTAAGATGAGATAATATATGTTAATATTTAGTAAATTTATATTCGAAATGGCTGAAGTATCTCGAAAATATCCATTTTCAAAATTGGAGGGTAATGTGGAATGCACTAGTTGAGAAATTCTGAAAATGTTGATTTGGTGCTTACAAATATTCAAGATGATGTCGATAAAATAAACTGGCTTACGCCACTGAGACGTCGATAAAAAAAGGAAAACACCGTTGGCATTGAAAAACTGGTTAAAAACGTTTAATTAATTTAAAAATTTTTCGCATATTTTCCGAATTTCACTTTTTTATCGTGTTATTATATAACATTATAAGCTATAGGTCGACTCTATGGCACCCTACAACAGGGTATTTCAAATTACCCGTTTAACATAAAAAAAAATATTTATAAAAGCTATAAAAACTTAAAATAATTAATTACAAATATTAATTTATATATTTTTCAAAACAAGTATACATATGAATGTTGAATATTTATGCACAAGTTTACATTCGAACACAATAAAAAAATGCTTTCAAAGTTAACGTCTACGATTATTTTGCAAGTGCAATGCCACGTGTACATAAAACCGGATTTGTGATATAATCATAAGTTTTCGATATTTCCCCGCATATTTCGCAATACCCGAACTTACTCTATATTTATTTTATTTTATCACGATAAAAATTTAGTTATAAAAAAAAAACTTGTGAAATTAATTTATGAAATTTTTTTGCCATTTACCTTTATTCATCACGTCTTCGCTGTTCGACAACTTATACTTAATTGATAAAATATGAATGTATTGTTGTCGTTTTCCTGAAATGTGGTTTTCATCCTAATAAAGTGCAATACATACTCTGCCGGCAACTCAACTAACTTTTAATGCACTTATATCTATTACGCAACTAGTGGTTGATACTTGTGTTGAGATTACATTGTTAATGGATAGAAAAAATGAAGAAAAGAATTAACGTTTTTTTTAATTATCTTTATTGACATCACTAGTTTTAGCAACTCTGTGATTGAATTACTCGAAATAAAATCTTTTTTATTACTCTGAAGACAATTCATGTTGGTGCACATGTTTTTATTTATCGACGAAACTGCTCTTTGGAACTGGAACTTGGATTACTTTCAATGAAGCAAACTGACTATTTTAACATTGCGATGTCCTAGGCGGTAGTCGATTGTCCGACTCTGCATGACTTTAACTAACTTAAAGTTAGCTAATTTATAGTTAGCTACAAACTAATTATATTTTTATATATTATAGTTAGCTATAAGTTGACTTAATTAAAATCAAATAATAGTTAGCTTATAATAGTCTCTACTTTAGTCAAAAGTAGAACCCCCAAAAGAAATTTAAATGTAAAAATAACACAAAATTTAATATTAAGTTTATCAAATTGTTTACTTTTTAAAATATTTTGTTTACATTTGTTATAAATAATTTGTGAAATATGTAGAAACGTAAAACTAAGGTAGAGGGTATCAGAGGTTCGGCATAGCCGAATTTAACAATTTTTTTTTTTTTTTTTTTTTTTGACTCATTCAGCATGGATATGCCGTTTTTTAATGACTCTTAGAGCATCTCTGATGTCGTTTTCCACCTCATTAGATCCAAGCGATCGACAGGCATCTGTTTAAAATATAAATGTCCTATGTTATGTGAAATCAATATGTTTTTAATATATAGGTTACCCGTTAAAGCTTGGAAGAAAACTTTGAAGTCCCTTAGTCTCTTGCCATGGATTCCATCCATATTAATTTCTAGATAGATATTCATAGAAATTACCTCTGTTAAAAGTTTTTGACAGGCGTCCTTTTAACAATGACTTCATCATATTAACCTGTACAAAGCATTAAATCGTGGAGTTATTGAAATATATATTAATGTCTATTAGTGTATTAGGGAGGTATAAAATTTTAGGGAGGTATTAAATTTGTGAAATAAAATTTTGAAAACCTACATAAAGTTTATGATTTTCCTCACTAATTGTGTTGTTGCTTCTTGGTGAAGAACCCTTTCAGTCAAAACTTTCTGCTCAGCCAGAGACTTCATTGTAACATCATTTTCCTTGGCTATAATTTCTGTAATTAAATATGTTAAACTAGGAAAATGTGTTGCAAAAAGTAAGTTACCTTGAAGCTTTTGTATAGTATCTGAAAATTATAAAAATATTAATTTAAGTTTTTTCCATATTTTACTTTTGGAATATCTTACTGTTTACTTCCTTAAATCTTTCTTCAAACAGTTGTTTGAGGTTGGAATAACCTTCGCAGTGACCTGCGTCCTTGACATCTGTAAAAATCATTTCTTATTAGAGCAAATTATGTACATTTTTAGTTAATACTTACATTGAGGAACTGCTTTGAAACCTAAATTTTTTTCAACTAAAATACTTATCAACTCTTCGAAAAACTTGCGAGATGGCCTATTTTTTTATAGTACCAATCCGATTTTTTCTTTTGATGTTTTTTTTATTACAGGTTTTCCTTCTAAAATATTGCTAATACTAATATTTTCAGTACGACTTTCACTTTGACACTGCAAATCGGCAAAGGAGCTGGTGGCTTCAACTGCATTATTTGAAATTAGTTTATTTAAATAAATTTCTTTTTTAAATAGTCTTCTTAAATTCTCTTACTTCCACTCATTTTAGTTTTAATAATTAAAATTTAAAAAATATTTTACTTTAACCTTTCTAACTGCACGCACGTACACTGATTTTTGTAATGAAAATGTCAAAAACAAGTTAAAAAGTCACTAAACAAATATGCAAGCTTCTATTTAAGGAAAGCACACAATATGCACGCTTCTATTTTTGGGGAAGTTCTGCATTACATTGTAGTTAGCTTATAGTTATTTCATATAATCAAATTCCCATCCAGCATTATGATGGCATTAGTGAAAATTTGTTAGTATGTGTGACACCGACGATGCTGGATGAAAAATCTAAAATTTTAGATTTTTGGCATGCTGGATGAGAGATGTATTGTATTTCCTCATGCTGTACAGGTCGTACAGCAAATATATATGCTAACGTCAAGCACACGTACACGATGCTTGATGTCAAGCGGTTGACAAGTGTATAGTAGTGGCCTTAAAATGTAATTTTTTTTTTGTTTGCATGTGCATGCCCGGACCCCCCATATTACAGTGACTCTTAAAAGCAGCAGGAGAGATACTCTCGTATTATCTATCTTTTTCTCTTTCTTGCATATGTTGAACTCCGATAAAAAAAAAAAATGGCTGATACACGACATCAAACTGCCGTCAATATATTTGCATGTGTCGTGCGTAGAGGTGCATCACCTTACAAAATATGGCATCTCATTTCAACATTCTAATAACTTGGCTCCACTATTTTTACAACACAAAAATTGGTTTTCACCTGCTTGTGCCGCTGTGAAAGTGTTTTGTTTATAATTGTATTAAAATAATCTTCATAAATAAAAAGCGCTTCTAAATGTCTGACGAGGAATTTGCCCTTTGTCCCTTTAATAGCAGCCATCGTATTGTTCTCTATCGAATGCCAGCTCATGTTGTGAAGTGTCAGAAAACTTACTGTGGTCCTCCACTGGAAAAGTGTATCTATAATGCTACGCATTTCGTTCCCAAGGGCACTATGAGGGATCATTTACAACATTGTCGTGATTGTTATCGTTTCAATCAATCCAAGTATATTAAAATAGCGGAATCTTTAAAACAAAGTTTTGAGTGAAGAAAACCTGACTGATAATTTTAAAATAAGATGAAAACCAGTTTTTGTTCTTCAGTAATATTTTATTTTTTTTGGTATAATTTTTACATTACTTATTATGTTTTTAAAATTATAAACTATGAATTATGATTTTTTGTAAATATATGTAATAGTGATTAATAAACATTGCATTTTCTTTTTCCTTGGTGGCAGTAGATTTATGTCAAGAGAAGTTAACACTTTAGTTAAATTTTAAATGACAATATCATATCGATTATATAGATTTTTAAAATAAATTTGTTACATATCCGTTTTTTTTTACCGATAACTCAAGTAGAAAATCGTTTAATAATATGCATTTAAATTTACTTTATTTTATTAAAGAACGACATCATAAATTATTTTGAAAATTAAATAAAATTAATTATCAAAGACTATATTAATAATTTTGTAAGTAAAATTAAATTTACAAAAATAATCTATAGAATTAAAACATAAATTTATCTTTACCAATATTACTACACCATATCCATTTCTAAATCTGTATCGCCATCAGAATCTAAAAATTTGCTTTTTTCTTCTGATGAATTTGTCTCGTTTAACCGCACTTTACCTAAATTGACTACAGGACTTTGTGAATAAAGATATATGGCAAATGATACTACGCCTATGGCTAAGGCGGTATTAATATAAATAGGTATAGAGAACAAGAAATAGCATAGCACTGCCGTGAACATTAATTCTAGAGCGCTGGCGAATGTTTTCAAAATGGAATTCATATATTTTAAAAAGAAACTAGTTACAATACCGATAGCAGCGTTATTTATAATGATTATTATAACTTTAAAACGGAATATGGGTACTAAACTATCCGATGTAAAAGCTGAAAATAAATCTCCTTTAATCAACAGTATTACTACATTACAAACGATTGAATCCAAATACATAAATACATTCTGTACGAATATATTCACTTCTGAACCCTTGTCCTTGAGTAAATATTCATTATATACACCAGCCAAACAAGAAAAAATAGTTTGTGCTAATATCAACAAAGCACTTAGACTTAAATCAAAACCACTCGTATTTTTAGCGCTCAATGGGAGACCTTCAGCTTCCTTAGGTGGAGCATTAATATCTTTTGTTACTAAGTGTGCTGCATCATCAGTGACATCACTATAGATTCCGCTGAAATTTAATTGTTTTAACATACAACCTGCAGTTAAAAGAACTAGAGACAGCCACTGCCGTTGTGAGAGATATTTTTTAAATATTATCTAAAAAAAAATTAAAGGATATGATAAGTTTATTAAACAATGTATTACATTAGATTGCGTTTTTTTTTTATACTGTACTTACTTGGAATAAAATTCCTGTTATGACTACCCTTAATTGCAGTAGCAAATAATATGTGGTTGGATCAAATGTGGACAAATTAACAAAAGCCAAATTATTATATAAACAATATAAAAAAGCTGGAACAAAGTACAGCATCATTACATTGGAATTTTTACGAACATCTCTAACCAATGAATTTAAATTATTTCTTTAAGAAAAAAATATATAAAGTCGATTAAAAAATACTAATATATTCAAAAGTGCTGATAACAAAAAATACGTACTCTCGACAGTATAAACCAGCGGAAACAACAAGTTTTAAAACTTCCGTTAACAAAACAACAGTTACGGTGTTGTAGCTATATGTGTTATTAGATTCCTGTGAAGCTGTGACAAATATACCTAAAAATTGAGATTTTTAAAAAATTGAACTTTAAACTTAACTTAAAAGATATAAATCGTTGACGCTATTTAATGCAATTGAAGTCTTAGTCAAAAATTTAATAAATGTCAATTTGTACATTTTATAGCTGTTTGTATCTGCTACTGGAGGAACTTTGAATCGATTAAATGTCAATGGTCATTCTAGATGATATGTTGGTACTTCATTCTATGAGCAAAAAGATAATATCCATCATAGAATGTAGATCAAAGTTCCAAATTCAAGAAAAACGAGAAATTTATAGTCGGTCTAGACCATTGAGTTTAGAAAAGGTGTATTAGGCCCAACTAAGTGAATACAGAAAATAACCATAACCAAATTAGTGAGCCACTGTTATAAATTTGTTGCCTGATGATATGATAAGATCAAATCGGATGCAATTATTATAAAGGGACAAAATGTACCGTGAATATCATTGTTAGTCAGCAATTTTCCTCAAAATAATTACAAAATAAATTTGATAAAAATCCTACCAATAGTTTCGTTTTTTAAGAGAGTTAATTGAAGATCGGGAATGAACTTTATATGGGGACTACTTGGCCGAGACCACATAGTGTTATAGGGTATAAAAACCTAAATTTGATAAATTTTGTACGATTCCACTTATCTTAATATTGTTCGTGCATTTGTTCGATTCGAGCAGTTGTGAGATCTCCCATACAAATTAAATCTTTATAACATATATAGAGAACTATCATAGTGAGAGTCTTAAAGCTTTTTGAGTTCATTAGTTATAAATGTGCGTAGTCGACCCTAAATAGGCGGGATTGAACAATACAAAGCAAATAATTATCATAACCTATCTGGAGTACTATCATAGTGAAACATTGTGAGTTGTATATTTACATCGCATTAGTGGGTCTGGCGCACCCCATACAAAGTAAATATGTTTATATAAACGGAAAAACATTTATTAATGTAGACGGGGCAAACAAAACATTCGACGTGACCCGCTATTTTATTAATATTTCATATCGGAATAATCTGCCCAAATTGGATCCGAAAGGTAAGGTTTAAATGAAACAATAAACATTTTAATTATATCATTATATGGTCACTTATCACTTACCCTGTCCGACGAATAAGGACATGTATAATATAAAAATTAAAAGTGTCAACTTTGTTGGAAACAAGTCACGCCAGTTGACAGCCATGGTGCCGTAGTTGCTTTCGTTTGTTTGAAGATTAAGTATATTGTTAGATATTATCGCTTTTTGTTATTATAGCATTTTTTTTGTTCGCCACTGATGTTATATTTATTAAACAAAATTAACACGTACTTGATAAAAAAATTTGTTCGTTAATTTGGTGCTGCTGACGATGCAAGAATGGGCGTAGAAATTCTATTATTTTCTTTTGATTATTTTTCTACATTTTATATATTTGTTGCACACATCAAAGTATTTTATACTTATTTATATTTGTAATGCTAAGTATATCAATTAAGCATCAATTTTCTATATTTTATATTTCAAGTTAGTTTAGTTTGTAGTACTCTTTCTCAGAAATTCAATGTATTTATTTGCTTTTCTGAAAATATTTTTTTTTTTTTGTGTATTTTCCTCATCAAATTTTCACCGAAAATTGTTGCAATTAAACAGTTTTTTGTTATTAACATCAAACTAATTTTTTGAACAGCTGTTTTTAGAGTTCCCATCAACTTAGACAATGAGTAGAGTTGCTATTAAAGGTAGTTAATATACAAATCTGACAGTCCAGATTAAGCTGCGTTCACACTACGTATTTTGCTCGTGTTTTTCGTATTTTTTTAGCACGTGTAATTTGTACACATAGTGTGAACCCTTTCAAACATTGTTTATGTACAACACATTTTGCAAGACATATGTAAATTTTTCAATTAGAGCAGGTTCTATTTTGGCAAGATAAACATATGAAAATACAACACTGTTTGTGGCGAAAGAAAAACAGAGTAAATTATAAAGATTAATATTGAGAGAAAAATAAATTGTTTAATATTAATCTTACATATTAAAAGAATTTATGAATAAACTTTACATTCAAGATTTTTTTCAATAGTTTTCTTCTCTCAAACCTCTATAACTAGAGTTCTAATTAACGTAGGCTGTTGACATAGGTCTAAGAACACTCAGTGGATCAAGCTCCTTCTTTTGAGCTATTAACTGCTTAAATTCGTTGGGTTTGAGGAAAGTTATGCGTGGAGAATCAACTTTACTTTTACTGTACGTTAACTTATCTTGGCATATTTTGGCATTACTGTACGTTAATTTCTCTTGGCAAATTTTGGTATTATATTATAAAAATTAATATAATATAATATAATGCTGCGGAGCAGCAGGGGTCCTCTAGTTAACAATTAAAAAATATATAAAATATATAACTTTATTTTAACAATAATTTTTTGTAAATTCACAAATTAAATCAGCTGTTGTTTACATTTAGAGGTTATGTCATACGGAAATACATATGTACGTTTGAACGCAAAAATTATGAATCGTATGTAAAACGGCAATTTTGACACACACACGGAATTACGTATGGCTCGTAAAACTGAATTTACACATGGAAAATACACATAGTGTAAACACACCTTTACCAAATATTCTATATTAGCGGCATCTGATTATTGAGTTTATACTGTATATTATAGGTACAATTTTCGTATACGGGGCGGTTCGGAAAGTGCTTAGCCTAGCACAGAAAGCGCGGTATAAACAGAAAAAAGGTTAAGTGTTTTGGAAAGTTCCATCTCTGCTGTGAACACATGTTCACACATGTTCGTTTCGATCTGGCAACTCCTTCATATAGAAACAGGCGTTCAAAAAAGACGCATCCGCTATTTTTCACAATGGGAAAATTAGAAATTCGTGGTGTCATTAAATATTTACATAAAGGTTTATCGGGACAAGAAATTTATAATGATATGGTGAATGTATTAGGTGAAAGTGCTCCTTCATATGCAACAGTACAAAATACGGTTGCTGAATTTAAACGTGGTCGTACAAGCATTGAAGATGAACCACGTAGTGGACGTCCAAAAACAGCAACAACAGAAATTGTAGCCAAAGTGCATGATAATATGGTATTAGAGGAATGATAATATCATAGGCATCTCAAATGATCGAGTCCATTTGATTTTGCATGAAGAACTACATATGAAAAAGCTTTCTGCAAGATGGGTGCCGCATTTGTTAACAGTCGACCAAAAACGCATAAGAATGAAAATTTCTCAAGCTTGTTTGGATCGTTTTAAGAAAAATGTAATGGATTTTAAGCGTCGTTTCATAACTGTTGATGAGACATGGATCCACCAGTATACTCCAGAGATAAAAGAACAATCCAAACAATGAACTGAAGCTGGAGGAAGAGCTCCAAAGAAGGCAAAAAAAAATTCAATCGGCTGGTAAGGTTATGGCAACGGGTTTATAGGAATTGATCGACTATTTGCAAAAGGGTAAAACAATAAATTCAGAGTACTATTGCAACCTTTTGGATAAATTAAATGTACAAATTCGAGAAAAACGTCCTTGCTTACAAAAAAAAAAAAGATAATTTTTCATCAAGGCAACGCACCAGCGCACAAGAGTGTTTTAACAATGGCTAAAATCAACGTTTAAGTACGAGTTGCCTTGACCACCCACCTAATTCTCCTGATTTAGCTCCCAGTGACTTTTACCTGTTCCCAAATCTAAAAAAATTCCTTGCTGGCAAGCGTTTTACCTCAAATGGAGATGCAATTTTGAAGACCTTGAGGAAAACTACTTTAATCAAGGGATAGAATTGCTAGATAAGCGTTGGACTAAGTATATTGAAGTTTCAGGGGATTATATTGAAAAATAAAAATATTTTTGAAAACCTAACAATTCTCTTTCATTGCTAGGCTAAGAACTTTCCGAACCGCCCTCGTACAGTATAAACGGAAATGGAAAATCATACTTGTAAAGCAAATATCTATATTAATCGGCTAGACGATTTCTTGTGACCGATGTAAGTTTCAGTTTTACCCCGATTTTGAAAAAAAAAAATTTATCATTGGAAAGGTATTTCTTTTTAGCTGTTAACCAGATTTTCATCGTCTGGAACATTTTTTTTGGAGTTATGATCGTTTAAAGTTGCTACTAACACATACATAAAATTATACAATGCTATGTGTGTTTATTAATGTGTTGAGTTTGTTTTCTTCATTTAAAATGAGATGAATTGAATGAAAAAATAAAATTTCCTAGAATTTGCACTCGAATTTCGAGCGCTGGAATCTGCTAGTAATAAAATTATTAGTTAATTCGGCATCTTTGCAGTACAAACAAAAAGTTATTGTTGATAGTTATAATAGTGCCCAAACCCGTAAAATGATTTGAACTTCTGTCCAGAAATTTTGTATAAAAAATATTTAGAAAAAAAGTATTTAAGACAAATGTTCGAAACGTTTTACGAATCAAGGGGTGTTTTATTTATTGGTTAAAGCAGAATTTCTTTTTTTTTTTTTGTATCTTCTATAAGCTAAATATATATTTATTGAATCTCGAAAACATAAACTCAAAACATTACATTTTATTTTCAAATGAAAAAAAAAAAAAAACCAAAAAAATTATAAAAGTGTAGGAAGTTTGAAGTTTTAACATAGATGTTTATAAAATGAATTAATATTGAAAATAAAACGTAATAATTACTTTGTTTTTAATAAAAAGACAGCTTATTGATAAAAAAAAAAAGAAATAAAATAACGAACAACAGAATCATACACCGTAATAGTTTGAAAACAAATTAGATTTGTTGTTATTGTTATATTTTGTTTGCAAAGTGCGTTTTTGGGAATAATATTCTTTTGTAAAGTTTAATGAATTTGGATAACACCAGACTCCATTAGTTTCATAATTTTATCGGCTATCGCTGGATTTTGTAAATGTCTGGAAAACACAAAATTTTGAATTTAGGGTTAATTTTATTGACCATTTATTATAAATAACTTACTCTTTAACCGCATTTGGATCATTTTGCATTTGTTCTAAAATCAAACGCATTGCTGGATCTTTAAGAATCTGCTGCACCTCTGGATCCCCCATGGCATTTTTCAAAACTTCCTGTGGATTACGTTGTAAATTGAGAGCACAAGCACGATATCCCTCTAAGGCTTCAGCATTATTGGGATCTAGCTCTAAGGCCTTTTGGAATGCCGTTGATGCTTTTGAATTCTTTTGCATACCTTGTAGAATTTTACCCTTACGTATATAACCTTTAATGAATTTTTCATCCAATTTAATACACATTTCACAATCCTTTAAGCCCAAGTCGAAAGCAGCCAATTTTGTATAACAGGCAGCACGATTACTATATAATTTGGGATCATCAGGGTTACGTCGAATTGCTTCTGAATAATGCTTGACGGCAGAACTATAATCACCTTTCTTAAACAATTCATTGCCCTTTTCTTTTTCCTCTTCCGCTTTGGATGGATCAATATAGGCATTTCTTTCCAATTCCTTTATTTTACTCTCAACCTCGCTTAACGAAGTTTTAACTTCTGGTGTACGATGCTCTGACATGGCTTTTTCGTAATACGTCTTAGCTTTTTGATAATTTTCCAATTTCCTGTACGAATTACCGATTCGCGCAAAAGCTTTACCAATCAATTTGAAATCTGCACGGTTTTCTCGGCCGATTTCAACGCCCTTTTCACACGTCTTTATACATTCTTCAAATTCTTTCCGTTCAAAATAAACTGCTGCTATATTATTATAATATGTTATATCTGTAGGATCCAATTCCAAAGCAGCATTATAATGTTTTAGTGCCACTTCAAAATCTTTCTTCTTATAGGCCACATTGCCGGCTTCCTTTTCTTTTTTAGCCATATATTTTTTACGTTCCTCTTCGGTCATTTCGTCAAGGTTTGGTTCTGCTGGCTTAGTAGGTTCGGGTTTTTTATCGAATGCAGATGATTTTTTGGATGATCTGCTAGTAGGTGGATCTACATCCATTGGTGTACCCATTCCTTGTTGCTGCATATGCTGTAGCACAGCTGAAGTAATTTCTTGCCGTCCTTGTAATAATATAGCATTTTGAGGATCATATTTGAGACCTAAATTATGAATTTTGGAAGTGAGATATAATGTCATTAATGTTTATTAGAACAATAAGATTAGTTTTAAGCTATGTACATTCTTGTTAACTTTACTCAGCTCTTTTGTGATCAAATTTTTAAGTCTCAATAAAACACACATTGAATTGGAACTTAAATGAAATCGAAGTGAGTTTATTCAAATGTTTTTTTTTTATATAGATTTGTCCATAATAAAAAATAAAACAAGAAAATTATAGTCGGTTTAGACCGACTATACTATACCCTATACCATGGCTAAGTGGATATAGAAAATAAGCATAAACCAAATTTGAGTGGCATTGTTAATTTTTTTTGGCTGCAGATATGAAAAAGGTCATATCGGAAGCTATATTTATATGGGGACTAGGTCGAAAAATGAACCGATCGCGACCATATTTGGTAGTCATTTATATTTTGAAATAATATATACAAACCAAATTTGAAAAAAAAACTGCAATATTTTTTTTTTTTTTTTTTAGGTTTAAGTGAAAATCGGGAAGCAGCTCTATATGGGGCCTATGACTAAGAATTGCCATATGGGGTTTATTTTTGGACAACTGGTAAATGGATTTCATAAACACACACAAACCCCATTTCACTGAGACCTATATGATAATTTTGATCTTATGACAATTTAAGTCGATTTCATAGGGGTCATTTGTATGGGGACTAGATCTGAACAAGGACCGAATTTCACCAATTTCAATAGCGTTCATCCTATGGCCGATAAAAGCTTATATACCAAATTTCATTAAAATATATTCAGATTTGCGACCTGTAGTTTGAATACAAGGTTTACATGGACACACAGACGGATATCGCTAAATCGACTCAGAAAGTGATTCTGAATCGATCGGTATAACAAAAGATGGGTCTAGGTCAAATATTTTTGGTAAATACAAACAGCAGCACAGTCATTATACCCAAACCACATAGTGGTAAAGGGTATAAAAACACTGGCTTAATTCAGATTAACGTTGAGTATAGGTAAAAATTAAGTTAAGCGGTTAAAAATAATTTGTTGGTTCGCAATATAAATGTAAACAATATATAGGTTCAAGAATGCTAAAAAATATATTTAATTTTATATTGCTTCGAGTAAAAGTGAATAAATATACTATCATAGTTGAAAACGGTGATAAATCGGTGAGATGGCGTATTGGTTCATTGAACCGGTCAAAGAAAAAACTTCGTTCTTATCATGACGATGAACAAAAAAACAAAATTAATAGTAAAGAAGTACGTCTGAGAAGATATCGAAAGATTTTTATCCAGAGATTCTTATTTTTTGCAAGTAGAACTTAAGTGGAACGTAAAAAAAAAACTGAAACATAATCAAAAAAAAAAAAAAGTAATTTCACATGTAAATTCACATCATATTTTATATATCAATTTTCTCAGTTACTCCTATGATTTCAGTAATGTGTCGTATACCGATCCATGACCTTCAGAAAATTTTGATATATGTCCGATATTGGGAAATTGCTTTGGTACCCTACAATCAACAACTCAAATCTCCAAAAAAGGTCGCTAAATTTAATACTTATTTTTCGAAATTCCTGAAATGATTTCGAACATCTGACACATACCCAACGATTCTAATCGCCCTTCAGAAAATTTTGTTATATACCGCATATTGGGGAATAGACTATAAACCCTACATCAAGAAATGATTTCTATTCAAGAAAAAAAGTGTTAAATTCGGCTGTGTCGAATCTTTGGTACCCATATTGCACTATTCACAACAAATGTAAACAAAATATTTTAAAAAGCAACAATTTGATAAGCTTAATACTAAATAAAAATTATTACGACACACTGAATTTTTAAAATTTTTTAGAGGCGTCATCTTTTTTGACATATCTCGCCACAATGATGACCGATGTACATATTCGAAATATAAATTTTAAATTTATAAATTTTTTGCATAGATATCATTTGTTGATTGTAGGATATCTGGGCAAATCCTTAATATCGGCCATATATCAAAATTTTCTTGAGGTCGACTAGAATCAATGGGTATGTGTCAGGTTTTCGTAATCATCCCAGGAATATCGAAAAATAAATTTTAAATTTAGCGATTATTCATTTTTTTCATAGAAAACATTTGTTGATTGTAGGGTATCTAGGAAATTCCTCAAAATTGGGCATATATCAAAATTTTCTGGAGGTAGAGTAGAATCGATGGGTGTGTCAGGTATTCGAAATCATTTCAGTAATTTCGAAAAATAAATTTTAAATTTAGCGATTATTTCTTTATAGATTTCATTTGTTGAAGGCAAAGCAATTCCCCAATATAGGGCATATATGTATTAAAATTTTCTGGTGGTCGAGTAGAATCGATCGGTATACGACAGATTATAAAATATAATGAAGTTACATGTGATATGACTAATTTTTGTATGAAATGTTGAAATACGTAGGCAACTCTTCATTTTGATTGATTATATTTCAGTTTTTGTTTACGTTCCACTTGAGTTCCACTTGTATAAAAATAAAATTCTTTGGATTTCACAGACGTAAAGTTACTTTGATATATGTATGTGCTTAAATTTTAATTATATTGATAGACATAACCAATTAACATAATTTTATTGTATTCTTTTGAACGCTTTCAATATTTCAAAATTAACATACTTTTTGTGCAACTCCTTTATGCACACAAAAGCAAAAACGAACAAAAAAAATTGAAGGTTATGTTTCATTTTAAGAAAAATTCGCATCACAAAATGTCATTAACTTAGATGACCTTTCAGAGCATAAGACATGATTTAACGAATTTCATTCACAAACTTACCCTCATTATAAGCTTCAATAGCTTTATAATAATCACATAAACCTGAGGCAGCGGCACCTTTGCGGGAATATCCCTTAGGCCATGTAGGATTCAGTTCAATAGTTTTCTCGGCATCTTCTAAAGCCTCGGCAAATTTGCCAGACTTTGCATAAGCAGCCGATCGATTACTGTATAAAACATGATTTTTACCATCTAAACCAATGGCTTCTGTGTAGGCGGCAATAGCTTCAGCAAACTTTTCTGCATTTAAGGCTTGGTTACCTTTTTCCTTAAGTTCATTTACCTTTAAGGCAAAAAAAGACAAAAGAAAAAAATGTGGTTAAAAGGAAAATAATGACAGTTAATAAAAATAATGCACACCTTCTCCATAATTGCTAATTTTTTTTTAATACAGTATGTTATAAGGATTGTGTAAATTGAATTATAGCTAATTTCACTTTTTTCAGTCTGTTGCAGGCCGACTCTTTTGCACTCTTATTTTGCACGGATTCTTCTAGAAGTAAGAAAAAGAATGAAAGAAGGAAAACACGAGCATTTCCAAATAGTACTAAAAGAGGTGATAAATTTTGTTCAATTGCTAGTGTTGCCACAACTTCAAAAAAATATCAGGGATAGAAAAATTACAGTACTGCGTTAGATAGATTTAAAGCGTGAAAACAAAAGTGCGGGCCACTAGAAGTGGATGCGAAGCAGTTGGCACTTACTAGTAAGAAACATTTAAAACGAATATCTAAAACAGTTTTATCAACACTGTTATATATTGGTTTAATGTTAATTTTGTTTGTCATATTTACAATTTAATCTTAACATTGTAAAATTTGTGCACTTTATATGATCCCCGTGTAAAATATTTTCTATTTCGACGTGAAAAAGGTTCTGACAACTGCTGTTTTAGTAAAAGTAACTGATGGCACATTGAAAAATCAGCTGTTGGAAAGAAACTAAATTTGTATACATGCCAACGTGACTATTATGAATCGCCTGTAAAACGCTAATTTTGAGAGACAAACTATGTTACATATGGGTCTTAGAAGTGACTTTACATGTGACAAATACATATTCTCTAAGGCCTTAATATACATGTTTTAGATTTAATTTAACTATGGAACTGATAAATCGCCGATTTGTTTTGAAGAAAGTTTGGCAGTATTATTATATCTCGACTTTTTTAATTTTTAGTACTAATTATAGTACTATTATGTACATCTGTGTTTTTAAGTATTTGCGTGTATTTGACATTTATTAAAGAAGAACAAGCATTTGGAAATAAAATTAAGACAAGCGGTGTTTTATGGTAGAAAAAAGTACCTTAAAACATTTATTTAACAAGAAATAATTAATTTTTATAATATAAGAACAACATCAAAACATTTTCCATCTTTTTTTTTTTGTAAGGTTTTGTTATTTACATAACCCTTTGTCAGAGGCGGTTTTGGCTATAACAACATGGCTGAATATTTGGCGTCTATTTTTGGAACTGAAAAAGACAAGTACGTATGGCGTGTACTTTTTACTGTAAATTTACAAACATAAAATTTTTTGTTTTGTTTTTTTTTAAGAGTAAATTGTTCCTTTTACTTTAAAATTGGAGCCTGTCGTCATGGTGACCGCTGTTCTCGCATTCACAATAAACCCACATTTTCCCAGACCGTGTTGTTGCAGAACTTGTATGTAAACCCTCAGAACTCGGCCAAATCAGCTGATGGCTCCCATTTGGTAGCCAACGTATCGGATGAGGAGATGCAAGAACATTATGATAACTTTTTTGAAGATGTTTTCGTGGAATGCGAAGACAAGTACGGTGAAATAGAGGAAATGAATGTTTGCGATAATTTGGGCGATCATTTAGTGGGAAATGTTTATATAAAATTTCGCCATGAGGCAGATGCTGAAAAATCTGCCAATGATTTGAATAATCGTTGGTTTGGTGGACGTCCTGTATACTCTGAACTATCGCCGGTTACTGATTTTCGCGAGGCCTGCTGTCGCCAATATGAAATGGGTGAATGTACACGTTCTGGTTTTTGTAATTTCATGCACTTGAAGCCAATTTCACGCGAATTAAGAAGGTAAGCGGTTATTTTGCAATTTTAAATTTTCTATTAATTTCTTAACATATCTTCTAGATATTTATACTCTCGTAGACGCCGTTCGCGATCCAAATCTCGTTCACCAAGACGCAGGCGTTCACGCTCTCGTGAAAATCGTCGTCGATCTCGTAGTCGTGATCGTGTTGGTAGCGCTGGGGGTGGTGGCGGCGGTGGTGGTGGTGGGGACAATCGTAAAGGACGTTATTAAGTCACATGAAAATATCCAAGTCAACCACCCATATGATTTATGCAATCCCAAAAACAAATATTTTTAAAAATTTAGTTCTCCCTTTATAATACACAAAAAATATGTTAAACTTCAAAGCATAAATAAAGATCATCAGCTTTAATTTAACAAAAAACAAAAAATAGTTCATTATAATTAAATTTGCACTGCCTAAGACGCAATAGACCCACTATCAACTGGCTGCGTAATGGGGGACGTAACCTCTTCACTTGATTGTATTTTTTTCAATTGTTTGGTTAAATCTATTTGTTGCTGTAGCACATACGTATTTTCCGTTTTTCGTCGTTGTTGCCTTTCTACATCTCGTACAACTCCTTCATGTAGTTTTTCCCTAAAATTATTACATGAATAGAAAATGAAGCAGGTTCTTGTTGCTAACTCTTACCTATCACTTGTTTGCTTAAAATGAACATAGCCAATGATACCGCCGGATACTATAAAAGATGCTGCCAGTGTTACTTTGGAAGCTAACGACATTTTTAATATCAGTAAATTTTTTTAATTTATTTCAGAAGTAGAGTAATACCAAACATTTTATTTTAAAAAAATGGGAGGTTATGTATAGAAAAACAAAACTAACAGCTGTTTTTAGTACTTTTAGAAACTATTACCATTCACTGTGTACAGTTAGCTTGTTTTTTATTTTAATTTCTGTTTTGTAGTTTACAAATTAAGCGGTTGAAAAGTTGCGGTAAAATATTAATATTAAAGAAATATTGATATGCGTGTTGTACCTAGTTAACTGTTCGTTTATCTCATGTTTTTTACTTTTTATTTTACGGAGAAAATTTTAATACAAGAAATAAACAAAATATTGGTAAATAGTAAATCATCACTAATTGAATGCTGTAAGTAATTATTGCTCCTTAAATAAATGTTTTATAATTTGCGACATTGTAATTAAGGTAATCCGAAAAATTATTACACAATTAACTTAAATCCCAATTCTTGGAAATTAAAAACTTAATGTTAACATTTGAAATTAAGCAGTACATACATATGTATATAAATTAAAATTACGCGTAATACAAAATTTAAAAATGGAGGTTAAAAGTTAAAGACTAAATAAAATAAAAAAAATGCCAACATTCCATTGAAGTTATACTCGAAATTACATGTTCATACTTTTATGTATATAACCTTTGTTTTATATATTTTACGTGTGTGAATTAATTCCCTGATAAAGTGGCTTTGGCACTACCATTCCTCAAAATTTTAATTTTATTGTTTTAATTTTTTTATATTTATTTGTGTACGTTGTTCAAGACGAAACTTTAAATTGGTGGTATGAATATGGGCCCCAGGAAAATGGGCCCAAAAAAAAATGAAAATGGGCCCCAAAAAAATGTATGGAAAACAACAACACGAAATTTTGGGGCCTGTTTTCCCATTTTGGGGTCGTTTTTCATTTCTTCATGTGGGGTGCATTTTCGTAATGAAAATGGACCCCAAACAAGAAAATGAAAAAGGGCCCCAAATAATTTTTGGGGCCCAATATCATATATTGGTGGGGCCTTACTTCATATTTTGGGGTTCATTTTCATTTTTTTTTTTTTTAATAAACTTTTATAAACTTCCATGATGTAAAAAAATCATATTTTCTTTTTTGAATTCAGTTTTATTTAGTAACGTTAGTATTTATTATTATTCATTTATCAAATTCAGTTTCATATTTTCAAATGTATATGTACATATGTATTTAAGAATATATCTGAAGTGTATCTTCAACCTTTGCACGGCAGTAGGGACAAATTTCTTCAATATAATTTTAGTGAGCCGGACTACTTTTTTACGGTGGCGTTATATAACGTCTAAGGACATAATGTCTATAGACACTATGACGCTCAGAATTCTAAAATATTGATTTGATGCAATGGAAATAATAACAATTCATTTTGTTATGGATGGAATACAAATAATAACAATTTATTGAAATTTTTTTAAACTTTAATACACTTTAGAGCAAATAATAACAATTTAGTAAAATATTTTTATAAATGGAATACAAATAATAGCAATTTATTGAAATATTTTTAAATTTGTTTCAACAATTTGCTTGCAATAAGGACAAAGCAAAGGCGAATTGTTACTTTGAGATTTTTTTTCCAAAATATCCAAACAGCTTGAGCAAATTTTGAAATGTTTGCAGGGAAAAGACATTTTTTTATTCTTGTGACGTACGCAGGAAAACTTTATTCAGCGAAGCCACCTGCCGCGTCCTACTGGAGCAGAAAACCCTTAAGCGCGGCCGCAGGCCGCCACGCAGAACAACTTTTGTATGCGAAGCCAGATTTCAATACTTAACTTAAGTGTCTCCGGGAAGACATTACAGAATGTTATTATTATTATTAATATTATTCCCTTTTGCGGAATGTTTACATCTAATTTAAACATTTTGTAAAAGGGAAAATAACGGCACTTTTACCACGTTTACAAGATTTGAAATGCTTTAGACATTATGTCACTCGTAAAAGTGCCATAATGTCTGTAGGCTTTAAGTCATTGCTTCTATAGACATTATGTCACAAATGAAAGTGGCACTCTTAGACGTTATGTCATGCCACCGTTTTTTACTATTTCCTGAATCATTTAAGTCAAGCGGTTAAATTTTTCAAACCACATTACGACATCTCATTGCAATTTTTTCGTTTAAAAATTAAAAAAAATATTTTTGTATAACAAATGTCACATTGTTTTACAAATCTTTATTTTCAATTTAAATACTACTTCCAAGCATATAAAAAAAATTTTAAGAAATGCAATTCTTTTATATTTAAGTGAGCCGACCTAATTTTTCACTAATTCTTCAGACAAAACAAGTTAATCAACAAAACAAGTGAAAAAAATTGGGGTCCATTTTCACATTTTGGGGCCCATTTTCATATACTTCATCCTTTAAATGAAAATGAGCCCCAAATAGTGTTTATGCAAATGAGCCCTAGAATAGTTTAGGGCCCGTTTTCATTCGTAGTTTGGGGCCCTAGTTCATTTTTTGGGGCTCATTTTCATTTCTAGAAATGGGGTTGATTTTCATTATGAAAATGAACCCCAAATTTGGGGCTCACTTTCATTTTTTACTTTGGGGTTCATTTTCCTGGGGCCCATATTCATAGCGCCCTTTAAATTCACTTCGCTAGTAGAATATTAATTTCATGTCAATTCAATTTCAATTAAATATTCTTCCTTTATTTACATATTTTAACAAATTTTGATATTTACATATGAGATCTTATCTTTACATATAGATATTGCAACAAATAATACATAGGATCTAAAGATATTAAATAGTTTTTATATTATTTTTTAATGATTTTTAAAGGAAAATGGGAGGAAAAAACCTTTATATGATTTAATAAATTCAAATACTATCTGAAAATATTTATGTGCTTATAGGAGGTTTATTAGAAATATAGACCTCTATAAGCACATAATTTTCAATTTGGTGATTTTTTTTAATTTTACGCTATTTCTCTACAATCTCTTATCAGTGAGTAAGAGGAATTTTCAATTTTGGCAAAGTAATTGTTATTAATCCTTGTTATGAAATCGATAATTTTTTCATAACCTGTTTCTTCATGAAGAAGATTTGTAGGATACCTCCAGGGCTTTTTATTTATCATTTTAAGACATTTGTTTTGTATAATTTGTAAGCGTTTTAGGTGGCAGTTGGCAGCGTCACTCCAAATAGGACACGCGTATGTTAATATCGGCCTTATAACACTTTTGAAGAGTAGATTTTTGTTTTTGGGGTTTAGAAATGACCTTCTATTTAGTAGTGGCCATAATGCTTTAAATGACTTTATAGATTTTTGACACGTAGCCATAATATGTTGTTTAAAAGTAAGCTTTTTGTCAAAGACAACTCCGAGATATTTGACATGATTAAGTACATTTATGGTATTATTTCCAATATGAAGATGACGTCTTGGCAGTCTTTTGGGAGATTTGTTTTTTTTTTTTTTTTTTTTTAATTTATTTATTTAGCAATTTTGCTATTATATTACATTTGCTTAATATTAAATCAATGGATTTAATTACATCAAAACTTTTGTTTTACATAACCTATTATTTTGCTTTTAAATATAAAAAAGTTACTTTCATTCTTTAAATCTATTGGTATTTCATTATATAATTTAAGACCATTATAAAATAATACATTTTGTAAATAATTTGTTCTACAAAGGTTCAGCCTAAAATCACACAAATTCCGTAAATTGTAGGGTTGAATGTCTGCTACATAAACTAACTGTTTTTGCATATAATTGGGTAACATTCCATTTTTCATTTTAAATATAAATATTAAAACATTCATCACAAGCCTTTGTTCTACCGAAATCCACTGCAATTTATGTAACATATCAATTTCGTGGGTTAACATATGACACTGAAGAATACATCTCATCCCTTTATTTTGTAACTTTTGAAGTCTTTCGCCGTGATTGCTGCAACTTTACTTCGAATTCTTCTTAAGAAACCAATTTTCTTAGAAATCTTTTTACAAATGTAGTTATAGTGTAAGTCAAACTTTAGGTTTTTATCTATAATAATACCAAGATATTTTATTTCATCAACTTTCTCAATTGACACGCCATCAATTATAACCTGCTCGTCCGTTGATCCATCCATAATCATTATTTTTGTTTTATTTGTATTGAGTTTTAATTTGTTACCTTTTAGATACTTGCTAACCTCTGTTAATTCTGTATTCATATTCCGCACATACTCCTCAGGAGTTTTACCACTGATATATATGAGAGCATCATCCGCAAACATGCATATTTTTGCTTTTTTCAAAACTTTTCCAAAGTCATTTATATAAATAAGAAATAGTAAAGTTCCTAGAACTGCCCCTTGAGGCACACCAATGTTGACATTTTTTATTGTCGATATACTTTCTCCACATTTCGTTCTTTGTATTCTGTTTTCTAGATAACTTGTAAACCATTTTAATTCCACGCCTTTTACACCATAATTACGCAGCTTTTTTATTAAAATTTCTTTGTTAACAGTCTCAAATGCTCTTTTCAAGTCTAAAAAGACCGCCACTATACAATTTTTATTTGCCACCTCTGTCTTCCATTGCGTTACCACCAGATTAAGAAGCGTTTCACAACTATGTTGGTGTCTAAATCCTGATTGAGTTTCATTTAATAATGTGTTAATTTCAAAGTATTTGTTTAGTTGATTGTACACTACTTTTTCCAAAATTTTTCCTATTGTCATCAACATATTTACCGGACGAATTTCTTGAGGGTCTTTCGTATTTTTAACCTTTTGAATTGGCACTATACAAGATTCTTTTAGACAATCGGGGAAATAACCTGTTTGTAAAGATGACACAATAAGACGATGAAGATAAAGGCCAAGAATATCAAAATTTTCCAAAAGCATTTTGACTGTAAGAAAATTGTGGTCTTTTTTGCCATTCATTTTGTTCATTATACTTTTTAAAATATTTATGTCAATGATATCAAATTTAAAATTCAAATTCGGATTTTCTTGAATAATATTTTCATAGTTAACGAATGGTATGCTTTCGGCAATTTGATGTACACTATTTACAAAAAATGAATTTAATTCATTTGCTATTTCTTTTTCATTAGATATAGTTTTCCCATTTAGCTCTATTGCTAATTGCTTGGGTCTTGTTTGGATTAATTTTGATTTTCCATTTGTGAAAATATTTACTGCAATTAACAAGTCCCTTTTCCATTTTCTTCAGGAGTGCACTTATAAGTTTGTTTGAAGAAATTAATGCAGTATCATCTGCGTAGTAAGCAACTTTCATATATTTCGGAACATTGAAATCGGATGTATATATCGAGTAAAGCAATGGCGACAAGACTGATCCTTGAGGTAACCCTGTGGTGATGATTTTTGGAGATGATGTTTCATTATTAATCGCAACTTTAAAGCTTCTGCCGTGAATGAAATCTGAAATAAGTTTGCATAAATATTTTGGTATATTTGCATCAAGAAGTTTAAATACTAGGCCATTATGCCAAACGGTGTCAAACGCTTTTTCGATATCTAACAATATTAGACCCGTTGAACGTTTATTGTTTTTATTGGTGATTATTTGATTTTTAATTCTGTTTATTTGGTGAGTAGTGCTATACCCTTTTTTAAATCCAAATTGTTCTTTAGCAACAATAGAATTGGTCGTTACAAATTCACTAAGACGAGAATGTAGTATTTTTTCAAATATTTTACCTAAGTTACTTAATAAACTAATAGGTCTATAGCTATTTGGGTGATTTTTTGGCTTACTAGGTTTGTTGATAGCTATTACCTTACCGTTTTTGAAATGGTTTGGGAAATAGTTGAGTTTGATGCAGCTGTTAAATATTATAACCAGTAATTTTAGAGCTTTGAGTGGTAGTTTCTTTAAGAGCAGGTTGGGAACATTGTCAAAACCAGGAGATTTTGAGGGTTTTATTGATGAGAAAATATTCATTACTTCTTCAAGAGATGTATAAATTGCAGATTCAGAACTTAGATTTTCCTTGTTAAATTATTTACTGTTGTATTTATTAGTGTATCTGCCGAGTGGTTATAGTTCGAAGTGAGGTTATTTGCTTGGACAAATGTATTTGCCAGGACTTCAGCCTTGTCCTTATCAGATGTTATTTTTGTATTTCCAACTTTGAAGTGAGCGATTTGATTTTTTCCTTTTCCTCGTAAATTCCAGCTTATTTTCCAAAATGATTTATCACCTGGTTTTAAATTGGATAATAATTGAGACCATTTCTTATTGCGCTCCGAATTAATACTTTTATCAATCATGTTACTTAGAAACTTAGTACATTGATTATAAAAAGTTTGCTCGGCTATATTTGAAGATCGTTGGCTTTTTCTTTTAAAGCTTCTTCTTAGTTTTATATATTTCACAGTACTTTCTGGTAATGTGTAATTATTTTGTTGAGTTATTTTAGGTGTAGACACATCCCTTGCTTCGAAAACTACATTTATAAATTTTTGGATTTCCTGATCAATTACTGCCTTGGTATTGTATATATCGGAATATAACGTGATTTTATTGTCTAAAAAATTCATATAAATGTTCCAGTTGGTTGTACTATAATCATAATAATTGAGGTCTACCTGCAAGCCCATTGACCTTTTGAGTGTATCTGTTCTGTCACTTCTATATAAATAATAATTTTTAAAGTAGGGTCTATGATTTTCTGAAAAAAATGTTTCATTCAAAGACGCTATTTTAATATTTTCTCGTTCAATTAGTATCTCAAATTGTTTTAATTTAGAAAAGTTTGAAATGCCATTAGCATTCAAGTGAAGCATTTTGAATTCGTTTAAATTATTAGTATAATCCATGGGCGTATTTTACCATTGACATTACAACTTTGATTTGTTATACTTTTAAAGTGCACCTATGCAAATCATCCATAGCTGTAGTGAAAATATCAAGAAGCTCATCGATGCTAAATAAATCGTTGTTTGTTCTCAGCTAGTTAGCATATGTGGCTTTGCTGTTATTTATTGTATTATTATTGATGTTATTATTACCATTTGAGTTGTTGTTTCTTAAATTAGGGAAATCTCCTACCTTTAATTGCAATGAGTTATTTTGTTGTTGTTGTCTGCTATTGTTCTGAGTTTTAGAAGTTACTCTTGTTCTAGTTTCCAAATAGAGAGAACATAACGGACAATTGATGTCGTTTGCAGAGTGATCAGTTCTCTCTTTTCCATGTTTTTTGCAATTAAAGCATGGTAAAACAGCTGGTCTTTTTTCATTTGTGTTAAACGGACACACACTTGTATGATGTTGTTCTGCACATATCATACACGCAGCACTTCGATGGCAATGTTCACCGCCATGGCCATACATTAAGCAGTTCCAGCATTGAGTTGGTTTATTTCTGGATCTAGATTTGTATTTTTTCCAAGAAATTATGATATTGGAAATTGTCCTTACATTTTTTAAGGCAGTTGGGTTAACATTTTTACGAACAAATTGAACTTTGTAAACAGCATTGTTGTTCGAACTGAATTTGGTGACTATTTCAGCCACGGACGAAGGGGATAGGTTGTAGTTTATTAACTCCTTGGAGATTTCCTCAGAGCTAATGCTGGGTAAACCGTGTAAAAAGGTGTATATAACCTATTTTCTTTGGAGCCATAAGAATGAAACTCCATTTTATTCCTTTAAGTATTTGCTTGTAGCATTCGTACATTTTATTACTAGGAGCAAAAATTTTGGTACCAATTGAAGTATTGAAGCTTTTGTAAATGAAGCGTTAGCTTCTACAACAATGGGTGGAGGTTTGTGTTCCTTAACATCGTTAATATTTGATACGGGAGTTACGTCCATATCATTGAGGCCAGCAAGCAGGCTAAATCTGTTGCTTGAAGTTGACGCGATATTCGGGTTAAAACCCGGAGGAAGTTTTGTCATCTTCTTGTTGGCAAGGAGCTTTCTTTTTGATGAAGATTTGGCCCCTCGGGCCATCGCTAGATTTTTTATTCCTGGTTTAAGCTGAATTGACTACCACGTGAGTTCAAATGAGATCAAGAATAGGCAATTGCAAAAACAAAAATATACACTTGTTATTAATTTAAAATAGTTGTACTCTAAGCGCTTTAATTATTTACACGACCGTTCGTAAAGAGAATTAGATTCGAACTGATATTAATTTCATGTCAGAGTGGCAAGAAGTTTTAATATTTTGACCAAAGACTTAAGTTTTTCTTATAACACTTTTAAACGGAAAATTTTGATTTTTGTCCTAAATAGTGATCTATAAAGCTTTTTTTACATATCAATTCAAAATTGAATACTATTACTTATTTCAACAGTGCCTTTTTAAAATGTATTATTAATAATTAGTTTTTTTGTTCGGTTCGAGATCATGTACAGTAATTCATGGATGAATGCGTTCATGGAAAATGCCAAAAGCTTGACGGTCGGTAAAATGCGTTACGCATATAAAAAAGTCGTGGTTAAATGCGTTACTGACTCAACAGAATTCTCTCTTAACTGCGTCCACAGTTTAGAAGCTTCCTAATTTTTTAAATATTCCATTTAATTCAATTCATGCATAAATTTATTGTCTAGCCTAAATGTCTTGCGAGGAACATGCAGCGACTTCAAAACATCCAGTAAAGAGTAAGCTTCTTTGAGATTATCACTTTTTCCTTCTTCATTAGACGACATCCCTTCGTCCTGAATAACATCTGCGAATATTTTTAATCGGTAAGCGGTCCAAAGCAGGGTTAATCGTCGTCAAAGCTTCCAAAATTTGTATATTCTTGTGAAGAAACTCATAACTCATAACTCTCTCATTCTTGTACTATCTCAATTATTTCCTCTTAATGCCTGACTCGCATCGGTTTTCAGAGCCGTTATCAAAGTTGCACTAAAAAATAAAAAATTATAATAGCGCAAAGAACTTACCTCTTTACCTCTAAATATTCTATTCGAACATGCGACAAATCGGCTTGCTTATGGGGTGCAGTAGTAAATGGATTAAAGAAAGTGTTTGATTTATCTTTTATCCGTGAAGTACTGTATATAATTTTTTATCATAGCGAAGATAAATTGTTTTATACCTTATACCGATCGACTCAGAATCACTTTCTGAGTCGATTTAGCGATGTTCGCGATGAAATTTGGTTTTTATCGACCATAGGACCAACGCTATTGAAATTGGTGAAAATTGGTGCAAGCTCGGACCTAGCCCCCATATACATATCCCTTATTAGACCGTAAGATATAGATTATCATACATATATCGATAAAATTTGGTTTATGTGTCCGAAAATTAACATTTTTAGTCATAGTCCCCATATAAAGCAGATTCCCGATCTTCACTTAAATCTATAAAAAAAAAAAATTGCATAGATTTTTTTTTCAAATTTGGTTTATATATTTTTTTTGAGAAAAGTAAGTGACTTTGCTATATATGGTCATAGTCGGTCAATTTTTTCACATAGTCTCCATATGAGAATTACATTAGATATGAACTTTTTCATATCTCCCAATTTTCTATATCCAGTTATTGCGTCAGCTTAGTTGGATCCAAAACCCTCACTCGATACGCATGGTATAGTTTATTGTATAATCGGTCTAGACAGACTATTATTTTTTTACTAGTTTTTTTGTAATGCATTATTATTTAGTTTTTTATACTAAAGTATTACATTTTAAAATTATTCTTAATTATTTAAGTAGCATTCCAATTTTTTTTATATATATCTTTGGGCTCAGTTAAACTGAAGAATAAAATACATACATATGTACATATGTAAATTAAAACTAAACATGTTTTGAGAGAATCATCACGTTTCTTGCGGTATTGGTATTAGCACAGCCTATCTTCATGGATGGCTGCGAAGGATTCTTTGATTTTTAGAACTTATTTGGATTCTGTTTACTGATGCCAAATTAGTTCGCTTTTACGCGCTTAGTTAGTTTCTAAGCTTTAGGATAGTTTTTTCTCCCAGCATCGGTTCCTTTCATTTGGGGACTCAACTCAAAATATTGTTTCCAAAAGAGATGTAATTAAATCATATCAACTTTATACAAACAAGTTTGTCTTCTACTAAAAAGAATTGGAGAACCAGATCTGTACGTCGTTTCACAATTCATGGGATTTCCCTAATTGTACATGTAAGAATACTACTTTTGACACTTATAATTGAGTTTTTTTGTTTTGTAAAGAAAAAATATTTTTTTATGTTAATTTGATGTCGTTAGCTCCAGCTATACATAATTCCAGGTTATTCCGACGTATAGATCCCTACACAAAAAATGCCTTTGCAAAGGAGGTTAGGGAGAGCTTTAGATGTTAATCCTTAAAAATTCTAAAACGATAAGTTACGTATTATAATCAGAAGACATACAATTAGGTACATACATGACCTAACAGCATGCTGTGCAGCAGCCACGAGGATCATGATATAAACACCGACACGTGTTTTCCCTTATCTGGAATAATAGAAGCGACGAATCGACCCTTATTCGATAAGTTACTACTGAACAAAAAAATTAAGTAGAAACGTTGCGTAGGTTTTTAGAAAAATAATTAAAATTTCCAATGTGTTAATGGTAAAAAGTTCGTCGTTAAAAATATTTTATTTAAATTTTTTATTAATATTTAAAATTTTCATCTTCAACTATATGGATACTTTTTCTAGCAAGTGTATGAGCCTTACTGAAGTTTATAAAATAATTTATTAACTATGGTTTCGTAGTACATATAGTTTTTTATTTTTATGTTCTACTGTGTCGAAAAGCAAGGTGACTTATGTTATAAAATTAGCAATATTTATTTATTCTTCCAAATCAATTTCATCGCTTTTAATATAACCCTCTCTGATTTCCTGAATATCAACGATTCGGCTTTTATCTCCTTCACCCAATCAAAACGGTGTCTCTGGAGTGATCCTTTGAGTTTATTGAATAGCTAGAAGTCACACGGTGCTTAATCAGGCAAATATGTTGGTTGTGGAATGATATGAGTCGAAATTTGTGCAAAATTTTTTTAAAGAACCAATGCAGTGTGGGACGGTGCATTATAGTAGTGCAAAAATCAAAAGCTACATATCTGCCCGTAACACTCAAATAATATTCCTTGTTAACAGTTTGGCCCGACGGAAGAATTTATAATGCGTCATAACACGATAATCGAAGAAAACTGTTAACATGACCATAACTTGTGATCGACTTTGGCGACTCTACGGTCTTTAAAAAATTAATGTTGTGTTTTTGGAACCAATGGAGATTTGACACGTTTGAGACCCAAAATTTCTTTAAAAATTGTATTGACTGATCCTTTTGAAATTTCAACAGTGTCAGCAAGATCTCAAATTGCCAATCGACGATTGTTTCTCATTTAAGGAACTCGTTGTCTTCAACGGTTTCTCTGCCTTCTTGGAAATGTTTGTACCACTTGTAAACATTTTTTTGATCAAAGGCCTTCTGCAGTCAAAAAAAATTAAAGGAACTTCTTTGTTAAAAAAATCAGACATTGCCAAAATCACCAATTAACTTTTAGTTTCTGAAGAAACGAGTGTCACAATTGAACTAATCAAAAATCAAAAGCTGTATGGTAATACCTTAAAAACAATTATCAACTCACCGGTTTTGTGGTTGGGTGTCATAATAGATATATATTTTGACCGATTAAATTATCGAATTGATTATGCCTCGACGATTTGTGAAATATTAAACATTTCGCATTTTCAGCGCACAATTGGTTTTAATCCAAATTCTGATAAATACACTAAGACAATTCATTTACTTGTTTATCTTTGAATAGAAAATCATTTTTAATGCGAAAGATTGCAAAATTAATAGCGGTATTCACTCTTAAATTTACAACCCTGTTATATCTACAACGATTTTATACTACAAAGCGTGAACGTCTTTTGTGTTGTGTATTGTAAACTAATGAATCAGCTGTTTTTTGTTTTATTTTTTATCAATTTGAAAACTTAAACTATCAACAAGAATTTGCAGATAAGTAAAATGCCCAAAATTACAGAAAAAGAAAAAATTATAAATTTTTTAGAACAAAATGTAGCTGACGAAATAGAATTTGCAGAGATTCTGGATGTTGAAGGTACGGTATTACTTGCAATAATAAAAACAATACAAAAATATAACTACTCTCCTTTTGTAGATTCATGTGAACATGATACCATTGACCACATTTTAGATGAATTAGTTGATGACATTATTTTAGGTAAAGTGTACCGCCGCTGAGCTTGGAATTTGGTTCCAAAATCAATGAAGTGGTCACTAAATATCTTAACCCAATTATATGACAACAGATTTTTGCAAATGCTGAGGGTTAGTCGAATTGAGTTTCATACACTGGTGTCTATGATTTCTGGACATACAGACCAACCCCTTTCATGTGAACAATTTCCAGTTGAGTACCAGTTAGCAATTGTCCTATACAGACTCGGGTCATCTGGAGAAGGGGCTTTTCATTATTTTGATATATTTTATTTATTATTATTTTGATTCATTTACCACAAAATGAAAAATAAAAAAATAAACCATTGTTTTGGCAGCTCAACAATTAGCTGTTTCAGTCTTGTAAATGTTTAGTCTTGTAGATGTACTATAGCTTTTACCTTGTACTTTTAACACAGCGTAGTAAATTTCAATTTCATACATTTTGTTGTTGTGGTGTTGTAAATAGTAGTAATTTTACTATATCTACAACATTTACAAGGGTTACAAGGGTACTTTACTACCAAGAGTGAAAACCCTTAATATATGTTGATATTGAAATTTTTAAAAATGGCCATAAAATTTTAGTGAATTATTATTTTAAGATAAACCAATGTGTAATTAGAAGAGCTATCAGCCGCATATTTCCTGACCAAAACCCACGAAAATTAAAGCAAGTAAGAGTGTTAAATTCAGCTATGCCGAATCTTTCATACCTCCAACTGGGGGTCACGTGTACATTAATTTCTGGACTTGCACTATTCTAGCAAATGTAAAAAAAAAAAAATATTTGAAAAAGTTCACAATTTGATAAACTTAATACTAAACTTTTACAACAAACACAGAACATTTTCAGCATTTTTTTTTAGAGGTGTCTCCATATTTTAGGTCATATATATCTTGGTACAATGATACCCAATTTACCTCATTTTAAATACCAACCTGCTCGAAGTAAGGGCAAACAATATTATCCTAAGTTTATCCAGGTCAATGTTTGATTTTGAGCGTGATTTCAACAGATGGACGGACGGACAGACAAACATCGTTATAAGGGTAAAGAATTTATATGTGTTATGGGTTTGCAGATTAATTTTTCAATGCGTTACAAACGGAATTACAAACTGATATATATCCTCGGTGGAGGGTATAAAAATGTAAAATATTTTTCGAATAAATGGTACTTTTCTACAAGTCTACTTAGCATAATTTAAAATACGAGGGCGGATCTATAAGTCCGTGACTTTTGGAATGAGGAGGGTATAAAAATGTAAAATATTTTTCGAATAAATGGTACTTTTCTACATGTCTACTCAGCATAATTTAAAATATATCAAAAAAAGTTCGTTTCAACCCATTTTTTAATTTTTTTTTACTTTGAGTGTTTATAACTACTAAACGGAACCACTTTTGTCTTAAATTTGTGCAGGTTAACTGTAGTAAGTGTATTTAACATAAATGCATCCGAAATTATAAAAAATATTAGAATTACAAGGCCGCTTTCATAAATGTAAGCGAATTTCTGGACTTGTAAATAAACAATGCAGTATATTCTAAATTATGACTAAAATTAAACATAAGTATATACGCAAAAGAAAGCTAAATATTATCATTTTAAAATAAATAAAAAAACAAATGATAACATTATCTTGAAGAAATAACAAAGCAATATATAAAATTTACCTTTTTTACGCACCTACAGCCCGAGCCTCAGCAACAAAAACGATATTAAACATTTGAAGGATATTTAAGGTTGTTCATTTAATTTCAAAGCAAATGACTAAACATTAAAGTTAATTCCAAACATTTTCAGGACTGTTGAATAGTTGTAATGTAAGTCTTTGCTGTGTTTTCTGCTGTTGATTACACTCATACAGACGTGCACGCAACATATGAAAACTTAAGCAAAACAAAGTTTAACCTCCCTCCAACCCCAATAAAAAAATAACATGAAAAACAACTCAACAATGGGAATACAATACTCAATTATGTCATGCGCATTTGCTGAACTTTATACTCAGTTAAAACATTTTATCAAGTTCTTTACGTCCCCGGCATCCCTATTTGTTTACCCTTTATTAAAAGCTGTATAGTCGATCAGAGCTATAAAAGAATTTATTCCCAAATGCAATAAACGATATCAAAATTGTTTTAATTTCTAATAAAAATTAAAATATACACAGCAAATAATAAAATGGTTTATAATAAACAATTAACAATAGAAAACAGTAGATTTAACACTGCTATTTTTTCTATGGATAAAAATACATTTCCAAATGCTAATCACATTCTGGTGGTTCACCGAATGATTAATTTCTCTTTTTTTCTTTACCCCTTTATTTTACTTTTAAGACTCGACTTTTTTTTTTTGTTTGCAAAGTAATGTTTTCCCAAAATTTATTCATTATATTAGAAAAAAATAGTAACAATATTATATATTAATATTAGTTAATATCTGTATTTAATCATCTATAAAATTTTATTATGATATTAATTATACTTGGGAGCCAATTCAGGGACAGTGTATTATTTACTTCATATATACTGTTTGTTTATTTATAGTTTAATTATATATATATTGGAATGAAAATAAACATTAATAAAAAAAAAAAAAATAAATAAAAAATTAAAATATACACTATGTATAAACAATGTTTATAAACATGTTTATTCGACTTTGCTAAGGTCATAATTGGATACAGAAAATAAAAATAAATCATGTTTTAGTGGCATTGTTAGTAATTTGTTCCAGGCATACATGAAAAAGTTCACATCGGATACTCTTTTTCCATGAGAACCAGGTCAAAAAATGGACTGATCATGACCATATTTAGTAGTTACTTACTTTTCTTAAAAACATATAAAAATCAAATTTGAAAAAAATCTATGCAAAATTTTTGTTTTTGATAGATTTAAGTGAAGATCAGAAATCAGATTTATATAGGGACTATGACTAAAATTGATCCTACAGGGTTTATATTTGGACTATTGATTAGTGGGTATAATATACACACATACTCATACATCAAATTTTATCGATATATATATATATATATATATATATATGTGTGTTAATCTGAATCTTAGGACCTTTTTAGTGCGTCTATTGGGGGTTATCTGAATAGGGGTACCGATTTCACCAATTTCAATAACGTTCGTCCTATGGTTGATAAAAGCTTATATGCTAAATTTCATCAAAATATATTCATATTTACGACCTGTAGTGTAGTTACAAGGTTTACATGGACAAAGACACGGACGGACATTGCTAAATCGACTCAGAAAGTGATTCAGAGTCGATCGGTATAATAAAAGATGGATATAGGTCAAATATTGTTGGTAGTTATAAACATCAGCACAAACTCATTATACCATCAACACATAAAGCAAAGCAATTTCTAAAAAGTTCACAAAAATTAAAATTGTATACTTAAATCAGTTCTCCGAGATTAATATCTGTTTTTTTTTTTTTTATACCCTCCACTCCAGTGTGCAGAGGGTATATATAAGTTTGTCATTCCGTTTGTAATAATTAAAAAAAAAATTTTGGACCCCAGAAAATATATATATTTGTGATCCTTATAACAACCGGAGTTGATATAGCGATGTCCGTCTGTCCGTCTGTGGAAATCACGATGACGGCATCAATCGGGCAGCTAGTGTGCTCATTGACATAAAAAATGATTCATTAACATCTTGAGAAGTTTGCTATTTAAAATCGTCCAAATCGGTCGATTAGGGCCCGAGATTTGAATGAAGAACTAAAAAAAGTCTTGAAAAAATATAATTTTCTATGTTGTTCTTGTCACGATCACGCCCTCAATAGTGCAGCTATAGTGATCATTTTTAGTGAGAATGATTCAACAAATTCATGGGAAGATTTCTGTTTCAAAAATCATTAAAATCGGTGGAACAGGTCCAGGGAAATCTCTGAAAAAGTAAAAAAAAAATGAAAAACATGATATTTCTATATTGTTCTTGTTGTTTTTGTGGTCGTTGTGGTAATAATATAATAAAAACAAACCCTTTGTACATTTTTTTTTATCAACTCTGGTAGAAAAATTTAAAAGTTTCCATTGTTTTGGCATCACTAAAAAAATTTGTTAGATCATTTCTGTCATTGCCACGAGCCTGCCTGCAAAATTTCAGATCAATTGGGTCACGGGAAAGTGGTTAAAATCGATCCAAAAATTTTTCGACAAACAGACACTACGAGTTAATATAAAGGGAGTAAAATTTCACCAACATCTAAAGCAAATAATGCTAAAATACCTAGTTATTAATAAAAAAAAAAAATGTAAATTTAGCAAAAAAAAAATTTATGTTTTAATTTATTTAAAGAGAAAAACACAAAAATAACGTTTGATGTTGTATTTTTTTTGTGTGCTATTTACATATACATTCATATACATATTAATAATACAAATAATATACATATATTCTATATATATATATCCATAATAACTGCATGTTAGAAATAAATCGGGATATTATTTTATTTACATAAAATTCTGGAATATTTTGTTGTGGGGAAAATACATTTCTTTTGCAGTAACAGAGTGTCACTTCATTTTGCTCAGCGTGACTATGCCACATTAGATGGCGCCACAATTTTTGTTCTAATTAGCTTTGCAATAGTTATTTCTATTTTAACATGAATGTCAATATTTTCAACTAGATATCATACAGAACAATGTTAAGAATACAAGGGCTGGTCTTTTATTTCATAAGTTTTTTCATTATTCTTTTACAAATATGAACATAAGTTTGGCATGTTAACTTTTTGTTGTCTTTATAAAATAGAGTTACCGAGTTCATCAATGAGTTTATTTGCTTTCAAAACAGTTCTACATAGTTATATAGAATTACATCTTTAATTATATATAGATTACATCTAATTTTTAAAAACTGTTTATAATTACTAAAGCATTATTATTCACATAAATACAAAATTGCACTTTTTAAATTTTCCATTCAAATTTTAGAAAATATCAATTCTAAAAACTGGAATTATAATTTCAAATTATAAATTAGAAAATATTAATTGAATTTCAGAAAATCATATCAAAACGTCGGAAATAATAATTTTAAATTTAGAAGACATCAATTGCATCTTTAATATATAAATTTTATTCGTTAAACACAAATTGAAATTAAAAAAAAAAAAAACACCAAATATGTTTACATTTACAAAATGTTTACATTTAAAAAAAATATTGGCAGTGCATTATAGCTTTTCAGTAACTCCTTTTAACGATAGTCGAATCGTTAAAAAAAAAAAGAAAATAGCAAAATTATCAGTAAAATTTTTAAACGATATTCGCTATTGTTAAAGTCAGCTGTTGTTGTTATCTAAACGACAACCATTTTTATGTTGTTTATTCAATCGATAAAAACTTAAATTTTTAGGTTGAAGTGTCGTCATACATAAATAAAAATCATAAAATAGTGAAAATATTTTGCTTTTATTAAAAAACTTTTTTATATAAGTAAATAAATTAAATAGCATATTCAATTCATTATTCCATTTTCAAATAAATAAACAGAAATATTAGTAAAAAAATAAAGATATTAAACATAAACATAAAATTATCCTGTCAAACACGAAGTAATTTGTTTTTTTCTATTCTTTTGTTTTTCGCTTATTTTGACAGAGATGCCACTCGTTTACAATTTAAATAAATAGAAAAATAGATTTGTCGACTGTCGTTAAGATGTCTGTACTTAGTGAATCACTTAATCCTTGGTGCAAACAACAATAGCTGTCGATATATTTTGCGATTATCGGATCGTTGAAATTTACAGAATCGCACTACAGAAAACATTAATTTAAATTCAATGAATTTTAGAAAACCTCAAATGATATTTAAGAATTGCGAACATAAAAGTTGTTACATAAATACACGCAATTTGATGAGAATGTTTGAAGTTTTTCAGAAAATAAAAATAACAAATTATTTTATTTAAAATGTTTGGGACATTTGGTTTTTTGCGTTTGGCATCCCTAATTTGATTATTTATTATTATAATAAATTTATTCTCTATGTTTTCCAAATATGGCAATATTATAAAAAAGTTGAGAGAGCTTTTTTTTTGGTTATTATTTTATTACTCCATCCGACCTATATGGCCGCAATGAAGAAATATTTGGCCAGTTAAAAGAAATTATACAGTCATATCCAATTAGCACGATTTAATGCATATAGCCACCCTACACAACCATTACCTTTGCAATGGAGGTTAGGGCGAGCTATTTAATTAGCAAAAACTAAATTAAACGAGAATTTATGTCATATAACCGGAAACGCATGCTTATTTTTCCAATATTTTGTTTACATTTATTATCAATACTCAAACCGAGGTGGAGGGTATCAAAGATTCGGCACAGCCGAATTTAACACTCTTACTTGTTTTTTTTTTTTGTTAAAAACAATTTAAAATAAATATTATCAAAACTAGAATACTTCTAGAAAATTTCGTTTTTTACCGAAAATCGTACTGTTTTACTCGGAATAACTCTCGTGCACCACAGTTGGTGTGAAATATATTAAAAGAATTCATGAATTAAAGCTCTGTTATATGTACTATAAAATCGTTTAATGCTACATGTATCATTTGTTTGGGTACAATATTTTGAGTATACAATAAACATTTTGTGAAATTTACAAAATTCCATGATACTCATTTACCGCAGTAGTACTTGAAAGTTATTAACGTATGGTTGTTGCGGTAAAATTAAAAAGTAAAAAAAATAACGTATTTAAATCAGTGCATCAAAATAGAAAAAAAAAAATTAAACAACCTTATAAAATATTCAATATTTATATACATAAAAAAAAACTGTAGCAATTTGTAAAGGATTATTTTTAAGGAAAGGATTAAAAACTGTAAAACTTATTCTGTTCTTAATTTTAAAATGTTAATATTGCTGTCTATACTTCTTCTTTACGCTCACAATAACGTCTATATGAATGGTATTTAATGGCATTTTCAACATTTTTTTGTACTATGTGTGACAAATATTGATTTAATTTTGCCTTACTCTAATTTAAAAATTTTCAGCTTGAAAATTTATAATGTAAAGTGTGGAAATTGTGTCAATTTTGATGTTATGCTTGAATAGTTTACCTTATAATTTCTATTTTCAAGTTAACAATGTTTTATTTATTTATTTACTTATTGTATAAAATGACTGTATTTTTTTAAATTAATTCTATACATAGTAAACTATAATATAACTATAAAACTATTTGAGAAATGAGATAACGTGTTTATTAACAATGCTGTAGACATATCAAAAATATTTGTTTATTATTTTTATAAACACCCACACTTATAAGACCGGCTTAAAAATATGCATATATGGATACATCAGTAAAATTTTTACAAAAATAATTTAGAAATACATACATAAAAAAATATCTTTTTTTCATTCTGTGTGTTCTACTTAACTAGTTTTTCATGAATATTTCAAATAAAAATTAAAAAAACTTCAATTGTTGCCCAAAAAAATAAAATTAAAAAAATGACTTATTTTTTCTCAAAAAAAAAAAAAAAAAAAAAAAAATATACATATATACATATACATAGGTATGTATGTACATATATATATGTTTGTAACATTTTTTATACCCTGAGTACGGAATATATGTCTACGGCGCGCTGAATCCGAATCTGAAATCAGAATTTATCTATCGCCTCAGGTTTTCGCGAAATCCTAACCTAAAAAATCATGTACCGCTAATAATTTTTTAAAATAAAATTCGTTGGTGCATCTGAAAGCCACACTGTTTTTGAAGGGGCAAGAAGTTGGGCAGAAATAGATCCCAAATCGGGTTTCATATTACGTTTGCGAATCATTTGCAAATTGAAAATCTGCAAAACTGAAAATTCTCCCTTTCAAGAGAGTAAAAATACTGAAAATTGGATTAAGAAATTTATAAAAAAGGATTTCAATATTGAAGATCCAAAATTTCCGTTAAGCATTTGTAGAACTTATTATCTTACTCTACTTGATTTCGAAAAAGGTCTTTTTAATAGACCCAAACAAAATATCCCAAATTATGTAGATATCGTTTTAGACTCGACTCGACTTTTCAAAGATACATGTAACTGCCATATACAGTGTTGTTCAGAACAAAAGCAACCAAAACCACTATTGACCATTATTGTATTTTTAAGTATGTTATTGTTGTTTTTTCAAAATCTTCTCTTTCATTTCTTACTCTTTATAACATAACAAATAAAAAGACAAAACTAAAATTGTAAACTAAAAGAACCGTTATATTTTTTTTTTTTTTGCAAAAAACTCAAAATGGCACTATTTCAGTTGGACATAACAAAAGCAACATTTAATATTATTCAGTATTTAGTGAAGAATCCGTTGTTTTTTATAACTGCGCGGCATCTACGTGGCATGGATTTAATAATACTGGAATGCTTTCTACTCAGTTTCCACCGCTGCTTTTAAAGGTTATTTAGTAGTGAAAGCCCGACCAGCTACTCGCCGCTTTAAAATGCCAAATAAGTTCTCAGAATGGTTCAAATCAGGTGATTGGGCCGGCCAATTAATTGTTTAAACCCCATTTTCAGCGAGCCACTCTTTACCAGCTTCGAAATATGTTTCAGGTCGTTATCGTGTTGAAGTATCCAACGAAGCGGTATCTCCCAATCAGAGTGTGGCATCATAACATTAGCAAGAATGTCTCTATATTGAAAATCTTTCCATTAATCCGTCGATTTCGTGGAAGGATCCAATGCCAAAACCAGAAAAGCATGCCCAAATCATAATTGATCCGCCGCAATGCTTCACAGTTGGTTTGTAGTAGCGTGGTTTTAAACTACCTTCTTTCTTGCGGCACATTCCGTCAGAGTTAAACAAGTTAAATTTAGACTTGTTGCTAAATAAAACAGTTTTCCATATTTCAGGCGTCTAGTTTTGATATATTTTTGCAAAATGATGCCTACAAATATTGATATGCTAAGCATTTTTGCGAAATAGAATTGAATAAATAACTTCTAACTTTTTGCCAAATGTTTCTTAGTGAGCAGTGTTTTTTTTTTTGCTGGCCTGAAGCTTCAGAAACCTGCTTCCAATGTTCGGCGACGAACAGTATTTGAATCTATATTTAAATTTAACTCATTTAAAATAGTTTTTGATGATTTAAATGGATATTTTTGCACAATTTGTACAATGTGACGGTTTGTCCTTTATTCTGTCTTCGGTGGTGCTCCTCCCAAAAGCAATGTTTTTACAGCTTTTGTTGTTTTATATTTTTTTTGTAAGCCGAGATATTATACATAGATTAATTAATATTATGCTAACTAATTCTATTTGACTCTTTCCATTAAAATATTCTTAATTATTTCATTTTTTAAGTTTTCGGAGTATTTATCACGAGCCGTAACGATTTGATTTAAATATGATAAATTTCACAACGCAACTAGCTGTCAACTAAGCCTTTAAACTTGAAAGCAGAGACAATGCAATTTGTTCTTGCTTAAAGTTGCGTTTGTTTTGTCGAACCGAAATAGTGTCATTTTGAGGTTTTTTGCAAAAAAAAAATATAATGCTGCCTACACATGGCTGTGTTGAAGCAACCTTTGCCTGGTGTGTAGCTCTGTTGCCCATTGATTTTCGTGTTGTATCAACCGTTGCCAGAAATATCAAAACTTTTTGATATTTCTGGTTGGTTGGGGCAACCGTTGCTATGTGTGTATCATTGTTTACTGCATTTACTTCTTCAGTTCGTCGAAAACAAGCGAATAGGAAGGTTCGTGCGAAGTAATGTTAAGCGGAAATCAGGAAAACAAGAAAATGGCTATTGAAAATAATGAAAATTATGTTAACTTTATTAACGAATATAAAAATTGAGAGAGCTATGGGACGTATATTCTGAAAAATATAAAAATAAACGTTTAAGAAAAAAGCATACGAACAATTAAAAAATATAACATTGATTAAAATGCTACAGTGGATACGGCGAAAAACCGAATCAAAAACATGTAAAATTCAATTTTTCTTTTCTTCCGCATGTGTCTTTTCTGTACCACAGCTACACACAGTAATGAGGTTGCGGGTCTCGCTGCCACGTGTGTAGTCAACAAACAAAACACGTGGCTACAACACATTGAAGCAACCGTTGCCTGGTGTGTATGCAGCATAACGGTTTGTTAGTTTACAATTTTAGTTTTGTCTTTCTATTTTTAATGATAAAGAAGATTGTGGAAAAACAACAATAACATGCTTAAAAATATAATAAATAGCTCTTTTCGTTTACTTTGCCAGTAAAAACCGTAAAAACCGAAATTTCAAAGAGTAAGAAAAACTAGTTCTCAAAAACATAAATATCCAAAATAGTAAACGAAACGAACAGCAATTTGTAAGAATTTGTAAGTTCATAGAAACAGCTGATTGTAAACACATTTGAAAGTGAAGAAGAATTTATTTTATTTATCATGTTAAAATATTCATTGAAACTAATATCATTATCTATTTTTACATATTTTTTTTTTTTTGGCAAGAACCGGTTTTAAAAGATTAAAATTAATGAAACCTGGTTATGTGAATATATACTTCTATCGTTAATTTCCTCAGAATTATTATTTAACACTTTTGCACAAAAATAGAATTCTAGTATTTTTGCTTTATTTGCCACAAAACTCAATTATATGTTTTTCAAATATATGTTTTTTCTTACTTGCTAATTCTTATTGGCAAAAATATACCCCGTAAAAACTAGCAACTTTTCAAAAAATTAATGTCACTTTAAGCTCTTATTTGTTCTCTTTTACTGCGTTTTTTAAGTAAATGAACAGGATCCAGTAAATTTTGTGATAATTTGTACAAATTATTACAAATTATCATGTAAACGAACATAGTTAATGTCAGTAGTGATTTTGGTTGCTTTTGTTCTGACCAACACTGTATGTATGACTGCTCGGTTTAAGGGTCATGCCAAAATTATAAAAGGTAAAGGCCACAAAAGAAATTTAAAAAAAGTAATTGATAAATCCAATGGACTTTATGGAAGTAAATTATCACAAACTGATCAGCGCATTGCTTCAATAGTAACAGATAAAAAGGAAACTTGCCAGTTATCCGTATGCAACAAATGTTTTCAAACAGTTGGTAAAGATATTTGTCACCCATCTATTAATCCAAAATAAAGAAGTAAGAAACTTATAGTCGGTATAGACCGATACCCTACACCATACGTTTAGAGACCATATCTCTTAAGTCCAACTAATTAGATATAGAAAATAAGCATAAATCAAATTTGAGTGGCATTGTTATTATATGAAAATAGGTAGACAAACGGACCGATCCTGACGATATTTGGTAAGGTCACATATTATTTTTGCAAAATACATAAAAAAACCAAATTTGAGAAAAATCTGTGAAATATTTTTGTTTTTTGATAGATTTTAGGGAAGATCGGAAAACTACTTTATATGGGGGCTATGCCTAAGAACTATCCTATAGAGTTTATAATAAACATACACAAACCCAATTTGACTGAGATTTATTCGATAATTTGGAACTTATGGCAATTTAAGTCATTTGTATGGGGACTAGGTGTGAACATGAACCGATTTTCACCAATTTCAATAACGTTCATCCTATTGCCGATAGAAGCTTATATACCAAATTTCATCAAAATATATTCATATTTTCGACTTGTAGTTTGATTGCAAGGTTTACATGTACACAAAGACAGACGGACGGACGGACATTGCTAAATCGAATCTGAAAGTGATTTTGAGTCGATCGGTATAATAAAAGATGGGTCTAGGGAAAATATTTTAGGTTTACAAACATCAGCACAAAGTCATTATACTCTGATTACATATTAATATAGGGTATAAATATTAAGATTTATAATCGAGAGAAAGTAGGAACTACTATTTTAAAGAATTATCAAGAAGATATTGCAGCTTATCTACTGGTGGTAGAAAATTAAGAACTGTTGTGAATCCAACGGAAAAAAGCTCTTAAATTAAGCGAAGAAAGCTTAGATAATTTTCGCATTAATATTAAAAGATGTTTATAAACGCGGAACTTACGAATTTGACTGTGCATATGAAAATACGTCAACTAAACCAAAAAGACCTCTCGTGTATGCAGATGCCGAAGAACTTCTTGATGCAGTTATAGAAAAAAGAAATTTAGTAGGAGATGTTATAATTAAGGTTATGGCAGATGTAGGTCAATGTTTTTTTAAGATAAGTTTAACTATTTTTCCTGAAAATTATTCACTTTAATCAAATACTTATATCGAGCATTGTGACGATGACGTAGAGGATGATAAATTGATTTTTGAAAATTTCAATAATCAAAATAGGACACTATATTCCGAAGGTGATTCCGCAAGTAAAACAAGTAAGAAAATTATAGTCGGTCTAGACCGACTATACGATACCCTATACCAAATTTGAGTGGGATTTTTATTAATTTTTTTGGCTGCAGATATGAAAAAGTTCATATCGGATGCTATATCTATAAAGGGACTAGGTCCAAAAATGGACCGATCTTGATCATGTTTGGTAAAGTCTCTTGTATTTTGAAAAAATATATACAAACAAAATTTGAGAAGAATCAGTGCAATATTTTTTTTTTTTAAAGATTTAAGTGAAGATCGGGAAGCAGCTCTATATGGGGTCAAACGGATTATTTTTGGACTACTCATTAGTGGATGTAATGAACGCATACAAACCCAATTTGAGTAAGATCTATATGACAATTTGGATCTTATGGCAATTTATGTCGATTTCATATGGGTAATTTGTATGGGGGCTAGGTCTGAACATGGACCGATTCTCACCAATTTCAATAGCGTTCATCCCATGCTTATATGCAAAATTTCATCGAAATATATTCATATTTGCGACCTGCAGTTTGATTACAAGCTTTACATGGACACACAGACGGACGGACGGACGGACGGACATTGTTAAATCAACTCAGAAAGTGTTTCTGATTCGATCGGTAAAATTAAAGATGGGTCTAGGTCAAATATTTTTGGTTGTTACAAACAGCAGCACAAAGTCATTATACCCAAACCACATAGTGGTATAGGGTATAAAAACCAGCGTTAATAAATTGATTTTGTTATGTGTAGTTCCACAAATTCAAGTATCTTTTTTAAACAATTTTTCGGATTTTCTATATCGCTAATAATTTTGTACACAAAATACCTTAGGGCATCTGAAATACTTTTTGAATATTTTTAGATATGTTATTTCTTCTGGGACAAACCGTTCGTTCAAATTGCGAATTACAATAAATATTTTGCAAACAAATTTAAAAAATATTAAAAATAAAACAAAATAACTGTTATTTTCGGATGTATTTTCTAATAAATACCCAAAAAGGTCCTGTTCAACAAACGTTTTTCGTGTTTAAAACGAATGAATTTCAATAATTCCTTAATATAAGAAATAAAGCCAAATATAAATTAAAAACTTCATAAAATTTAAATACAAATTATTTTTTTATCAATTAATACAATCATTTTTAGAAAAAACGACACCAAGAATTTTCTAACGAAAAAAATATATATTTTTATTTCTAATTTCTTTATTTGCTTATCTGTACAACAAGAATGAAACTTATGCCTGGTTTTCACTATGTCCTTTTCAATGTCAATTGTTGACAATTATTGCCAGTTGCATTAAAACGGTTTGTAATGTCTTTTCATTTGCAACCCCTGACAACATTTGACATGTAAAATGAAATTGCCAACATGTTGGTAATTTGTTTTAGTTTGCCAGCTGGATTTTTTGTTAGAGTAGTAGTAGTATTCTTTATTTTTTCATTTTAAATTTAACAATATATGTACATAATTATAAAAAGGATTAAATTACGAATATATCTATATTCGACTTTGACAATATGTCGTCAATCTATATATATAAAATTCATTTTCTGTTTGTTTGTTTGTTTATTTGTTTGTTTGTTTGTTTGTTTGACCGCTATACAAATTTTTATTCTTCAACGGATTTTCCTGAAATTTTGTACACACGATCTCTATACCACAGGAAAGGTCGCCATATACTTTTTACCGGCCACGCCTACTTTTACGCCCATTTTTTATGTAAAATTCATTTTCTGTTTTATTCATATTTGTTTACTATACAAATTTTTATTTGTTAACAGATTTCTCCGAAATTCGGTACACACGATCCCTGTATTCCAGCTAAGGTCACCATGTACCTTTTATCGACCACGCCTACTTGTACGCCCACTTTTTGTATACAATTCGTTTTCTGTTTTTTGGTATATTTGTTTGATATACAAATTTTTATTTTTCAACGGAATTCTCTGAAATTTGGTACACACGATCCCTGTACTTCAGCATAGGTCGCCATATGCTTCTTACCGGCCACGCCTACTTTAACGCCCACTTTTTGTATACAATTCATTTTGTTTTTTGGTATATTTGTTCGCTATACAAACTTTTATTTTTCAACCGATTTCTCTGAAATTTGGTACACACGATCTCTCTGCTCAGGGATGGTCGACATATTCTTCGTACCGGTCACGCCTACTATGACGCCCACTTTTTGTATACAATTCACATTCTGTTTTTTGGTACATTTGTTCGCTACACAATTTTTTTTTAAACGGATTTCTCTGAAATTTGCTACACACGATCTCTGTACTCCAGAGAGGTCGCCATATGATTCTTGATGGCCACGCCTATTATACGCCCACTTTTTATACCAAATTAATTTACTGTTTTTTGGTGTATTTGTTCACTATAGAAATTTTTATTTTTCAAGGGATTGTCAGATGACAGGGAAGGTCAACATATGCTTCTTACAGGCCACGCCTACTTTGCGCCAACTTCTATTTATATAAAACTTATTTTTTTCCTTTTATTTGTTTCTTTATTTGATTGCTATACAAACTTTTATTTTTCAATGGCTTTCTACGAAATTTAGTACATATTCCAGGGAAGGTCGCTATATGATTTTTACCGACCACGCCCAATTTTCATATAAAATTCATATTTTGTTGTGTGGTATATTTCTTCCCTATACAAATTTGTACTTTTCAACGGATTTCTCTGAAATTTGGTTTACACGGAAATAACTACACTGTGAACAAATTCCCCAAACTTAAAAAAAGGTACCCAAAAGAAATGAACAAATTCCCCATTTTTTTTTAATCCAAATAAAAAATGAAGTTACTCCCCAAACTCATTCTTAAATTTTTATATATTTTTATTTAATGAAGTTTGTTAAAAATTTATTTTAGTAAACATTTGCATACTGCTCTCAATATATGTCCTACAATAAATGCATTTAAAATGAGTATTCTTTTCAATAGCATCATTTCGTTACGCGGAAGCTACGCACACGGGGAATACAGCTTAGCTAGAATATCGGAATGATCTGAAAAATATATTTTGACAATTAAAATAAGTTGGCAACAGCTGCGCGGCAGCCAGCACAGGTGTGGCTGCCAAACGCGCGGAAGCGGCGCGCGGCGCGCGAACGTGGACGCGGACGCGACGGATGCGGACGCGACGCGCTCTCGGAACACAGCTCAGCTAAAATATCGCAATGCTCTAAAAAATATGTTTTAGGAATTAAAATAAGTTAACGAGAACTAAGCGGCAGCACGGGTAGTAGCTGCGCGGGGCGCGCGGACGTGACGGATACGGACGCGACGCGCTCGCGGAACACAGCTCAGCTAAAATATCGCAATGATCTGAAAAATATATTTTGGCGATTAAAATAAGTTGCCAAACGCGCGGAAGCGGACGCGACTCGCTCGCGGAACACAGCTTAGTGAAATGTCGTATGACAAATTTTATCTACGTATGTGAAACAATTACCTATTGATCAAAATAGGCCACACATATACTATAAGCAGTTGCTTAAAGAAACCTTGCGAGACAATATTAAACGTCGCATTAGTCTTTCATTTCTGAAACTTGAATTCGACGTCTCTGCTCAATGATGATCACTTATTGAATGAAGTAATTCAATTTTTAAAAGTTCTGATTCCTTTAATTTGCGAACTATTCCGTTATATTTGATGTTTATAAATAAACTGGAAAAAAAAAAACTTTAAGCGCTTTCGCAGCTTATTTTTGAAGCATTTTTGCTTATAAAAATCTAAATTAAAAAATCAAAAAATTTTTAATTGAAATAAAAGATCAATTTACTGCCCATAAAAATTTTTGGGGAGAAAGTTCATTTTATTGGGGAATTTGTTAATTGGGAACTAAGTACTCTGCGCCTGGTAAGCATAGTGAACCATTTTTCAAGTCAAAGGCCTTTTTATCCCGGGCAAGACCGGGTAAAAACAGCTAGTTAGATTATAAGATATAATTCAAATGTAATTAATAGAAAATTACGAGATGTCAGTTGTGGCACTATAATTATAGCATCTATAATATTAATAGGCTAGGCGATTTCTTGTGACCGATGTTTTGTTCTACCGTTTTATCCCGATTTTGACCAAACGTATATTATTTGAAAGGTATTTCTTTTTAGCCGTTTTGCAGATTTACAGATTTTTAATTTTTTTCCTTTATTTTGAGTAAATTGCATTTAAAGTTGCTACTAACACATACATAAAATTATACAATGCTATGTGTGTGTTTATTAAATTTGTTAACGTGTTTGTAATAAAAATGAGTTTGTTTTTTGTGTTGATTTCTGAATTGGCTATAATTGATTAGCATACTGTTAGGGTCTTTTTAATTAAAAAATAAAATTTCCTAGAATTTGCACTCGAATTTCGAGGGCTGGAGTCTGCTAGTAAGTATAATTATGATAAGGCAAGACTATTGTTAGTTATAATTCGGCTTTATAGAAAAATATTAAAGAAAAATTTTAAAGAAAACCAAGACAAAAATATAAGATTACAAAAGAAGAAAGAAAAAATTATTAAATAAATTTAATTTATTAATTTTATTAGTTAATATTAATAATGTAAAATATTCAAAAAGGATTTTTTCTACAGAAATCTCGGAAACCAAGACAAAAATATAAGATTACAAAAGAAGAAAGATTACAAAAGCAGAAAGAAAAATTGTTAAATAAATTAAATTTATTAATAAAATTATAATGTAAAATATTCAAAAAGGAATTTTTCTACAGAAATCTCGGAACAGCAAAAGACTCATAACTTTTGATTTAAGGATTTTTTTATGAGAAAGTGATTTTCTAGGGTTAATGTGTCCAAATAAAACAGAAAATATTTTTGTTTAACACTAACTTTTCACGAAAATTTAAAAAAAATGCTTTAATTTTTTAAAATTCTCAAATTTTCATATAAAGTTATACGAAAAAGTTTTTGTAACAAAATATTCGTATGAACTATTTTTGAAATTTACACGTATTTTTGACGTTAAAGCCGAATTCGATATTAAAACTAGCAGAACCCTTGGCCAAGAGTGTTTTTGTTTTTAAAGGTATTTGGCTTGCTAAATCCGAATCAGAATTTTTCGCGAATAGATTTTTTACATAAAATATTTTATATCATCTGAAATTACTACTTTTCCCGTTTAATATACTTTTTGAAATTTTTCAGATATCCTATTTTTTTCTCAGACAAATTTTCTGTTAAAATAACTTAGTGTGGCGATTTTTTTTTTTTGTTTTTTTTTCAATATTTCAAAAGAGTATACAGATCAAAGTATGCTTTCTCTTGCTTTCTGCATCCGAAGCTAAGCCGAAAATTAACTTATGACATTTGTTGTTTAATAAATCCTAGCATAAAAATTTAAAAATCCAATAGAGCACAATAAACATTGATTTTTGCATTTTTAAGATTAGGAGCAATGTGAAGGACCAATTAAGAAGTCAGATTAGGATTCAGTGTAGTAAATACGTTAAAGAAAATATACCTTGATGTTAGGATCTAAAAGATTAAAGCGTCATACTAAGGGTTTTATCTATCGAACATTTTGGACTAAAAAATAAGATATCTGAAAATATTAAGATATCTGGAAAAATAATTAATCTGAAAAAATGTGATATCTGAATAATATCTGCCTTAACGGTTTTGTGTAAAAAGAATTATTCACGGTGTAGTAAAGACCCAAGTATATCAAAAATAGTGGTTTTGTATAATGGAAGGATTCTTCTAAAGACTGGTCTGAATAATGTTATTAGATTAATAATTAAAAAAAAAATATTTTACAGGTTCATTGAAGCAAATATAAAAGTTTTAAATACGAAAATGTGTATGTGTATTATAAAAAGTACAGAACAGAAATATTAATATACCCTATTCCACTATGCGGCTTGGGTAAAAGGAGTTTGTGCTGATCTTTGTAACTACCTATAATATTTGACATAGACCCACCTTTTATTACACTGATGTTCGTGCGTATGTGTGTCCGTCCGTCTGTTCGTGTGTCCAAGTAAACCTTGTAATCAAACTACAGCTCGCAAATACATATGAATATATTTTTATGAACTTCAGTGTATAAGCTTATATCGATAATCGGACGAACGCTATTGAAATTGGTGCAAAACGGACCGACTCAGCTAAGTTGTATGTGTAAACCCTGTAGGACCATTTTTAGTCATAGTCCCATATAAAGCCGATTCCCGATATCGCCATAAATCTATTAATATAACATAAAATAATGCATAGATTTTTTTAAAATTTGGTTTATATATGATTTTGAGAAAAGTAAGAGACTTTGCTTAATATGGTCATGATCGGGGTCGGCGGAAAACTCTCCGAAAACAATTCTTCTAAAACAATTCTTGGAAAAACAATTCTTCGAATAGCAGTTCTTCGAATAACAATTCTTCGAAAACAATTCTTCGCCGCTATAGTTGAAAACCTCTATGGTTATTCCCCGCTATAGTTGAAAATCTATGATTATTCCCCGCTATAGTTGAAAATCTTTGATTATTTCCCGCTATAGTTGAAAACCTCTATGGTTATTGTTATTCGAAGAATCGTTATTCGAAGAACTGCTATTCGAAGAATTGTTTTCGAAGAATTCTCCGCAAATCTATGATCGGTCCCATTTTTTGACCTAGTCTCCATATAAAAATGTCATCAGATTTTAACTTTTTAAATCTTAATGGATCGATTTATTGCCTCATCAAAGTGGCATCCAAGACCTTCTCTCGAAACTATGGTATAGGGGCTGTTCTTACTTTTTTGCTATTTTTTTTTTGTTTTCAAATTTAATTTCATTTCACCCAAATAAATTTAAAAAAAAAGTAAGTAAGACAAATGCGATACCCTATACCATGCGTTTAGAGAATTGTTCTTAGGTCCAATTTATTGGGTATATGAAATAATCTAACCCATAAAAATAAGGTTTTTATTAAAACTCTTTCTTTCCTTATGCATGAGTTTTGAATCTCTCCGTGACTGTACGTGACTATTTTAAAATTAATCCTTGGTCACAACAAGTCTATTAACCAAGAGGATGAGGGGAAATGGGGGTTAAATCACTCCGTGACTGTGCGTGACTATGCGTGAGTATGTTTAAGTTAATATTTGGTGACAACAAGTCTGTGGACCAAATTTCAGATCGTTCGGATGAGGGGAAATGAGGTTTAAGTCACTCCGTGACTGTGCGTAACTATGCGTGACTGTGCATGACTATGTCAGAGTTAATCTTTTTTCACAGCAAGTCTATCGACCAAGTTTCAGATCTATCGGATAAGGGGAAATGGGTTCTTAAATCACTCCTTGACTGTGCGTGACATGCGTGACTACCCCAAAATTAATCTATAGTCACAATAAGGCTATGGGCCAAGTTTCAAATCAATTGGATGGGGGGAATGGGGTTGCCCCATGGCAGACAGACAGACAGAGAGTATGAGTTAAAACAAAGAGTTTAATAAGCATAAACCAAGCATACTGATTAATGGTTTTAATAAATACACACAAACCCAATTTGACCGAGATCTAAGATAGAAGCTTATATACCAAATTTCTGAAAAAAATATATTCATATTTGCGACCTACAGTTTGATTACAAGGCTAAATCGTCTCTGAAAGTGAAAAAGTAAAAAAATGAAACGATCCTGACCATATTTGATATGGTCAAAAACATATGCAAACCAAATATGACAAAAATCTGTGCAATAATTTTTTTCCTTAATAGATTTAAGTCAATATCAGGAAGCAGCTTTATATAGGGGCTATGACTAAGAAATCACCTACAGGGTTTATTTGTGGACTACTGATTATTGGGTGTAATAAACACACACAAACAAAATTTGACCAAGAGCTATATGATAATTCGTGTCTTCTGGCAATTTAAGTCGATCTCATAAGGGTCATGTGTATGGGGACTAGGCCTGAACATGTACAGATTTTCACCAATTTCAACAGCATTCGTCTTATGGCTTCTATACCAAATTTCATGAAAATATATCTATATTTGCGACCTGTAGTTTGATTACAAGGTTTAGTTGGACACACAGACGGACGTACGGACATCGCGAAATCGACTCAGAAAGTGATTCTAAGTCGATCGGTATAATAAAAGATGACCAGACCCATCTTTTATTACTCCGACCGACTCAGAATCACTAAGTGGCCTTACCAAATATAATCAGGATTGGTCCATTTTTCGACCTAGTCGATGTGAATTTTTTCATATCCGAAGGCAAAAAAATTAATAACAATGCCACTTAAATTTGGTTTATGCTTATTAATTAATTGGACCTAAGAGGTAGGGTCTCTAAACGCAAGGTATAGGGTATCGTATAGACGGTCTGGACCGACAATAATTTTCTTACTTTTCTCTTTATATAATGCATATTGAAATAAAAGCAGTTCTAATTTCATTTATTTATTACAAAATAAATAAATAAAAAATTCTTTACATAAAGATCTCCTAACATTGTTAATGAATTATTGTAGATATATAATTAAGCTTTATATTTTTCTTTTACTATTAGTTATTTTTCTTTAACTTTAATTACTTTTGTTTGTTAATTTTTCTAGCTGTGACTTTTTTAGCGACAAATTTAGTCCCAAGCTACAAAAATATCTCAAACGCAGTGTTGATTCGCTAAAATTTGGCTAAATATCGTTTAAATCGCAGCAATTGTCAAGATTTTAATTTAATTCTTATGATTTTTACGATTTTTTTTATCGAAATTTAATTATTCGAGATTATAATTTTTTTAAGTTTAAATCAGGGTCGGAAAATTATTTGTTTGAAATGGCACTGAAACTTGGCCAGAGTTCTAAAGCATTAGTAAGAGAAAAAAATGTGAGCGGATCGATATATTAAAGGGCGTGTGGTATAGGGTAAAAGGGTACACCGAAATTGTAGAGATTAGTTTTTGATCTTTTTTAGAAAGAAATAGTAAAAAGTACTAAATCAATCGCAAGGGGCACAACGGTACTTTTCAAAGTGAAAAAGTACCGAAAAAGAAATAGAGTACTAGATTTTTCATTCCTGACCTAACTAAATAAACGCGTCAAATATTTTTTACAGTTCAAATTTTTTAAATTTCTAAAAAGAAGAAGTATAGAATTGTAACACCCAACATATGTGCATTTTGTTTGTGTCATCGACATTCCAATACAAAATGTATATTTTATCATATCTTGATCAATTAACGAAACCATAACAAAAGAAATTTATTTTGTATTACGAGTATTTTTTATTTTATTTTCAAGATCTCAATACAGAAATCCAATTAACAACTGGTACATAACTATAAGTAAATCAAAAAAAAAAAAAATACATTACAATAAAAACAAAATGACAAAAGTGGAATTATATAAATCGCGTATATTCGTTACAATTATACATTTATTGGCATTGGGTCAATTTGTGTATGCGCTATATTTTTATAAGTTTGGAACGCAAAGAAGTTATAATAAACTAAAAAATGCTGAACTCAAAAAAATGTTGCCCGATTCAGCAGAGAAGAAACTGCAATATTTAACATATTGGTGTTTGGTAAGTTTAATTTAAATACAAAACATGATATTTGTCATGAATTTGTCATGATATGATTTAAAAAAGTTGTGGCAAAATTTTATGGCAAAATAACTCAATAGTGCACATTTTTACTATACACAGAAAAATCCGGTCATGTTTATTTTGAAATAAAGGGCAAAATTTTCGTTTTTATTTAAAAAAATATGATAGGGTTCAATAACATGTGACAATATAAAATTGCTTCAATCATTTCGGAAATTTTCTTTTCAAATTACTTATTAAATTCTAAATTTAAACATTTTGTAATGTATTACAAAAAAACAATTTTATTTTATTGATAATATCTATTAAATATGGTAGATTGACTTTTTCTCAAGTTCTCTGAATTTTCCATACATTATTCATCATTTTGACTTTATGAACACTTTTTTTTAAGTCAAGTTGAAATAATTATTAATATTTTCTTCTAGAAAAATATCTACATATGTATTTTGGCCATAAATTTCTTGAAATATGAGTGCAAAAACCTGAATAAATATTATTCAGCTTATCGACGGCGTAAAAACCATTGTATAATAAAAAAAAAATCTCTTCCTTATGCCTTTTTTACATTTTCCATATGTTGCTTGTGGCATTTATTAATGGAAAATACTATAAGCAATAAAAAATATAATATTTTTTTTTTACAAGAATTTGCTATTTTTTCACACAATTAAAAGACGACTTAATGAAGCAGAAAAAATGTAAATGTTTTTTTTATAATTAAGAATAAGATAACCCAACAAACATTTACTATTGAATTTTATTATATATCGACTTGATAAATAATTTTATTTTACAAATACTTCAGAATATTATTGAAATTTTGTTTGTATTATAAATTTGTATTATCAGTTTGATAATTGAAACAGTCTCATAAAAATATATTATTGATATTTACGCAACGTATTGCTCGAATCATTTTGAATTTGAAACATATATTTCTGAAATCTAACTCAACAATTTTTCTTTTATTTATAATAATATTGATATAGACTAGAGGAATAATGTCATTTTCAACTGGATATTAATAGCATTTTAGATAAATTAAATTTATATTGATGTATATATATGTATATTAGAGCGACTTACTCTGTATGGTTTGTTTTTTGTAACGACTCCCAAAATATTTCTGGTCTAGCGTTAACCAATTCCGAGCTGAACTGCTTTTAAAAAATGTCTATGTTTTAGTTTTTTGAAAATATTTTCATTTTTTTTCCAGATCAACATATCCAATATGGGTATGACATGATAAGTTTTTTCAAGACGCGTTCAACGGTATATAGAACATGTCCAAACATGTCATAACTGTTGTGATATTTAAAAAAATATGTAATTTTTGATGGGTTTGAGAAACTAATTTCACTTCTAAATTTAATAAACTCCACATTCTTGTTTAAATTTGTTCCGGAGCACCGCGCAAAGATGTATTAAATTAACAAAATTCCATTTTTTCACAGAACTGAAATGTACTTGAGAAAAGAAAAATTTTGATACCCATATTGCATATGTTTACCACATTGTTTCCACGCCATTAGATTTTAGTTAAAACGCGAACTAGTACATATTAAGGAAAAATAAATAAATTAATGTTATTTTCAATCGAGTAATCAAAACCTATCAAAAATTACATATTTTATTGAATATTACAACACTTAGGACATGCTTGGACATGTTCTATATACCGTTGAACACGTCTTAAAAAAACCTATCATGACATACACATATTGGATATGTTGATCTGGAAAAATGAAAATATTTTCAAAAAACTAAAAAATAGACCTTTTTTAAAAACGGTCCAGCTCGGAATGGGTTAACGCTAGACCGGAAATATTTTGGGAATCTTTATAGAACAAACCAAGGTAGATTTCTAGGGGGGCCCTTTCTTCACTTTTTTTTTTGTGAGTCGCTCTAATATATCGCACCTGTACCTCTAAAGTGAGTCAACTCAAAATTTACAAATTTTCAGTAGAGGCAAAAAACGGTGTTTTTTTTAATATATGTATACTATAAAATTTTGAAACGGTTGTTTCATTGTAAAGAATTGCGAATATTAAGTATACAACAGTAGTTGTTTTTGCGATTTTTTCAGTGATCATCCAAAATAATAAGTTTTTTGGGTGCAACTCAAAATATGTCTTTTTAGTGGATTCTAAAGAAGCTGCTCTTATAACACAAAGAGGGTTACTACTGTATTTTTTTTGCGAAAGACTAGAAAAACCGATGTAATATTTTTACAGTGGATAGATATGACCACTGTGTATCGTTTTCTTGCAAAAAGCGAAAATTGAAAAATTTTGAGTTGACTCACTTTAGAGGTACAGGTACGATATATATATATATATATTCAACAAACATTTTTATGTAATTATTTGATAGAGAACAATAATCCATCACAATACACTAGAGACCAAGGAACAGTCAAAGCAGTGGGCTTATCCAAGTGAACGTGCACCAAAGGAGGCCATGGTGGGTCTGGCCGCCACCTTCACATCGATTGCCTTGAAAAGGTTAAAACTAATACCTGTTTCGATTTGGTATTAAAAATAGGGTCGTCCGGCTTCAATGCACTTTTTAAAGTGATTTATTGAACGCATTTTGTAAATCATTTTGTGGAGTGGCCTGCAAAGCACTCGTCGAAGTTTGTTGCATGGTCAAAATATCCTCAAAATAACACCCTTTTAACTTAATTTTATGTTTTGGGAATAAGGGATAGTACCAGGGTGCAAAGTCTATGAATACGGTGGATGGTACAACACACAGATATTATTTTTTTTGCCAAAAATCGACGAACAATGAGGATGAATTGTCGTGTAACAAACAAATTTAGCCTAAATCTTTATGAAGGATGGTTAGAATTGTTTTTTTATTGATGTTTAATGAGTCGTCCATCATTCTTAGTGATGTACAGCGATCGTTTGTTACGAAATGTCGTACTTTCTCAATAACTTCAGGTGTCATAGATGGAATTGGGAGGATACAATGTATCCTTCTGCTGTTTCCATCCCCTATTCACAGAACCTACATGTGTCTGTAACAGCCTGACCTTTTATTCGTAAATTATTTCCAAGATTACAGTGTCCAGTAAAGAATCCAGTCAAGGTACTTAAGTCCTTCTTATCAAGGGAAAGTAGTCTTTCCGATTAAACATTGGATGGAGTTATAAATCTCTTATCTTGCCGTAGGCCGGTACTTTTGTCCCAGTGTTCGGCAATTTGTGATTCCCATATTTAAAAAACCAGCATGAAAAACATTCACTTTTCAATTACTTATCGAAATGCGCACAACTTGTTGGCAGTGTGCCAGCTGACGATGGACGTTATAATTCATGCGTATTTTCACTCATAGCACCATTACAACCTGCGCACTGGGACGAGTCTTACAACTTATTTGACGCACTGTGTATTATTGGACAGATTCCACATTGATTCAAATTAAAAATTACCGTATTTTGCTTTTCCATAAAGACAACACATCAGACCTGAGAAATGGATTGAATAGAAAAATTGAAAAGGCTGGATTAAATGTATCAAGCAAAAAGAAGACTAAGTTGAGATGTAAAACGCTTTTTTGTGCAAAAAATATCTTATACACTTATACACTGGAGAAAATGGATTGATATTTTCTGGTATGAAAATATTAAAACTGTTTTTATCTACATACATACAAATATAATTATTTTCATTTATTTTGAATGTTATAAACATTCATCTTTTTGATGTATAGTGCGTTTACTGAGGAAAATCTAGTAGATTTTAGTTGAAATCCATTCCAAAATCTATACCGTATACATATAACTTTTTTGACATTTTGTGAGATTTTGTTTCCACAACAATAAACAGCTGATTAAAATGAAACATATAAACTGGAAATACCAAAAGTAAACAAAATAATAAGAAAATCGAAATATGCAAAATTCTGAAAAGGAACAGATTTTATAATTATATTATGCATCAAAAATGAAAATAGCACAAACTGAAATATAAATTTTGCGAAAAAAATCAGCATTTGTTTAATGTATTGTTTTAACAGCAAAAGTTTGACAAGATTTTGTGAGATTTTGCACAAATCTAGTAACGAGCTAGATTTTGTTTTGTATGGGAAATCTACTAAAAATGAGCTAGATTTCGCTCGAAATCTCGTATATACTAGAGTTTGCTTAGATGTAAACGCACTATTAACCCTAATAGAAAACATAAAGAATAGCATAGTCCATCTGAAAATTGCACGTACTGATGCAGCAATATCAAGCATTGTTTGAAAAATACTCCTTATGAATTATTTTCATAATTTATTTTCAAAATCGCAAGGCTAGAAAAATATTCCAAAATAGTTTGATAAAAACATTTTGTGTCAAAAATAATTTCAAAATTTTCACATAAACCAATTGTGTTTTTCAAATCGAGAATGATGTTACAAAAATATTAAATCTCAAATACTTGATTTTGACAAGATACAATTAAAATTACACTTATTTAAAATTTTCTTAGAGGCCTGAATTGTTGTTTGTTGGGTTATTTTGTCTGATATTATCATGTATTTGTTTGAACCTTGAAAGAAATCAAGAATAGAATAATATACAAGAAATTTCACAAATCGTTAAATAGTTTTAACGCGGCAAGATCATCATGTATAGTTTGAAAAAAAATCTTTATGAAAAATTTTCAATATTTAAAATGTTATTTAAAATAACTTACATTTAAAGAATTATAAATTTTTTAAATGTGTTCAGAATAAAATAATCTCAAGCAATTCTAAAAGGTTAATATTATATGTTAAAAAATATTTGAAAATAATTCAATATATATGTACATTTGGTATATACAGTGAGTGATAATACAATACAATGGGCATATTTTCCTCCGCGTATGGATACATTACGTCATTTAGAATATGCCAGTATTCAATTCCAGTTAAATTATCTTTTACCTAACAGATTTGTTTGTATATTTTGGGACTAGTCTTAGACTAATCTTGGACTCATCTGAAAAGACAATAGTATTCCAATTCCGTCTTGACCGGACAGACGATTTTTCTCTGATATCAGTGGTTTCTTCACAAGACGATAACAACCAAGATCAGCCTCAATTGCTCGTCGAGAAACGGTTCGAGCATACATTTTTAGTTTCAGATTCTTAATGACCTCTTTAGGTAACATTTTTGGATATTTTTAAACTTTCTTGCTATTAAATTATCCTGTCTTTGACTCGTTTTACGAGCCCTGCCACCTAAATATTGAGTCGTCACCGTACCTCTTTCACAATATTTCTTGATAATGTTTGTAATTATGGATTTATTCATAGAATATTTCTCACAAACTTTCTTTTGCTTAAGACTAGCTGTAAAATTATTTATTATTCTGGTTTTTAACTCTTCACAAAACTTTATTCTTGCCATTATTTTATAATAATTAATTATATATCTGTGGTTTTCTGGAATAACCGCGTATGTCTATTTTTGTCAGTTTTGAGTTAACGATGCCAAATATATTAATTTTTAACGCTCTTTACATGTGTTTAATTAAAAAAAAAATATATTGACCATTTCTGAGTTTTTTCTTTAAATAACGACGTAACTTAAATGTTTATTAAATTAATTTGCAGCACTAACGACGTATGTCAACCTACGTTTGATCGCTGACAAATTATTCTCTCAAAAAACGACACATAGCGACATATGTACGTTGTCATTAATGAAAAAAAAATGCAAAATAATTTTGGATTAGTTTTCAGTTTATAACCACTTATAAAAGTTTGTGTGTTTATTTGTGTTATTTGCTGTCACTATTATTCTTGATACGTTGTTATGTTCTCATCCTAAGTCCCATTAACTTTTTGTTGACGAACAAAAAAATCAATTTTTCAAGCAACAACAACTTATGTCTAAATGGGTAGTTGCACTGGTAGTTTTCTTTTTCAAAGAAAACGATATTTGTCAACATAAGTTTTTTTTATCTGCACACACTTTAAGTGTAATTTACATATTGTTTTTTCGTCCTTCTCCAGGATCTATTCCTCTTACGATTTTTGACTCAAAATTTTATATAAAGTATTTATTGCCCATATCTACAGGACTGTTAAATAAAAACTTTATATCGAGCCCATAATTTCAAATATAAAGTTTTTTGGCGCTCCTGAACATTTTGATTTTATGACATACGCGATTATTCTAGAAAACCACAGATATTATAAACAGTTTAAAGAAAACGCCAGAAGCTATAAATATTGAAATATCTTTTTTATATATTTTCTTTCATATCATCTTCTATTTTTATTGTTTTAATCAAATCTGGTACAAAAGGTAAAAGTTTCCATTGTTTTGGCATCACTAAAAAATACTATTTTATTTGTTTATCTATTTTGTTATTGTGTTTTTTGAGATTGAATTGAATTTACAAAAAAAAACTTAATAATTTTAGGACTTAACGCGAAATTATTAAAAAACAAAATTGGCAAATTCAGAATTTTGTACATTTTTTCAATGTATTGTCACCAAATGTATATATGTATATAGTACATTAATTTCAAATAGAAAAATATATATATATATTCATTGAACCTAGAATTTAGGATTTATGAAATAAAAAAGAAAATATTTGGATTTAATTGTCTAGGCTGAAAAAAGGAATTTTAACTTGGATTTATTAATCAAGAAAAAAAAATTAAATATTTAGATTTAATTGTCTAGGCTGAAAAATTTTTTTTTATTGAAAAAAATTTGGAAAAATTGGGCTGAAAAACTGAATTTAAAAAGAAATACGTTTTTTTCTTGAAATTAATTTTTTTAATTTTTAAGCGCCATCTGTTTCATATTTAAATATTATAAAAATATTTGTTGCCCCATCTGTTTTACATTTCAATTATTAAAATTTGGATTTATTAAATCCAAAAATTTTATTAAAACAAATGAATGAGTAATATTACTCACCACTATAACTACAAATAACTGACAAAGTAGTAAAAGCAACAAAAAATCGTTTTCATTGACTCACTAAATTTTCCTGACAAATAAGGTAAAAGTAAACGATTGTCGTTTGTTTTTTGTTTTTTATTATTATTTTTAAATAGTAAAAGCAACGGCACAACAATGTTTATAAACATCTGTTGCCAGCAGCTTATTGCAGACGATATACATACTTATATAATTTTAATGGAAATTAACTTGCATTTAAAGAAACATTAAAAAAAGAATAAATGAATTGTAAGAATATTTTTGGAAATTAAAAAAAAAAGTTCAAAAAGCAGTTAAAAATATGTTTAATTTAGTTCAAAATTCAATGACTGGAATAAACGTTAAGTGCAGTAATTTTTATACCCTATACCACTATGTGTTTGGGTATAATGACTTTGTGCTGCTATTTGTAACTACCAAAAATATTTGATCTAGACCATCTTTCATTATATCGATCGACTCAGAATCAATTTCTGAGTCGATTTATCGATGTCCGTCCGTCCGTCCGCAGGTCGCAAATATGAAAATATTTTGATGAAATTTGGTATATAAGCTTCTATCGGCCATGGGATGAGCGGTATTGAAATTGGTGAAATTCGGTCCATGTTCAGACCTAGTCCCCATACAAATGACCCCTATGAAATCAACATAAATTGCCATAAGATCCAAATTATCATAGATCTCAGTCAAATTGTATTTGTATGTGTTTATTATATCCATTAATCAGTAGTCCAAAACTAATCCCTATAGAATAATTCTTAGTCATAGCCCCCATAAAAAGCTGCTTCCCGATATTCACTTAAGTCTATCAAAAAACCAAAATATTGCACAGATTTTTATCAAATTTGGGTTGTGTATATTTTTTCAATATATACGTGACTTTACCAAATATGGTCAGGATCGGTCGATTTTTCGAGCTAGTCCCCATATAAATATAGCACTCGATATGAATTTTTTCATATCTGCAGCCAAAAAAATTAATAATAATGCCACTCAAATTTGGTTTATGCTTATTTTCTACATCCAATTAGTTGGACCGAAGAGTTATGGTCTCTAAACCATGGTATAGGGTATCGTATAGTCGGGCAAGACCGACTATAATTTTCTTACTTGTTTTTGTTGAAATTTTATGTACTGAAAAATAATTAATAATTAATTAATTAAAAACTGTTAACGTAAAATATTTATGAGTGTAGAAAACAATTTGAAATATGAAAAATCTAAAAATTTCTCAATGGTTTGAATTAATGTTTGTTGGGATGTACATATTTAAAATAATTTAAACATATGGGTTAAACCATCTGAACTCAACTTAAAATATGGCTGTTTTTTACATCACTGTTTCCAAATTGGCTGAATTTTGGCAGGATTAAAGTGTATCCGAGAAATAAGAAAAATCCTAAATTTAAGTTCACTGACGCATCTGGATCCGGAAATATGAGGTCTTGAATATCGGGAAAAACTATAAAAATGTACAAAGTTGTACTTACTTAATTATGATTTTCTTGATTAATATTATAGTGAAGCAACTTATCAAGGTCGCATTTGAAAGGTTAATTAATTACCTTTAATTTGATATACAACATGATTTTTTTTTTGGAAAGGTCAAAGGTCACATCTCTTGACCTATAATTCGGGAGGCTATAGCTGTAAAAACGACAATTTTAAAAATCTGAAAAAAATATATGTTTAAGATTGGTTCCTTCCCTAAAGTTCCATAAAATTTCAGACTGGGGGTATGCTTGGATCCAGAAATATTTATCATAGAGTAAAGGTAGATATTTAACAAGTGAATTATTATTATTATGAATGCTGTTGTTGTTGGCGTTGTTGACATTATTATGATGAATGCTGTTGTTGTTGTTGTTGTTGTTGACATTATTATGATGAATGCTGTTGTTGTTGTTTAGTTTTATTATAAATGTTTTCAATTACAAATTTGCTATCAGCGGAATAAATTTTAGCTTGTAATTGTGTTTTTGAAATTGGTATGAAGCTGTGCTGCTTTTGAGTTCCCGGAATTGTACGTAATCCTATAAATCTATCAGTTAGCAATTTCTCTTCTTCTTCATAATCTTTTTCCGTTAAATATGCAAAGTTGCAGTTCTGAAGAGTTTGCTGACACCAATTATACAAGTGGAAAGGAGTAGTTATCTGATCTTCGAATGGACGTTGCAAGCTGGCTCTTCGTGCTTCACGGTTTACCGTTCCCCCAAGACCATCACTAGGTCCTTTGCCGTGACTGGTAGCAAAGAAATGCCACTCAGTGGAACAATTAAAATCTTCGCTATGATGGCATAAATTGGCAAAGTTTTTTTTATTTTTAAATTGAGCGGAAGAACCGTCCGAAAAATAAAAAAGTTTCTTTGGTATTTTCAAAAACTTGTTTTTTAAAAACTCATTTAGGTGGCATTGAAATAAATGAACTGCTATGGTATTATGTATTAGACAGTCTGATATTATTATAAAATTTGTAGTTTCTAATTTTCCATTTGATTTGTAATAAATTGCTATTGGGTATAGTGTGGCCTGGCTATTATTCCATAAAAAGCCTTACACAGAATCCTGAACCACAAAAGTTGCATTTTCGGAGAAGTCGCAAATTACTAAATACTCATTTTCTTCCAACGCAGACTTTTTGTGAGCCATAAATGCACCCTGCTCTTTAGATACTAATGAATGGGGTAGAAGAGTTTGCAGTTTTTCGCATAAAGAATCCAGAAAAGAATCAGTTGCTTTAATAAAAGTTTCCAAAGAGTCTCTATCTACACTTATCCACTGTTTATATATGATTTCATCAATTTCATTTTCTAATAATAATTCACCAAGTTTCTCTTTAAAATTTTGTATATCTGGACACATGCTACATCTGCCAAGGTAGCAATTTGGTGATGGGGGATTGCATATAAGTCTTTTTAAACAATCTTTATAGGTTTCCAGCACAAAATCCTGCACATTTTCTGTCAATTTTTTCAGGTTTATTGCGTGGAGCATTAGTTTTGTATTTTGATGTATTTTACAAACACATACATTATGGCTTCCTGACGCATCTGCTAGAACCACATTTTTTGGCCGAAGTTCACAAAATTTAGAAATTCCAATAGTTATCCCTTCATGTTTTTCTTTAAATAAAGCATAAACTTCTCGAAGATTTCCGAGTAAAAGTCTTTTATTTTTTTTTACTTTTACACCATTTTCTGTTATTGACACGTAGTCTTTACATCCTGGTAGACATCTGCTGACATCATCAGTTTCATAAAAGATTTTCACCACATCAACAATTTCTAATGGCAATCGTTTTCCAAGTTTTGGATTCGGTGTACTCAATACGCCTTCTGTCTCAACCAAGTTTTTTACCTTTCGTGCCATGAAATTTGTTATTTGAAATTCCTCCTCCATTCTTTTCAATGTCCATCTTTTAGGTAAAATAGTTAAAAAGTTGAATTTTATCACTGTTTTTAGTTATTGATTTAAGCTTTTCTTTTAGTTGTTCGATTATTTCCGATTGTGGGCATACGTGAGAGGTTGAAGGTGTTGAATTTGGGAAAATGTTGGTTTTAATTGATGTTGTTATTTTTTCTAACTTTCTAGTTGTATACCCTTTTAATGGAATTTTTCTCGAACATATTGGAGATTCTTGTAAATATGTTAAACTTTCGTTTAACTTAGAAATTCGAACATTTCCCGAAACTGATGCTTCACTTTCCGAGTCTGAAGTCTCGTTTTCTGGCTCGTTCATAGATTGAATATTATTGTTTACACTTCCTTTTAATTTATAAAGTTCTCTTCTGCATATATCACATATTTTATTTGATATTGAAATGTTATTACTAATTCCAGTCATCCATTGCTGAACTTTTCGAAGTCCTCTTGCATTCCGGACATGAGCAACTTTTTTAAATGGATTACAACAATATATTGTATTAAATGACATATTGTTTACAGAGGCACAAAACAATCACTTTGAACACTTTTGGTTTTATTTAAAAATATTGATTTTATAGCAACACATGTGGTTTTTTAAAGCAACGTGCTTAGAATGGTTTTTTTTTTCGTGGTGCTTCCTTTGACTTCTCGTTTTTCAATAATTTCTCTATATCCAAGTTATTTGACACTACGAACCACACCCGACAACATTTATACTGTTGTCTCGCTCTAACATAATTACCTGTCAAACCAACCCTAACACAGGTCTGTACTGAGTACAGTACAGAGCTAAAGAACCAGAAACAAATAGCGGCGTGCGTGCATAGCCCGCCGACGCTCACGAGCATAACCAACCACATTCATAAACAGTAACAGTAACAGCACCGACTTTCTAAATATCTACCTTTACTCTATGATAAATATTTCTGGATCCAAGCACACCCCCTGTCTGAAATTTTTTGGACTTTAGGGAAGGAACCAATCTTAAACATATATTTTTTTCAGATTTTTAAAATTGTCGTTTTTACAGCTATAGCCTCCCGAATTATAGGTCAAGAGATGTGACCTTGGACCTTTCCAAAAAAAAAAATCATGTTGTATATCAAATTAAAGGTAATTAATTAACCTTTCAAATGCAACCTTGATGAGTTGCGTAACTATAATACTTTTCAAGAAAATTATAATTAAGTAAGTACAACTTTGTAAATTTTGACCTTTTTTTACGATTTTCAAGACCACATATTTCCGGATGCAGAAGTGCCAGTGCCCTCAAACTTTGCACTTATTTTAGTTCTGTAATAATCTGTCTTCCTACGCAAAATCATACAATTTGGAGAAGGTAGTGTACACCCATTGGTTGATTTGACATGGAATTACCTATATATATAAAGGGTTTTTCAACAGGGACGCTACAAAAGTAGAAAGACAGGGACAGCAAACGAAGCCATATTTCTTGCCGCTCTTTTGACATTTCTCTTCAGTAAGGTTTGCCATTTCATGATGGAAAGATATACGAGCCAACAACGAGTCGAAATTATTAAAATTTACTACCGAAATTCGGAGTCAGTAGCCTCAACGTTAAGAGCGCTACGTCCAATTTATGGTCGTCATAATCGTCCTAGCAGATCAACAATTGAGCGTCTAGTGGAAAATTTTGAATCCACAGGCACAGTACAAAATGTTCCCGTGCTAGTGAGACAAAGAAGTGCCCGTAGTGTCGAAAATATTGCTGCCGCTGAGGCTTTAGTTGAAGAAAGTCCAAATGTGTCTCTCACACGTCGTTCTCAAGCGTTGGGCATCTCTGTGACGTCGTTGTGGCGAATTTTGCGAAAAGATCTTGGCCTACATCCTTACAAGATCAAATTGACGCACCAGAAGTGTCGTATGTTCGTGAATTGGGCTGAGCAACAACTTGAAAATGATTCGGATTTTCATCGAAAAATCATCTTCAGCGATGAGGCTCAATTCTGGCTGAATGGCTTCGTCAATATGCGTTATTGGTCAGACAGCAATCCACACGTACTCCATGAGTCATCATTGCATCCCGAAAAAATTACTGTTTGGTGCGGTTTATGGCCCGGCGGCGTCATTGGGCCGTACTTCTTCCGTGATGATCAAGACCGGCACGTTACTGTGAATGGGAATCGCTACCGTTCAATGATAACCGAATATTTTTGGCCCCAATTGGATGATGTGAACTTGGAGGTCATGTGGTTCCAACAGGACGGCGCCACAAGCCACACAGCGAATGTCACAATCAATTTATTGGAAACCAAGTTTGGAGAACGTGTTATCTCACGAAATGGTCCAGTCGATTGGCCGCCTCGGTCGTCCGATTTGACGCCGTTGGACTATTTCCTGTGGGACTACGTCAAGTCTATGGTCTATGCCAACAAGCCAGCGACGATTGATGAACTTCGTACGAATATCGAACGTGAAATTGCAGGAGTATCGGCCGATTTATGCTTGAAAACCGTCGAAAATTGGGTTCAGCGTCTGGACATCTGCAAGCTTGCCCGTGGTGGCCATGCAAAAGAGATCGATTTCCATACATAATGGTATCGAACGTATTTTCACAGGAATAAAGAATTTCATTGATATCCAAAACCGTTTTTGTTTTATTTAAAAAGCTTTTGTAGCGCTCTTATTGGAAAACCCTTTATATAACAAATTATTTCTAGAATTTTTAAAACTTGCTGCAAACTTATTGAAATGGCTCAGATTTGAGTTATTAAAATTCTTATTAAATAAAACTCTAATAAACATAGAGTAATAAATGTAAAATACGAGATATTTGCACAATTTTAAGTTAATATTGGACACCACACCACTTAAATTATCACAACTCGTTATGTAGATATTTTAGTTTATTTTAAATAATTTTTTAACCAAAAAATTTTCGTTGTTTTTATACGTGGTTTTCTCAACTGCCTCGATTTCTGCTAGTTGCGTTAATCGAGCTCGTGCTGTATATGTAAATTTTTTGTGAAATATTTACGAGCCTTCACATTTTAAGTTATAATGTTTGAAGAATTGTGAAAACGCTAAATAATGTTGAACAAATGAAATAAAATAAGATTTTTCACTCCTAAAGCTACATAAATAGAAAGAAAGTTATAGTTAGTCTATGCCAACTAAACGGGGATGGCCGCTGATTTAGAAAATAAGCATTAACCATATATCGTCCTTGAGCCGATCAAATCTAATAGTGCGTTTGGAACAAAATTTGAGAGTTTAGTAAGTTATGCTTACAAAAAAAAGTGTTAAATAAGTAGAATAATTCATTAAAACTCATGAAATTAGTGCTAGCAATGGATGCTCTGTTAATATTTAGGTATTTTTATCTAAAGAATTATTAATAAATGAATGAAATTGGAACTAAAACTGGTGCTTTTTCTTCCAAATAAAGACGCATGTCTTATTAAAAATCCAAAAACTTAAAATATGTGTTTCTATACCCTATACCACTATGTGGTCTGGGTATAATGACTTTGTGCTGCTATTTGTAACAACCAAAAATATTTGACCTAGACCCATCTTTTATTATACCGATCGAATCCGTCCGTCCGTCCGTCTGTGTGTCCATGTAAACCTTGTACTCAAACTGCAGGTCGCAAATATGAATATATTTTGATGAAATGTGGTATATAAGCTTTAATCGGCCATGGGATGAAATTGGTGAGAATCGGTCCATTTTCAGACCTAGCCCCCATACTAATGACCCCTATAAAATCGACATAAATTGCCATAAGATCCAAATTGTCGTATAGATCCTAGTCAAATTGGGTTTGTATGTGTTTATTACATCCATTAATGAATAGTCCAAAAACGGTCCCTATGGGACAACTCTTGGTCATAGGCCCCATATAGAGCTGCTTCCCGATCTTCACTTAAATCTATCAAAAAACAAAAATATTGCACTGATTCATCTCAAATTTTGTTTGTATATATTTTCGCAAAATAAAGAGACTTTACCAACCATGGTCAGGCATTTAATAAAAATGCCACTCATATTTGGTTTATGCTTATTTTCTATATCCAATTAGTTGGGCCTAAGAGATAGGGTCTCTAAACGCATGGTAAAGGGTGTTTACAAATCCTTTGTTTAAATAAATCTGCTGTTTATATCACCTATTTCAAAGAAAATCATTAAAACTTATGAATTAAACTACTAGTTCTACTAATGTTCAATGACTGTTTTGTTATCCTTTTGTAAATAATTTTTTTTAATAAATAAATGAAATTAATCTAAAACCGGTGTATTTTCGTTTAAATGCGTAATATATCAAGAGATAATTTTTTGTTTAGAAATATCCCCCTTTTTAAACAAATTTTGAAAGTTTGTGTTTTTGAAATCTTTTGTTTACATTAATCAGCTGTGTCAAACAAAATCTCGTAAGTGCAAATGTAAACGCTACTAGATTTTGAGCAAAATCTCGTGATTTCAAACGAAATGTAAACGCACAATTATGTACGAAATTCCATTAAAATATAATCGGATTTGCGACACCGCATGTGATATTTTGGTATAGTTAAAAACTCATTATACCCTGATTAGAGGGAAGGGTATAAAAATGCTACAAAAATGAATTGGTAGCACTGGTCTTTCCATTATTTTTCGTTAGGCAAAATAATGAGTTCTATATGATGTTTCATTTGTTATATGAATAAAAACATGTATTAAAAGGTGTAATATATTTATAATTAACGAAGAAAATATGCTTTTTAGATCTCAACCTTTTTCAATTTGTTAAAAATTGGCATATTATCTTAGTAAGCTAAATAATAGCTAATAGGCAATCACCACCAACATACATGAATTTCTTTTACGTTTAAAAGTACCGTTTTTGATACATCTTCCCAAACTTAAGATCATATGATTATGACCTTTGACATTTGACAACCTTTGTAAATTTTCAATTTTTATATAATAAAATTTCCATCTAAAATTTTGTATACTCTATACCACTATGTGGTTATCGTATAATGACTTTGTGCTGATGATTGTAACTACCAAAAATATTTGACCTAGACCCATCTCTTATTATACCGATCGACTCAGAATCACTTTCTGAGTCGATTTAGCGATGTACGTCCGTCCGTCTGTCTGTGTGTCCATGCAAACTTTGTAATCAAACTACTCTACCAATTATGGTCAGGATCGGTCCACTTTTCTAGTACCCATACAAATATAGCATCCGATATGAACTTTTTCATATCCAAAGAAAACAAAAGTAATAGCAATGCCACTCAAATTTGGTTTATGCTTATTTTCTATATCCAATTAGTTGGACGTAAGAGATAGGGTCTGTAAACGCATGGTATAGGGTATCGTATAGTCGGTCTAAACAGACTATAATTTTCTTACTTGTTTTTTTTTTTAATTTAAACGTTAAAGTGTTAAATATTAAACTATGGAACAAAATACTGGTCATAGTCTTGGGGGTGCATGATTCTTATACCGAATGATTCTTTAGGTTATTATAGTAAAGCGTTTGGTCCTGTGTGAGTACAGTCAATTTTTATGGCTGTTTAAAGTTTTCATTTTTTTTTTCGCCAACATTAATTTGAATAAGACTAGAAAGGTAGTGTAAAAGTTCTTTTGAACTAAATTCTGAGTTAGGATGTCTCTAACAGAATTTTAAGGGGAATTTTTCATAGAACATTTTAACCATATATCTGCAATTTCATAAATCATTTAAGTCCCTTCAATGAATACCAAAAAGAAGTATCCTGGAACGTGCGTTTAATGGGTTAAAATGTACTGCGAATATGTTCTGTCGAAGACGACAACGTCATCCGGACATGTTAAATCACTGAAAATATGAATTTTCATTTATCACGTGCAGCCCAGTTTCTTAACAATGTTACCCCCCCCCCTATCTCACATCACACTGCAAGTTCGAAAAACTCAATACACTCACATTTTTTTTTACTAATACAAACACATTTTCCGCAGTGGTCACACTAATGGCATCAAATTTTTCGTGCGAGTAGTGGCTGCCACTAACGATGATTAATGTTACCCTGTTATAAATTTAATGCAAATTTATTGGATTCTGCAAAATTGTAATTAAAGTTTTAACTTGTTAAATCTATTATTATGATTTATTTCTTGAAATGCGCATATAAAAACGCAAGTTTGTTAATTATAGAGCATAAATATTATTAACTATTATTAAAATAAAACTAATAATAATAAATGTAAACATTTTCCCTCAAACATGTGCCGGTATATAAACTCGGTAACTCTATTTAAAAAAAAATAAGAGAGAAAAGTAAACAAATTTTTTCAAGTTTACGCTTCGACATTTTAAAAACAAGTAAGAAAATTATAGTCGGTCTAGACCGACTATACGATACCCTATACCATGCGTTTAGAGACCCTATCTCTCAGGCCCAACTAACTGGATATAGAAAATAAGCATAAACCAAATTTGAGTGGGATTTTTATTAATTTTTTCGGCTGCAGATATGAAAAAGTTCATATCGGATGCTATATCTATATGGGGACTAGGCCCAAAAATGGACCGATCCCGACCATGTTTGGTAAAGTCTCTTGTATTTTGCAAAAATATATACAAACAAAATTAGAGAAGAATCAGTGTAATATTTTTGTTTTTTGATAGATTTAAGTGAAGATCGGGAAGCAGCTCTATATGGGGCCTATGACTAAAAGTTGTCCAATAGGGATTATTTTTGGACTACTGATTAATGGATGTAATATATACATACAAACCCAATTTGACTAAGATTTGTATGATAATTTGGATCTTATGGCAATATATGTTGATTTCATAGGGGTCATTTGTATGGGGGCTAGGTCTGAACATGGACCGATTCTCACCAATTTCAATAGCGTTCATCCCATGGCTGATAAAAGATCAAGTACCAAATTTCGTCAAAATATATTCATATTTGCGAGCTGCAGTTTGATTACAAGCTTTACATGGACACACAGACGGACGGACGGACGGACATCATTAAATCGAATCAGATGGTGATTTTGATTCGATCGGTATAATTAAAGATGGGTGTAGGTCAAATATTTTTGGTTGTTACAAACAGCAGCACAAAGTCATTATACCCAAACCACATAGTGGTATAGGGTATAATGAGATTGCAGTCAGATGTGTGAGCACAAAGTTAACGGCGATGGATTCGACTAATTCGAACAATTTTTCGTTGATAATACGTACACAACGATTTCACAATTGCAGTGTGATGTGAGATAGGGGGGTTAGGTAAATTTTTCTACGATGACCATGACCATTATTTTCTTTTACAACTAATTTAATATTTTATGGGCTTATTTTTTAAAATCCCTTATCACATATTTTTCCTGGTAATTTTTTAAATTGGCAAAAGTTGAAACTAAGGAATTTCAAGGATTATAGTATTCCGCTTTTTAATATTTTCAATTTACAGATTATTTTTATGTAGTTTTCGAAACAAACGATTGTTTTCAAAAATTTATTTATTAATTTATTTTATTTGTCACATCTGAATCACAAACAATATCCAACTGGGATCCTTAGTCTTCTTCATTATCTTTTTATTGGAATATGTGCTTACTCCACCAACATATTTCTCCAAGTATAGCTCCTAGAGAATTTGTTCTTTATATCTGTAATTTTTTTTATCTGTTTGTTTAGTGAAAAAATAGTCTATAAAATTACCTCATAGGCATAGCGATTTGATGATAACGTTCGCCTTGTCTTCCGATTCAGTGGCTAGTGATAATGTAAATAGTGATGTAAAGAAATATTTACTGCAATTCTGAAAAATGCTGTAACATATTTTTGACAAAAACTTCGTACATTGGGGAACGATTTTTGCCGAAAAAGTCCTCAAATACTGTCTTGACAGCGATCAAGTAGCCAATTAATCATTAGTTAAACTATTAGGGAAGGAAGTCTTCTCTTTTCATAAGCTTTCTAATATCTGGACCATTAAGTACACCTAAAATGAAAAATAAAAAAACCATTACTAACAATTTAGTTTTAATACTGGGTTCACTTGTCTTACACATATAAAAACTTCGTCTCTTGGCGATGGTTTTTACAAAATTTTTTAATACTTCGTGTTTTATATGGAGGGAGCAGAATTTTTTTTTGGGTACCTTTTCTTCCAATCGTGACATGAAAAGTGGTCCCCAGTGTATACCTGTATCCCAATCACAAATGAAGCACATCCGCTTGATGTATCCACTTTGAAGACCGGAAACAACAGCGCTCACCTTTAGGTCACAGCATATGCGCTACTTAGGCTTGTTGTAATTAACCATATTAAGTATGGTTTCCAATGCTTTATGCGTTTCCTTAGTTTCTGTGCTATAAGCAATTTGTAACGATGGTTTGGAGTTTGTTTTATGCAGCAAGACAGCTTTTAAGCTAAATTTTGAACTGTCAAAAAAACCTCTCCAGTCATATGCTTCATAATTTATTTCCATAGCATGTATTAATATTTCAACATCTGTACAGTATGCTGAAGTTTTTCTTCATTAATAACAAACATACTTTGCAGTGTTCCGGTATCCAAAACGTTCTTCGATTTCAAAAATGAATCAGTTCTTCAGATTTATTTTGAGATATTTGCAATTTTGCAATTATTAAATAAGGCTCATTTTGATTTATTAGAATCGGATGATTTATTTGAGTTGCATCGGGTTCTTACGTAGTATCACAGGCTTCGAATTGTGCGTAAGCAACGGTTGATAACATATCGCAGGTGAAAATTTCAAAATCGTATTTTTCGGGACTTTAGATGTTATGTATACAATTTTCCGGTCAAATTTTCGTCTTAAACAACCCCAAATGAAATATGCTGCAGAACATTTTATCCCTTTAATCGAACGTTTTAGGGTATTTTTTGGAATTTCTTAAAAAAAAATTGCTAAATTGACCCATGAAAATTGCAGATATAGGGTTAAAATATTCTACGAAAAATGCCTCTTAAAATTCTGTTGGGGACATCCGAACTCAGAACTCAGATCGGCGGAAGAACTTTTACACTTGTTTTTACGTCTTATTCCAAATTAAAAGTAAAACGGGTATAAAATTTAACTGTACACACACAGGAACAAGAATTATTAACCTCAAAAAATGTATTGCACAGTGTTATTTATATAAATATGGGTTAATGTTTTATTTAAAAAAAATGTATTTCCTTATAAAATAGAAATATATATACATATATATAATGAGATATAAGACATTCAAATATATTATTTTAACAGCGAAAAATCACCACAATAAAAAAGCAAAGAAAAACAAAAAACAAACAAAATACCAAAATTTGGTCTTTAACAATATTTTGTTAATCATAAAATATTTGGATGCTAACGCAAATAAACATACACACTTTAATTGTTTCCTTTTTGGGCGGACGTTGAATGATATCAATCACAGAACAATTTTCAGGGTATTGATCAATCAATTAATACATTTGCGTTTGTTAGTGTTAAAAAAATAAAAGAATGTTTCACAGTTATTTACGAAATACTAAAAAATATATTTATTTATCATCCACACAGATTTTTGTGGGTACAAAAATTTACCAATAAATTAGGGTTGACAGGTTTTAACAAATGAAATAAATAAAAATATTTTATTTACTATATAAATAAAATGAATGGACTATAAATAAATCTTTAATAAGGTAAAGTACATAATTAAATTATTAATTAATAAATATTTTTTGTAATATTCGGGTTAATATATGTTCATACATATGGTTACATAACGTTGTCTAACGGTATATACTGTTTTTTTTTTCACCAATGAGGATAGTAAAACATACTGTTTTCTCAAAAATGTATTAAAGTGACGTTACACTCTTTTCCTCGACTCACAGTGGAACATTTGATGAGAAGGCTTTCAAAAACCTGTAACTTTTGAAGGAGGTGACATACCCAAATTAAAGTCGTTTTTTAAAAAGCATAACAATTTTATTTGTGAACAAATTAAAGTGTTAAATTGAGCTTCGTGGATATTTTTATGAATGTCCTCCACAAGGCAGTTTTAGTAAAATAAATTTTTTTCATTTGTTAATTTTTTTTTTTAATCAATCTAAGCAATTTTATCCAAAAAAGAAATGTTCGCAATGAAATAGATGAAATGTAGGTTTAAATTGTTGGCTTCGTTGGTTTTTTTCATATGAAATAACTAATTTCTTACTCGGTGACAGTAAAAAATTCAACTTTTGGCCGCCTTCTCAGAATATGTGCCGTAGTTCGATGAATCACGCAGAACGATTAATTCAAAATCTCTCAAAAAATTAACCGACACTATCAATTTCGGTAATAATGTAGCAAGAGTAGAGATATAACTGAAGATGATCAAGGCTACCAACTCAAATTTTTTTCTATTGGCGACGGCGACTCTTTCCGACTCCCACTCTTCAATATAACTAGTAGTTGTAGACATATGTACATTAGGGTGGCCCTTAATAAAAAAAGGGTTCAAACTCTTGGTCTCACCCCCTAGAAATATGCGAATAGCAAATAAATACAAAGGCCAATAAAAAAAAAATTAGAGGTGCCTCAACGCGACTGAAAATTTCAAGTGTGTTTATGACTTTTTTCAGATTTTACGAAAATTTCGTTCTATAGTTTAATTTTTTTCACAAGTTGTTTTATGAATCGATTTAAGTTCTAAATTATCTCTTTAAAAAGCTATATAACTTCCAAATCGAATAAAAACTCGCCCAAAAATAGCAAATGCCCCGGACCACTTTTGTGCCAAAAAACAAAACTAGATCGTGAAATTTGGCGGAAATTTTTTCAACTTTAAGAAATTAATTAAAGCCATCATTTTTTTTTTTTTTATCTCTATATCTATAAGCACTCAGACATTAGGTATTGTTTTATTACCACGTTTCTAACCTATTGCGCAATGAGACCAAAGATGGAAAATTTTTTTGGATAAAATTTTGAAAATTTCTTTTTTTAACTTTTAAAAAAAGTTTCTTAAAGTAAATTTTAAAAAATGGATCTGGCAATTTAAAGTTTTGTTAATCGTATATTAGAGATTAACTGTGTGAATTTTTAAGTAAATTCCTCTGCCAGAATTTTTTTTACAAGGAATTTTTTGCGGATTTCGAGAAAAATTAGTTTTTTGTGAAATATTCAATTAATTTCTTAAGTGGCTGATACACGACATCAAACTGCCGTCAATATATTTGATTTTGTGCGTGTTTTGGTTTTGGTTTGATGGAGCTGATAGATGCTGTCAAACTCGCTCGTCAATATTCATTTTTAATCGGTCTTCGAAGTGTCAACACGCGGAAGAGAAAAAAAAATATTGCCTTAGCAATAGCAATAAAAAAAAGAACTATACACTTCCAGCAGTTCTAAAATAAAATTCTGCTTTTCCATGTTTCCGTGCGATGTTCACGCAACGCCACTCAACATAAAATGAATAAATCAATATTTTGACGTAAATCAAAATGATTTTGATTTTCATCAAACTCACACACAACGTGTACGTGTAACCAAAACACACACACAATCAAATATATTGACGGCAGATTGACGTCGTGTATCAGCCACTTTAAAGTTGAAAAAATTTCCGTCATGACCTAGTATTTTTTGACACAAAAGTGGTATGGGCCATTTGCTATTTCTTGGCGAGATTTTAGTTATATAGCTTTTTAAAGAGATAATTTAGTACTGAAATCGATCCATATAACTTGTCGAAAAAATTAAACTATAAAACGAAATTTTCGTAAAATCTGAAAAAAAGTCATATTTTCCCCATAGAAACACACTTTAAATTTTCAGTCGCGTTGAAGCACTTTTACATTTTATTGATTGACCCAAAACTTTGTATTTCTCAGTTTTTTTTTGCTATTCGCATATTTCTAGGTGGATTAGACTTTAAATTCAACACTTTTTCTCCCCTCCATATAATGAAGGGCCGCCACTAGTATGTACTAATAATTAAATAGATATTAAAATCTCCAATATGTGGACAAATGAAATTCAATAATTGTGATGCAATATATTTTGAAAGTAATCAAAACTAATCAAAAGTAATCTTTGAAAGTAGTTGAATTATTTTTTGATTACTTTTGGTCCTTTTTGATTCTTTTTGATTATTTTTTGATAATTTCAAGTAATTTTTATTACTTCTAGATTATTTGTAATCGTAATCATAAATACGATTACAAAACTGAATATAATCGTAATTTAATCATTACTTCATCAAAGTAATCTATTCTATAATATTAATAGGTTAGGCGATTTCTTGTTACCGATATTTTGTTCTACCGTTTAATCCCGATTTTGACCAAATGTATATTATTTGAAAGGTATTTCTTTTTAGCTGTTCACCAGATTTACAGATTCTAAAATTTTTCCTTTATTTTGCGTAAAGTTCATTTAAAGTTGCTACCAACACATACATAAAATTAGACATATGCTATGCGTGTGTTTATTAAATTTGTTAATGTGTTTGTTAATGAGTTTGTTATCTTCATTCACACTAATAATAAACCAAAATAGTGTGAATTGGCTAAGTTGAGAAATAAAGTGGCCTAGAAATTGCACTCGAATTTCGAGCGCTGGAATCTGCTAGTTAATAATTATTACGATTACTAATCATTACTTAACAGTTATGCTTTGGGTATATATAATGGAATACAATAACTTTATTACCAATAATATATAGTACAATATCATTTTAAGCGGCCATTCTGATTTGTGGCGAGGTTATCTAAACATCGGTCCAACAATAGTGCAGCGCAGGACCATTAATCATTCGTTACAATTTGTAGTCCCCGTGACTGAAGTATGTACTCAGGCGAGAGAATTCTATAACCACTAAAATAGATGAAAGGAATAAAGGCAGAACTACTTAAAAATTATCTGCCAAGTTTAATTTGGTTCTGATCCGAAAAAAGTGTATCTTTTATTTAATTTAATAACTTTTGGTCGAGTAGGATTTTAAATTTAATATTTTTGGAGTTGGAATCGTTTTTTTCGTCGACTCCGACTCCCAATAACAACAAAAATTAGGGACTCCGACTCCACAGTCCTGGTTGAAAAATCAGAATATGAAATAGAATGAATTTAACTTCAATGCGGTATTCTCTCGCGAAATTGTTTACTATTTTTGTTCATGCTTTTATTTGTCTGTTTGCTTGTTTGTGACGGATTTTTGTAATTGAAATACTTATAAATTTCAGTTTTTCGTAAAGAGGATGACCACATATTATTTAATCATTTTCTAAATGATTTATTTATAACTAGCAGATTTCGAGTGCAAATTCTAGTAAATTTTATTTTTCCATTTAATAAATTATTTTATATGACCCTAAAGGTATGCTAATCAATTTGAGCCAATTCATAATTCTTTTTAAATATCGATTGCGTTATTGGTTTATGTCCAAATTTATTTTTCAATTCAACACAATTATTAAGAAATTAAATAAACACACACACAGCATTCTATAATTTTATGTATGTTTTAAATTATTTATAAGTCACTGGTGCAATTCGGTTCGATTGACCAAATGTTTATATATGGAGAGACAACTCGGTTGGTTGAGTGAATGTAAAATACTAAATCTTTATTAAAACTAAAATTCTTAAGAGCTAAATATAAAAATCTTAAAACTAATCTAGAACTAATAATTATACCTGCGTCTACACACAAGCAACCTCTTGGAAAAACAGGTAGTAAAACCATGCTAAGATAATCCATATGATGTAATTCCAATCAATTAGGAATTTCTTACCATTAAAAATACATAATAACAAATATTCTTAGAAATATCACAGTGTGTGAAACACAAGCTAAATTATATAAACTATGTTCATATTTGAACATTCTACGTGAGCCAAAAGTAATAGCTGTTATCTGCCTTAATTTGGCTAGTCTTCTAATGTATACTATAATAAGTATTATGATAACAACTGTTATCAAAATCATAGAAGAGTGCCCAGAGATGTGATGGTTCTGATCCGAAAAAAGTGTAACTTTTATTTAATTTAATAACTTTTGGTCGAGTAGGATTTTAAATTTAATATTTTTGGAGTTGGAATCGTTTTTTTTTCGTCGACTCCCACTCCCAATAACAAGCAAAAATTAGGGACTCCGACTCCACAGTCCTGGTTGAAAAATCAGAATATGAAATAGAATGAACTTCAATGCGGTATTCTCTCGCGAAATTGTTTACTATTTTTGTTCATGCTTTTATTTGTCTGTTTGCTTGTTTGTGACGGATTTTTGTAATTGAAATAGAGCTTATAAATTTCAGTTTTTTCGTAAAGAGGATGGCCACATATTATTTAATCATTTTCTAAATGATTTATTTATAACTAGCAGATACCAGCCCTCGATTTCGGGTGCAAATTCTAGTAAATTTTATTTTTCCATTTATTAAATTATTTTATATGACCCTAAAGGTATGCTAATCAATTTGAGCCAATTCATAATTCTTTTTAAATATCGATTGCGTTATTGGTTTATGTCCAAATTTATTTTTCAATTCAACACAATTATTAACAAATTTAATAAACACACACACAGCATTCTATAATTTTATGTATGTTGTAAATTATTTATAAGTCACTGGTGCAATTCGGTTCGATTGACCAAATGTTTATATATGGAGAGACAACTTGGTTGGTTGAGTGAATGTACAATATAAAATCCTTATTAAAACTAAAATTCTTAAGAGCTAAATATAAAAATCTTAAAACTAATCTAGAACTAATAATTATACCTGTGTCTACACACAAGCAACAGGTAGTAAAACCATGCTAAGATAATCCATATGTATGTAATTCCAATCAATTAGGGATTTCTTACCATTAAAAATACATAATAACAAATATTCTTAGAAATATCACAGTGTGTAAAACACAAGCTAAATTATATAAACTATGTTCATATTTGAACATTCTACGTGGGCCAAAAGTAATAGCTGTTATCTGCCTTAATTTGGCTAGTCTTCTAATGTATACTATAATCAGTATTATGATAACAACTGTTATCAAAATCATAGAAGAGTGCCCAGAGATGTGATGGAAAGTCAATCCTCTTAACTCGATATTTTCCTTGTTGAGCTTTTGTATTTGGCTTTCAGTTGAGAAATTTCAGTGTTGTGATTGATAATGACACTACCAAGAGGTTTAATGAAGCCTTCATCATTTGAATTCACATCCTTTGTCAGGAAGTTGTGGAATTGATTGTAAAGCAGACTTTGGCTCGTATGAACTGCCACAAGAGTAATCTGATCTATTCTGGCCGTGCAATCTGCTTCTAGGGCGAAGATACCTTGTGGTAGAAGCTGCATGATCGTTTGCTCTTGATTTGAACATTTTATATATGCCGACGTATTACCAAATACCTTAAGGAGCCAGTTACTCTTTGCACCTAGTTCGACCCAATCTGTGAAACCTTTTGAAAGATCAGAATCTAGAGCCAAAAAATTGCTCGAAATCGTGCATAGTGATATTTGTGGACCAGTTAATGTGCCATCAATTGCTAGCTCCAGATATTTTGTCACATTTATTAATGATAAGTGACGGTATACAGTTGTCTTTTTTATTAAAACAAAGTATTTAACGCCTTCAAAGAGTACAAACACTGGTTGAAAAACAAACCGGTTGTCAGGTAAAGTGTTTACGAACAGATAATGGCCGAGAATATGTGAATAAAGATTTCAACAAATATTTGATCGAAAATGGTATAAAAAGGCAGCTTACTGTGTCCTACACGCCCCAACAAAATGGTGTGGCCGAAAGAGCCAACAGGACGTTATTTGAAATGAGCCGCACTATGTTGTTAGAAGCCAGACTCGAGGAGAAATTTTGGGTTGAGGCCGTGTTAACTTCAGTCTACTTACGCAACAGGACAACAACAAAAGTTTTGGTTGACAAAACACCTTTCGAAGTTTGGCACGGATATAAACCTTCAGTGGCCCATTTAAAAGTCTTTGGTACGAAGGCCATAGTTCTAGACAAAACCCATCACAATAAGTTTTTACCTAAGGGCAATGAGATGACTATGATCGGATATAGTGAACAGGCTAAGGCATACAGACAATATGATCGAACATCCAGAAAAGTGTACGTAAGTCGTGACGTAATCTTCATAGAGGGAAAATATTGTAGCGAAGGAGAGCAACACGAAATCCCGAATGCTGTATTGTTTGGTGAGTTTTTAAATACGACGGATAATGAATCCAATCATGAAATCAACGACGAACAACAAAGAGCAGAAGTTGAGCCCGTAGATATTTAACAAACTAATAAAAAATAGCATCAACTCTGAAGCTGACCAGGCAGAAGAAGCAGGAACCCTTAACACAAACCTAAAAGAAATACGGACAAAAGTTGGTCCTGGACGCCCTAGATTGATGAGAACTGGCTCTGTGGGTCGCCCTAAAAAGGTCTACAATACTTTGAACACGATTAATGCCGAAATTCCGGACAGTGTCAATGAAGCAATTAATGGTCCGAATGCTGAAGAATGGAAAACTGCAATGAAAAATGAGTACACGTCCCTAATAAAAAATAATACGTGGGTGTTATCTGATCTGCCGAAAGGCCAGAAACCTGTGAGGTGTAAATGGGTCTTTTCAGTGAAAAAAGACAAAGACGGTAATGTCAACAAGTTTAAGGCGAGACTTGTTGCGTAAGGTTGCAGCCAAAAATATGGAGTGAATTATATGGAAACTTTTTCACCGGTGTAAGGTACGCCAATATTCGGTTACTAATTGCATTGGTAGTAGAGCACGAACTTTACATGCACCAAAAGGATGTGTCGTCCGCTTACTTGAATGGAGTATTAGATGATGAAGTCTACATGGTACAACCAGAAAGTTTCGTTAATGACCAACAACCTGATCGTGTCCTTAAATTAAAAAAATCGTTGTACGGTCTAAAGCAAAGTGGGCGTGCATCGAACATCAAGCTAGATAACGTTTTGAAAACTATGGGATTTCAAAATTGCATCAGCGATGGGATGTTTAACATCATCGCTGTTTATGAAGATGACCTAAAAATTGCGAGTACATCAAAGGCAGAACTAAATAGTATTAAAGCAGCCATAAGCAACGAATTTTATGTTGTAGATGGAGGTCCGCTGAACCACTTTCTTGGGATGGAGTTTGAGCGCATAGGCGAAACTGGTGCTGTTGAGGTATGTCAGAGACAGTATATTTAAAATTTGTTGAATGATTTCAGCATGAACGACCCTAAAGAGGTAGCTATTCCACTAGAAGCTGGTTTTCAGGTTACCTGTACAAACATTTACTGCAGGAAATGTCACGGACTATCAGTCAGGCATTGGTGCATTAATGTACCAAGTACAACGCGTCCAGATATCTTGCACTCAGTGTGTAAGCTTTCCCAACGGAACAGCCGTAAGGCATGTGTTGCGTTACCTCAAAAAAACCATAGACTTCAAGTTACGTTTTGAGAAGACTGATAAGCCGACAGTTGGATATGCAGACGCCGATTTGGGGCAGTGATGCAACTAATACAAAATCATATTCAGGATATGCATTTGTGAAGGCAAATTGTGTTTTTTCCTGGGAAGCCAAAAAATAAAATGTGGTTGCACTGAGCAGCACGGAAGCAGAATATATTGCCCTGTCATCTGCAGCAAAATAAGCAGTTTATCAGCCCAATTCTAAATATTCCCAGGGAAATGAGTTCCCGGGGAATTCATTTTTCCCGAGAATAAATCCTCCTATTCTAAACAGGCGGGGAGAAGAATAATATGGGAGAGAGAATTTCGATTATTAGAAGACAGCTGTTTTGCTTCAGTTGTTTTGTTTTGTTTACAAATTTAAAAATTTTTGTGGAAATTAAATAAAAACTTTTTTTAAATCTTTAATACATTAAAAATAAATACAAAAAATGTTCAGTGTAGCGTTTCTGATGGTATCTGAAGCAGAAGAGTAGCTGCAGGACAAGACGGAGCAAAACATGCAACATCAGGGTTGGCTTGCATTGTGTTCAAAAGAACATGAATTTGTTTTTTATTTGTTGCTTTTGACCTGAAAGCAACAGTAATGCCATAATTATATTATTATACAAAATTTTAAATGATATATATTACTTTTTTTCATAAAACTATTAAGTACATACATTTTTCGCAGCACTCCCTCTCAATTTTTTGGCGGAATTATTCCCAAATTATTCTCCCTTTTATTGACATTCAGAATAGCTACTTTTTTCCCGGGGAAGAGATTCCCATTTTCGAAGTTCTTTTAGAATAAGGGTAAAGGGAAATGAGAAAAAATTCCCGGGGAGATTTTATTAAGAATAGGGGAACAGGGAATAGGGAAAAAATTCCCAGGGAATTGTTATTGAGAATTGGGCTGTATATCAAAAATTTGCTGGGGGAATTGGGCTTCAATGAAGAGGGACCCTTACGTTTATACGGGGACAATCTCAGTGCGCAATGTTTAGTTAAAAACTTAACATATCATTCCAGAAGTAAACATATTGATTTGAAATATCATCATATGCGCGATGTCTACAACAAACATGAGATCGACATTGCCTATATTCCAACAGAGGATATGATGTCTGATATATTCACGAAGAACTTTAAAGTTTTGTAAAGCTATGAATTTATATTGAAAAATTAGAATTTTATGAAATTGTAGAGTGTTGAGAGGGAGTGTGAATTAGCAACACTTAAATAAATGAATTCTATTCTACTTGTCGTCACAGCCCTCTTTACGCTCTTAAGTTCAATTTGTTTTTCTTGTCAATAACTAAAAAATGTAATGTCATTCTTTTTTCAACTTTTATTGAATAAACTTTATTATGTCAAACGGACTTTAAATATAATTATTTCCAATAGTTAGATATGTTACATACCGTCGGAAATGTGAATTTGTCTCGTTTCTCAGCATATGCGTTATTTTTTAGGTTTTAGAAACACTAATAGGAAAAAATTCTAATTAGTGCTAAAAATTGAAAAACCGTTGTCTTGAGTTACAAAATATTTTTTTTATAGATATCCCACTCGGCCAAAAAGCTCTTAAAGTAAAAAACCTAAGCTTTCTTTTGAGCAAAAAAGGGCCTTTTTGAAAAAAAATTTTTTTTTTAATTTTTGATTTTGCAAAAAAAAGGTAAAATTTTTTTTATTTTTTTAAATTTTTTTCCGAAAGATTGAAGAAAAAGCTATCTAAACTATTTGGGACAAATTTTGCTAAGAGCAGTAGGTAAAAAGTTACATGGATGAGAAAAAAACACCTGTTTGGCTAAAATGTAAAATTTTAACCCCCTTTAGCTCAGAGAGTTCTGGACCGATCTTGTTGAAAAATTGTGTCTAAACTACTATCCAATAGGACTAACCTTGGTGCAAATTTCATCGGAAGACATCGATTTCAAAACTTGGTTCACTTGACATGAAATAACATATGGTTTTCTGGAATAACCGCGTATGTCCATTTTTGTCAGTTTTGAGTTAACGATGCCAAATATAATAATTTTTAACGCTCTTTACATGTGTTATATATTTTTTTTTAAATATTGACCATTTCTGAGTTTTTTCTTTAAATAACGACGTAACTTAAATGTTTATTAAATTAATTTGCAACACTAACGACGTATGTCAACCTACGTTTGATCGCTGACAAATTATTTTCTCAGAAAAAAATCAAAATAATTTTGGATTATTTTTCAGTTTATAACCACTTATAAAAACTGTTGTGTTTATTTCTGTTATTTGTTTTCACTATTATTCTTGATACGTTGTTATACATATTCTCACCCTAAGTCCCGTTAACTTTCTGTAGACGAAAAAAAAATCAATTTTTCAAGCAACAACAACTTATGTCTAAATGTGTAGTTGCACTGGTAGTTTTCTTTTTCAAAGAAAACGACATTTGTCGACATAAGTTGTTTTTCTGCATACACTTTAAGTGTAATTTACATATTGTTTTTTTCGTCCTTCTCTAGGATCTATTCCTCTTAAGATTTTTGACTCAAAATTTTTATTAAGTATTTATTGCCCATATCTACAGGACTGTTAAATAAAAAGTCTTAAAAACTTTATATCTAGCCCATAATTTGAAATATAACGTTTTTTGGCTCTCCTGAACATTTTGATTTTATGACATACGCGGTTATTCTAGAAAACCACAGATATAACAAAATCACAATTATGAACATATTTACAAACATCTGTTGTAGCAACATGTTTTAAACATCATTATTCAAATACATATACATACATAAATTCATTTTGAAATAAAATTGTGTTTAAACATGCATTTAAAGAAAAAAAAAATCATGTGAGTCCGATCACAGGGAAGATGTGTAAACATCTAGTAATTAAAGATTTTTTATGTCATTTTTTAAAATCAAACAGAAAGCGTCATCTATGTATCACTTATAGCAAAAACTATTTCAGCTAATTCAACAACCGTTTGCTGTAAAACGTTAAAAATATTCTAATATAAACGTATATAAGTGATACATAGATGACGCTTTTAAAAAAGTGGCATAAAAAAACTATTTTATATCATAATTTTTTCACCAATACAATCATAAGTCACACAGCGTTATCTGCTTCAGCTCACACCGATATGAGTTACGCTGTTTTTGTGACTGTATTGTGAAATAGCCGCATGCGGCTCTGGAAGTCGATTGGAGTGGCTCTTATGCACAATATTTAATAATCCTATATCCTATAGAAAAAATTTTCTATATAATAAAAAAATATATTGGAGAAGGTTTAATAGTATAACCTTTCGTTCGGATTCTCATTGAATTGGTTTCACAGCAAAGGTATATGATTTAACTTTTTACCAAACAAACTATCTACTGCTTTTGATTACGGATAAAGGTTGGTGACTCTCAAAACAGTTGTATAACCTGTCATGCAGCATATAGATAAATTTGTGAAACAAATGTGCCAATGTCTTTTTGCTTTATTTAAAGTAAAAACATTTGGTCTTGAGCCTGATTTAATTTCTAACTAAATCATTAAAATGAAATAGATCAAAAATAAGAATTAAAAAAAAAAAATATTTTTTTATTAAATATATAAAAAAAAATTATTTTACTTCATATCTGGTTACAAATTTAGACAGAATTATAAAAATTCATTTCTGGTTACAAATTTAGACAAAACATAAAAAAATAATAAGAAAATTATAGAAAATATTACATAAATATAAAATGTTTAGGAATAAGATTTGCTCTTTATGTATTACATTTTAGCAGTAAGCCGCTTAAAGTTTAGTTAAGGACCTGTTATGGCAGTTCGCACCAGCTCAGTTAAATGTTTGTCAGTTTAAACAGACCGATTCAATTTTTAACAAATACGAAGTACCGCAAATAGATCAGTATTAGTCTGAGTACATACTTTTTGGTTTTGGGATATTTCTGTTCCGTAACCTGTTTCCAAAAGGCAATAGTTGAACAATTATTCTGTTTTACTTGTTTCAGCCCTTCATCTTCTTGGAGCTCCAGTAGCTCTAATTCAACAGCTGCTATATCCGGCGGTAATACAGGACAACCATTCTTCACAATGTAAACAAGGAAAGGATTTTCCAAAAATTTAAATGATGGCTTAATCTATCGATTAAATCTTCTGCTAGTATGTGAAGCTTGCATACATAATCTGTAACTATTATGTCAAATCCGGGTAAAGTTTGTAAAGTTTAACTGATACATGAGATGTGAATGAAAGTTTAAGAAACCAGATGTTTCCCGAACAGTTTTGAAAAATTGTGAAAAACGCCATACTTATATAGCAACCAGTGGGTATATTCAAGTTCCGGGAAAAATGTCACTTTTTCAATGACAAATTGTTTTGATTGGTTCCATTAAATTAAAGAATTTTGTTAGAACATTTCTTACTGAGACCGATCTGGAAACAAATCGTTTTCTATTTCTTGTATGAAGTGTCGATGAGTTTTGGCACTTGATCGTATGTAGTTGACGATTTTTAAAACTAATGGTCGTATTTAAAATATTTGGCTACCAGGTGTTCCCTATGAATAATGCAATGAACTGGGATAAAACTAGGATACAATGCGTCATCATTTAATAGTCCCAAAAGCCCTTTAGTAGCTGACTAGCTTTTTAATCGGTACCGAAAGTTTTTCAAGGGCGTTTTTATATCTGAACCTTTAGGCGTATCCTTCAATTCAGCAATGTCTAATAGTTCTACATTACATTACCTGTAACATAACGAACAAATATGGCAAGTTGCGGTTTATCTTCAATATCTGTGGATGCGTCTAGGGCTAGACTCAGTGCTGAGCTGTTTGTCACATCAGTTTGTAAGGTACTTATGATATCATCGCTAATAACAGAAATTCGCCTTTCCACAATATGTCTGCAGAAATAACTTAGCAACATCTTTTTATGAACTCTTCTTCTGTGTAGGGGCGTTTTGCTCGATCAATGTTGAACGCCATAATAAATCCGGCCTCTGTTGTTAAATCTGCCTCTTTAATAAACATTGACATAACAATATTTTTGTTCCGCGTAGCACGCTACCAGCAGGAGATTCTTGATTGAAATAACATTGATTTACAGTGATTACTGGCCTTGAACTGTGATAACATTACGTCACATATCAGACACATCGCTTTTGCATTTCTCTCAACAAAATCAAAATCCTCTTCCCAATCCGCCTTAAATTTCCCGTTCTCGTCTTCATATTAGCGTTTTCCATACACACTTATTTTTTTTACGAATTATAATTTTCACAAATTTGACCACAGCTTAACAGAGGAATTTTACATAAATATTGAGTCACAAAAATTTAACTTTAAACTACTGATTCACTTTAAAATTAGATTAACAGATGAATTTAAAAAAAAACTCTTGGACGCCAACTAATTTACACAAAAAACAAAATTTAAAGTGATTAAATTTGAAATTAGATTAATCCTAAATATGTGTATGTTTTCAAAAATAAATAAATGGCTCTTTAAAATATTAATTCGTAGACGTGGCTCCCGAAGTTAGTATAGCTGACCATCCCTGGTATAGGGTATAGTGTAGTCGGTCTAAAACGACAATGATTTTCTTACCTGTTTATGAATTTTTTTCCTTAAATGTTAACTTAGCAGAATGTTACTAGATCGTAGGGAAATGATACAGAATAAGCATATAAAAGTTTTATAATATACGCATTATTGGCACATTAAAATAATTTGCTTGCAGCGGAAATTATATCTAAAAAAAATATATGTTCGGAGTGATTTCTGGTTAAACATAATAAAAAAAATTAAAAAACAATGCGGAAATTGTTTACATTTTGATTGTTTATTTATTTAAAATTTTCAAGTTTAAACAAATCGATCGGTTGTTCATATTTGTTTTTTAAAATTAAAAACAAAGTTACAATTCAGATTTTTAAAACGGTCATAATTACATTAAACGATTTGTGGGTTGGATGGATGAGTTTATGAAAACACTTTCCCGATACAATTAAATTTTATATGTAGAGTAAACATATCGTCTTTACATATTTATTAAAATTATTATCTTAAAAACGAACATGTATGGACGTATCCAATATAAGATAAATACTTGGACGCCCCTTAATTTTTTTTAGCACATGCAATGAATTGAATTTTAAAATATAAATTTAGTTAATATTTAACACTCACATCAACTAAACATGTTGCATCGTCTAATACGGAAATTTTTATTGGTTTTAATAGTCTTTAATAAAACTACATTTTCCACCAAATGGTTAATAGATAATCCGGGTTTTAATGATCCCGCTGCATGGCTTGACGAATATTTACCCTGTGCACGAGAAGATGTTATATTTCCAGAAACATATCAAGGACTACTACCATTGCCCGAAAAAGTAGATGTGGGAGGTTTTATTTTACCAAAGGATGGAGCAATATTAATACAACAAGATTCGGTAATAACTCTAGGAGGTGATTCCACTAAACGAGACTGCGATAGGGGCCAGGCTTATATAAAAGCACCCACTATACACAAATGGTTTGATCCTAACACATGGAGATCTTCTAAGGAGCAGGCAACTAATAAGGCTACACCAGATATGGACAAGGTACCCTGCAACAATGAATCGGTGGTAATTAAAAGTATTGGTGCCTTGGCATTTGATTTGGAGAATGTTCCCTATTTACGTATGGGTCAATTGAGTTTTTCTGGGTCTTTGTTGTCGAAAGATTATTTAAGAGAATTGTTGAATACTGATTTGGGACAGTTTCTTTTTAAAAATCAAGAAGGTGTTAACATAGAATATTACCATAATGATGTTTGCGGCTGCCACAAGGAGTTTAATACTTTTAACGAACCCATCTGCCACAATATTATTGATTCCTGTGAAAGACCCCATTGTCTAGTGCCCATTGTTCCATACGGTAGCTGCTGTGCAATATGTGGTTCGGTTGTAAGATTTAATGTTGAATATTGTGAAAATGATAAATTGCATAATCTAAAAAGTATTTTAGAAGAAGGTCTAGTTGCCCAAGATTTAAAAGAAGATTTGGATTACTATGTCAATTATATAAATTCCCAAAACTATGGTAACTTTCTGCAGGCCATAATAGTGGATCGTAATAGTTATAACGAGAAAAGTGTCCAGTTTATGAAAACTCTAAATTCAACTACAAATTGGAACTTAAAATTGGATTCTAAACAGATGTATGCAATTGAATATTCTGGAAGACCATATAATCCCAATATTACTTTTGGTTCTGTAGTTTTAATTTTACTTTGTTTTGTTTTTGTTTCTATAGTAGCTTTGGTTATCTTTGCGCATTATAATCCCGATAACCATTATTTACACTATGTTCCCCGTTGGGTTTATGATCCCAGACTTTGGCGGACGTTTGTTAATCGTCGAAATGATGTGTTCGCTCGTTTCGATAATACAAGAGCTAGTATACAGACCATGACAACGGAGGGCAACACAAAACAAGGATTTACTATGGGTTATGATGCTGAAACTGGCAGAGTACGAGAGCAAGCTTTTGATAATCCCATGTTTGGTGAACTACCACCTTCAACATCAAGAGCTGCTCTAGAGGTGAAAAGTGAAGATGGAAAGAAAGAAGTGACAAAAGATGTTCCAAAACTTATAATGGAAAGTGTAGATATGGTGGATAATTTGGACGATGAAGAAGAACAAGAGTTAACGGAAATTAAATTGGAATCATCATCAACCGATGAAGACGAGGAACTAGAAACTAAAGAGTAAAATTTATTCTAAATAAGTAATCTTGCACAAAAATAAAAATGAAATGAAAATTAACACAAATATTCCAAAGAAAAAAGTAATTTCACATAAAATTACAAATAAAGTAAATAATAACACAATTATTCCAAAATGATAAGAACACTTTAATTATTTATTAAATATTTTTGGAATCTACGGCCACTCTGAAACAATTTTTTAATGATAAATCCTTATACACTAAAATATAATTTGGTTTATAAAAAGACTTGAGGTGTTTCAAGATTTTTTTATAATAAAGTCTTAAAATCTTAAATGGATGAGAGTGAAAAAATTAAAAATCTAAGAATACTAAGAATCATAGGCTGAGTTTTTGGAATATCAATTAGGTTTAACTCAGATTTGTTTAATACTTTAACTTTCAAACTATTTGACTAAAGCATTAAATATTCTGAGTTTACCTAAACTATGTTGTATTGACATCTGAAAAATTTGGTTCTGTAACCTTAAATTAAGACCGAGTTATTTTAAATGAAATTAAGCTTTTCTTTAGACAGATAGTTTACCGTGTTTAGTCAAATAGTCGAAGTTATTAGTGTTTAAAAATGCGAGACTAACTAAAATAAATTTAATTGGCGTTCCAGAAACTCGTCCTAAAGAGTTAAAAACTTGAGTTTAAACAAAAGAGGTTAGGTGTAGATAAATAATTGTTGGTAATTTCCGGGAAAAATCAAAACAGAAAATCATTTATTTTTATACAAAAAGTTCTTGGAATTGTAGAAGTTTAAACAGTGTAACATCTTTAGAATATATACGTTTTCTATGCAAAATCTCAAGTTATTTCCATATTAAATATTTCTCAGAACCTAAGAAATTTCCTATGAAAAAAATTGTTTTTGTGTAAAATAGTTTTATAATCTAAAAGATTTTCTTTAACAAATTTTGACACTGCTATCGTAAGTAAGAGAGCTCAACTAAAGTCCTTTAAATTCGAACAAAAATACTATTTTTGCAATAATGCAGGGTGTCCCAGAAATATGTACCTATATACTCTGCCAATTAATTGAATTGAATGTTTTACCACGTAAGCCGGAGGGCGAAGGTTGCAAATTGAATTTACAACAGCATGGAAATAAGAATCTTTCAAACATATGCCAAAGACGAAGAAGTCACATAGACCTCGACATTTTCTTGTGCGCATACAATAATATTTACGCCAGAAATCCAGTGACTGGCAATCGAACTAAAATGAATTTTTTTTTAATTTGTGAATCAATAGCCCATAGTTGTCAGCTGTGTATTGACCAGAGCGGTAATAATTTTTAACATGTGAGATAAGAGAAAAAAAAATAATTATTTGGACAAGACTGATTGATTTGCTGCAGATTCATTAACCGGTTTGTGGAGATATATGCATGAAACACATAGACGACAGCAGCTACACGAACACAGCCTGTCAAAAATAAAATACACACGTTTATATGAAAACGATTATTTAGACACCAACACAGCTACACGACTACACGACCACTTTTGCTGCTGTAGTCAACTTAGGCTAATTTCTATTTTCGTTGACTACAAAACAAAAATAGTGTTGACAATATAACAAAAAATGTAAAAGATATTAGTGCTATGAAATATTTTATTTTGTTGAAAAAATTAATCACAAAAAGAAGTGCTATAATAATTCCATTAATAATCAAAAGGGGTTAAGTAAATTTATTTATTTATTTTTACGTTATAATAATGCATTATAAATAAGTAATTGTATATTGAAGTCAAGTTTATACAGAATCATGAATGTTTTTCTATTTTAATAAAGTAAAAAAAAATATAATTGGCACTACTGAAATAAAAATGCTTTTGTATAAAAACAGCTGTTTATATTGATGTTATATGTTGCTGTCGTTTTCAAAAAAATTAAGTAGCTGACTACACGACTGCAATTGCAGCCAGCAGCATTTGCAGTCGTGTGTTGGTGTAGCCGCTGTTGTCTATGTATTTCATGCAATAGCGTAAACAAACTTTGTAAATGGGCAATTTTTAGCATGCTTTGAATCTTTATTTACCAAAACTGGTCCAAAAACAATGTATAGGTCATTTTGGGTATGCCAAGTACTATTACGTTTTTTGAATCATCTTTAGATCTTACCAAGTTTTGGGACTCTGCATCCAATATAATTTAATTCCTGCTAAAATTGAGGTTCTGAAATCAATATACATATATCAGTATATAAAACAGTCATCAAACGCCCAGGAACTGTAACAGTTATACCTTTTATCGTAAAGTCACAAAATAAATGTTAGAAATAGAAATGATTTTTTGATTTGTATTTTTTTTCAGCAGAAACAATTGCGATTTTTTGATTATTTTTTCTATTAAATATAAAAATCAGACATACGAAAAACAAGTAAGAGTTTTAAATTCGGCTGTGTCGCATCTGGACTTATAACACTACTTATAACAAAAATAATTAAAATATTTAAAAAAGTTAACAAGTTGACAAACATAATACCAAAGAGAGTTGTAACTGTATCATTCGTTTTTTATTTCAATTCATTACGAATTAGCTAAATTTTCAATTAATTCTTTTCACAAAAAAAAAAGAATTAAATGAAATTTGAGTCAATTCATATGAATTTGCAAAAATGAATTGCAATTCATGTTGCCCAATTCATTTGAATTGGCAAAATGAATTACAATTCATTTCAAATTCATTTGATTTGAATTGATTTTGAATTAATTCAAATGAGTTAGAAAAACGAATTGCAATTCATTTCCAATTCATTTGAATTGAATTTATTTTGAATTAATTCAAATGAATTACTAAAATAACTTGTAATTCATTTGAATTGCATTTAATTGAAGTAAACGTGGTGTTTGGAGTTTGTTTCTTAAAGTTCTACTTATTTCGCTTTTGACATGAGCTGAATAACAAGATATATTTAATATTTAAAATCTATTAATAATTTATGAAATTTTGTGACCCACGAACGAGTAATGCTGTCTTGGATATAATAAAATGAGTTGGATAACAAAACGGGAGTAATGATCCTCTACATTTATTTACAGTAGTCTTTTTCAAAATCAATTCAATTCAAATGAACTCGAAAAATGAATGTGCAATTCATTTCCAATTTCATTTGAATTAATTAATTCAAATTGGAAATGAATTGCAATTCGTTTTTCTAACTCATTTGAATTAATTCACAGTCAATCCATTTGAATTAAAAAGGAATTGCAATTCATTTTGCCCAATTCATTTTAATTGGAACTGAATTGCAATTCATGTTTGCTAAATTGAAATGAATTGATTCGAATTTCATTCAATTCGTTTTTTGACGAAAAGAATTAATTCAAAATTTTACCAGTTCAGTGCATGAATGATTCGCGAATTCAAAAATGAATAATTCCTTTACAACTCTGATACCAAATAATTCATATTGGATTTTTAAAATTTTTTTAGAGGTGTCTTCATATTTTTGAACTTATCTTGGCACAATCATACCCGATTTACCCCATTTTTAATAGCAACCTGCTCGAAATAATGGCAAAAAATATTATTATAACTTTACTCAGGTAAATGGTTTATTTTGTGAATGAGCGCGATTTCAACAGACAGAAGGTTAGACGGACGAACGAACAGGCGGATATCGCTATATCGACTCGATATGTTATAATCATGCATTTTTCGATGCGTTACAAACGGAATGACAACCTGATATATACTTACCCACTGCACAGTGGCGTGAGGGTATCAAAAGTGAAAAATCCCTACAAAAAAGTGAATTCTTAATTGGCATTAATATAATTGCCACCAAATTTTTCAATTGGTTTTTTCTCACATTTCTAAAATTTTTTTAACATTGGTTGATTTTTATTTTTGCCCGATATAATAGCTATAAAAAATAACGTTTATATCAGATCGAAAAAAATAAAACTAAAAATTATAAAAAGCAAAGCCATTTTTTAAGAAGGATTAATTCAGAAGGATCAACGTTGTTCCCTACTGTAAGTAATCATTCAAACAGTGTATGTTTTTTTTTTAATGCCCTGTATTCTTCCACACATTATTGTTGAATATTTATGGGTGGCTACTTTTTATGGAAAGTAATTATCATGCTCTCTATTTATAAAAATTCCGTTTTATCCATATAACTATTTTCAAACAAAATAAATCAATAATTTATTGTGTTTAGATTAATAATTAATAAAAGGTAGACACTGATAGCAGCCCAGTATGTCCCCTTCCATTTTTTTCTATATTAAACATTTATTGTAAAAAGTGTTTTTGTTTAGTTACAAAATATGTATGTATATTAATTTTCTACTCGAATGTCCAATTGCTTATTGGAAATCGATTGTTTACACAAATTCATTTACATATTATCGTGTGTTTTAGTTTTTCGTTTTTGGTTTTTTGAATGTGTTAATGTAAAATTCGATCGTAACTAGCATGGCTTCGTCTACCATGCACTAAAACAATCAAAATTATTCATTTATAAAGAAATTTGCACTTTAAACCAAAAAAGAAAGAGCAAGTAAACCGACTGTATGATACCCTATACTATACGTTTAGGGAAAGGGTATTAGGTCCAACTAATAGAGAATAGATTATATATAGAAAATAAGCATTATTATTTTTTTGCCTGCATATATAAAAAAGTTCATATCGGATTGAGAAAAATCTGTGAAATATTTTTGTTTTTTGATAGATATACTTAAGTGAAGATCGGGAAGCAGTTTATATGGGGGCTATGACTAAGAATTGTTCTACGGGTTTTATTTTTGTACTACTGTTTAATAGGTGAAATAAAAACACACCAAATTTGACCGACACCTATATGATAATTTACATCTTATGGCAGTTTACGTCGATCTCATAGGGTTCACACCTCTTTGCAGAGGGTATATCTGTGGTTTTCTAGAATAAACGCGTATGTCATAAAATCAAAATGTTCAGGGGAGCCAAAAAACGTTATATTTGAAATTATGGATTAGATATAAAGTTTTTAGAACTTTTTATTTAACAGTCCTGCAGATATGGGCAATAAATACTTTATATAAAATTTTGAGTCAAAAATCTTCAGAGGAATACATCCTAGAGAAGGACGAAAAAACAATATGTAAATTACACTTAAAGTGTGTGCAGATAAAAAAACTTATGTCGACAAACGTCGTTTTCTTTGAAAAAGAAAACTACCAATGCAACCACCCATGTAGACATAAGTTTTTGTTGCTTGAAAAATGGATTTTTTGTTCGTCAACGAAAAGTTAACGGGATTTAGGATGAGAATATAACAACGTATCAAGAATAATAGTGACAAAAAATAACAGAAATAAACACAAAAGTTTTTATAAGTGGTTATAAACTGAAAAATAATCCAAAATTATTTCGCATTTTTTTTTCATTAATAACAACCTATGTCGCTATGTGTCGTTTTCTGAGAAAGTAATTTGTCAGCGATCAAACTTAGGTTGACGTACGTCGTTAGTACTGCAAAATAATTTAATAAAGATTTAAGTTACGTCGTTATTTAAAGAAAAAACTCAGAAATGGTCAATATTTTTTTAAAAAAATTAAACACGTTAAAAAATGATTATATTTGGCATCGTCAACTCAAAACTGACAAAAATGGACATACGTGGTTATTCCAGAAAACCACAGATATATCAGTTTGTCATTGCGTTTGTAACGCATCGAAAAATGTATTTGCGACTCCATAAAGTATATATATTCTTGATCCTTATCTCGAGTCGATATAGCGATGTCCGTCTATCCGTCTGTCTGTTGAAATCACGGTCGTCCACATCATAAACTACTTACCTGGGTAAATTTTGTCATTATTTCGAGCAGACTGGTATTTAAAATCGGATAAATCGGGCATCATTGTACCAAGATATGACCTAAATTATAGTGACACCTCTAAAAATTTTTTAAAATTCTGTGTTGTAATAATTTAGTATTAAATTTATCAAGTTGTTTAGTTTTTAAAATATTTTGTTTAAATTTGTTATAAATAGGACAATAAGTTCAGATATTAATGAAAACGTAAAACCTAGGTGGAGGGTAACAAATATTCCACATAGCCGAATTTACTTGTTTTTAATTAATTTAAATTTATTAAAATCCAAAAACATTAAAATTCAGGTAACAGTTCAAATAATATGTATTAAAATATGCAAACTAATAATAAAACAAGTAAGAATATTATAGTCAGTCTAGACCTATACCATGGTTTAGACACCCTATCCTCTTCGGTCCAACTAATTGGATATAGAAAATAAGCATAAACCATATGAGTGCCATTGTTATTAATTTTTTTGGCTGCAGATATGAAAAAGTTTATATCGGGTGCTATATTTATATGGGGACTGGGTCGAAAAATGGGCCGATCCTGACCATATTTGGTAAAGTCACTTATATTTTGAAAAAATATATACAAACCAAATTTGAGAAAAATCTGTGCAATATTTTTGTTTTTTGATAGATTTAAGTGACGATCGGGAAGCAGCTCTATTTGGGGCCTATGGCTAAGAATTATCCTATAGGGATTATTTTTGGACTACTGATTAATGGATGCAATAAACACATAGAAACCCAATTTGTCTAAGATCTATGTGATAATGTGGATCTTATGGCAATTTATGCCGATTTCATAGGGGTCATTTGTATGGGGACTAGGTCTGAACATAGACCGATTTGCACCAATTTCAATAGCGTTCATCGTATGGCCGATGAAATCTTTTGTACCAAATTTCATCAAAATAAATTCATATTTGCGACCTGTAGTTTGATTACAAGGTTTACATGGACACATAGACTGATGGACGGACGGATGGACCTCGCTAAAACGACTCAGAAAGTGATTCTGAGCTGATCGGTATAATAAAAGATGGGTCTAGGTCAAATATTTTTGGTAGTTACAAACAGCACCACAACCACATAGTGGTATAGGGTATAAATATGTGTTTTAATTTATTTGTGACGCGTGGATATAAAAAGTTCATATCTGATGTTATTTTTATATGGTGACTAGGTCAAAAAATGTACCGATCATGATCATATTTAGTAAAGTCACTTACTTTTCTCAAAAACATATATAAACAAAATTTAAAAAAAAATCTATGTAATAAATTTGCTTTGTGATAGATTTAAGTGAAGATCGGGAATTAGCTTTATATAGGGATTATGACTAAAAATGGTCCTAAAGGGGTTTTTTGGACTACTGAGTAGTAGGTATAATATGCCAAATTTTATCGATTATTTTGATAATCTGGATTTTACGATTTAAGTCAGTCTAATAGGGGTTATTTGTAATACCAGTCATAATACTATTCGTTCTGAGATCGATGAAAGCTTATACACTTACTAAATTTCATTAAAATATATTTATAATTGTGACCTGTACTTTGATTCCAAAGTTTACATGGACACACTGACAGACGTACTGACGGACGGACGGCCGGACATCGCTAAATCGACTGTATAATTGCCAAATTTAATAAAAAATGTATCCCTGAAGATGGTGGAAACATCGGATAATTAAAAATAAAATAAATAGTCTTTTATATACATACATTTAGGAAATTGATATCTTTGAAATCTAAGTATTTTGTTGTGTAGTCTATTATTGGCTAAGTCTATGAGTGTGCTTTCAGCGTTCCTTTGCTAAAATGTTATATTATTAATACAATATTGTGTCTAGAAATGCCGATAAATGTTTAATTGGATTCAGGTCTTGGCTTTGAAGGGTGTGCTGCGATACTTTTTGGTATTATATGACAATTATTCCTTAACAATATGTGGTAATTATCTTGGACAAACATCAACATTCAAAACGTTTTTTTCTGCTGATTAAACTGAATCATTTTTTGAAATAGTCAAGTAATGAGTTTTTTCTTGTTTTTGTTAACATAAACTCATTGCACCATTCTTAAAAGTATGTGTAAGATCCTGTCTTAAACTAACTGACGGCCATCTGATCCGTGAAAACAAACTCTATCCCACAACATATCGTTGCTACCAAAATCATTGGCATTCTGAAATCGTAGGGGTTTTTAAAAGTGGGTTGGTTGTATCCATTGAAATCTTTCGATTGCAGATAATTTCTTATTGCTGTCATCCACCTTTATGAATTTAATTTGAAATAAATATAGCTAATATTTTATGATTTTGTTAAACATAATAATATAATATCTTCTTTCAGTTTGAGGTTCATTAAATAATAATGAATAAATAAATAAATCTACCAAATTGAATTTTCTTCTTATAGTTGTATCATTTAAAAAGCTTAGAAAGTTGGGAATCAACAAATCATTAAAAACAGGCAACTAGATTCAATTTAAATAAAAAGGAACAATTCTCGTTAAAAAAATTTAGAATCGGGACTTATAAAAACAAAGTAATAAGTGTGCACCCTTTTTACTATGCATTTTAAAATTTTCCATTTTTTTTTAACGTTAAGTGAAGATTTTCAACAAAAAACAAATAAGAAAATTATAGTCGGTCTAGACCGACTATACGATACCCTATACCATGCGTTTCGAAACCCTATCTCTTAGGCCCAACTAACTGGACATTGAAAATAAGCAAAAAACCAAATTTGAGTGCGATTTTTATTAATTTTTTTGGCTGCAGATATGAAAACGTTCATATCGGATGCTATATCTATAAAGGGACTAGGTCCAAAAATGGACCGATCCTGATCATGTTTGGTAAAGTCTCTTGTATTTTGCAAAAATATATACAAACAAAATTTGAAAAGAATCAGTGCAATATTTTTGTTTTTAAATAGATTTAAGTGAAGATCGGGAAGCAGCTCTATATGGGGTCAAAGGGATCATTTTTGGACTACTCATTAATGGATGTAATGAACGCATACAAACCCAATTTGAGTAAGATCTATATGACAATTTGGATCTTATGGCAATTTATGTCGATTTCATATGGGTTATTTGTATGGGGGCTAGGTCTGAACATGGACCGATTCTCACCAATTTCAATAGCGTTCATCCCATGGCCGATAAAAGCTTATATACCAAATTTCATCAAAATATATTCATATTTGCGACCTGCAGTTTGATTACAAGCTTTACATGGACACACAGACGGGCGGACGGACGGACGGACGGACATTGTTAAATCAACTCAGAAAGTGATTCTGATTCGATCGGTATAATTAAAGATGGGTCTAGGTCAAATATTTTTGGTTGTTACAAACAGCAGCACAAAGTCATTATACCCAAACCACATAGTGGTATAGGGTATAAATACAAACGGCTGATTATTAAAGTACACAACATTACCGTTAGTATGATATAAACATTGCTAAAATTTATTAAATATATTTCTGATTATATTCAAATCTATTTTAAATCAGTGTTCTATTTTTTTATTTTGTTCACTGTATTTGGCAATCTTACTGATTGGTATATGATCATTTATAGTCCTGAGACCATTTCTCCATTATCATGGTGTAGGGTAACGTATAGACCTCCTTTAACTTTATATTTGTATTTAATATCCAATCGAAAAAATAGGGATTTATTATTTTTTTAACTATTTTAGGCTAAGCATTTTATATATAAATACATCTATTAAATGTAATATTAAATATTTTTCCGAACGAACACATTCATTTTAAAGTTTTGGCAATCCTAATATACAACTGACACCTCTCTTTTTATACCTTCCACACCTCGGTGGCAGAGGGTATGTATAGGTTTGTCATTCCGTTTATAACGCATCGAAAAACTAATTTCCAAGCCCATAAAGTATATATATTGTTGATCCTTATCTCGATATAGCGATGTCCGTCTGTCTGTTGAAATCACGCTCATTCACAAAAAAAACATTTAACTGGGTAAAGTTACGATAATATCACTTGCGATTATTCCCACCAGGCTGGTGTTTAAAATGGGGTAAATCGGGCATCATTGTGCTTAGATACGACCAAAAATATTTAGATACCTCTAAAAAAAACGTAAAACCCAGTTTCTTTGTTGTAGTATTTTAGTGATTGAACATAATAGTTGTACAACAACATTCACAGTTCAAAAAGCCACAAAAAATGATGCAACCAACAAACACAACTACTATGAGCTATGTTAGTAGTATTGCCACATATTTTTTTTTTATCGTTATCACGATATAATTAAAAAATCGCCAATATGAAAGAAAAAATATAATCCCCAATGAAAAAGAAAATTGAAAAATGAAAAATGAAAATTAAAAAAGAAAAATGGAAAATTAAAAATGACAAATGAAAATTGAAAAATTAAATACGAAAAATGGAAAATGAAAACTGAAAAATGAAAAATGGAAAGCGAAAAATGGATTATGAAGAATGAAACCTGAAAAATGAAAAATGAAAATTTAAAAATGGAAAATAGAGAATGAAAAATGAAAAATGAAAATTGAAAAATGAAAACTGAAAAGAGAAAAATGAAAACTGAAAAATGGAAAAATTAAAAATTTAAAATGAAAAATTAAAAATGGAAAATGACAAATGAAAAATGAAAATTTAAAAATGAAAAATTAAAAATGGAAAATGAAAATTGAAAAATGAAAAATGAAATATGAAAAATGAAAACTGAAAAAAGAAAATTAAAAATTGAAAAATGAAAAGTGAAAATTGAAAAATGAAATTTGAAAAATGATAACTGAAAAATGAAAAACAGAAAAATGAAAACTTTTAAATGAAAAATTAAAAATTATAAATTAAAAATCAAAAATTAAAAATTAAAAAATAAAAATTAAAAAATAAAAATTAAAAATTAAAAATTTTAAATTAAAAATTAAAAGTTAGAAATTACAAACTAGAAATTAAAAATTACTAGCTAATTCAGATAAAAATATTTCAAAATTTGCAATTTTTAGCTAAGAATCAGTTGAATTTTTTTAATTATCATGAATTTTTTCAAAACTTTCTTATAGGGATCAAACTTTGGGTGTTATAACGCTGGCTGCGTTAAATAATGAATTTCATTAGGGGTTTTCTACTCTAGTAAAAGAAAAATAATGACATTTTTCAAATAGTAACTAATTATTTCTATAGAAGACACAATCATTGTTTTTTATAACAAGGAATTATAAAAGAAACTGGCCACCAAGAAAAGCAATGAACTTTAAATTTAAGTGGTATTCGAAATTAAAGTTTTAAAGTGGTAGCCGTACCGAAAATTGGTTGTAATATTGAGTTTATGATGCAGGTGAAGGGTATCAAAGATTCGGCCCAGCCGAATTTAACACTCTTACCTGTTAAGAATGACTAAGTTGTACTTTTACAACAATTTTCTCCGGTACATTTTGATGCACCAAGGAATTAAAGCAAAGTTTATGACCATTATTAATTAAAAATAATAAAATTGTAGCCAACGTTCTATGTCAAGCCAAAAAGTAACTTAGTTTTATAATTTTTAAGCATAATGAACTAAAATAAACCTACTTCAACACAGACGTTTGTGCAATATTTCTCAAAGAAATCTACATACAGGATTGTCAGTTTTAAAATATCAAAAAGCACCAAAAATGATATAAAAAAAAAACGCTCAATTTAAAAAAAAGACTAAATTTACCATTTTTATATTTACTTTTTAAGCGCTCTATACACTAATCAAATTCCCATCCAGACATTATGGTGATATTAGTGAAAATTTGTTAGTATGTGTGACACCGACGATGCTGGATGGAAAATCAAAAATTTTGGATTTTTGGCATGCTGGATGAGAGATTTTGATGAATGTATTGTATTTTCTCATCAAGCACATACATACTTTAAACGAGATTTCAAACAGAACGGACGCTAAAAATGTTGGCCTATATAATAAATTTTATTTATTGTATTTATTAAAAAGCAAATAAGTTTGAAATCACATTAAAATTAACATTTTTTTTTCTATTTTGTTTCTCCCGCTGTTGATACTTCAAAGCAAAAAGAAAAATTAATGCTGTACAAGTCGTAAAGCTTCAAATGGATTTAAATCAGTTGTATCCTTATATGATTTAACTCCATTCCAAAATTCATGTCGAAAATTTTATAAAGCACTAAAAACAGTGCTAAAAGCATTGGATTGACAACCCTGTCTACATATTCTCATCCCCGTCTCTTTTGTTTTGTATAATACCACACTCTCTCAAATTAATTATTGCATATTTTTTTTTAAAGTAATCTGTGTAAACATTGATTAGTTTTCAAAAGAATAGTGATACTGACGGTTGGGGCAGTGGACAAATAAATATATTTATAATTATATTTATACTATATTAGAACAATTACAGAAACATGGCAAAAAGTAAAACTAATTCAGTGGCCGAAAAGGCTTACGTAGGTATTTACAATTCTCTGCGTGTTTTGGTACATTTAACGGCTGCTGTCCAATTTTCCTATGCAGTTTATTATGACCAAACCTATGTGCATTTCCCGGCGTCTGATACAAATATGCACAATCCATTTGGTGGAAAATTTAAATATTTAACATTTTTAGATGCGGTATGTATAACAAGAGCAAACTCCAGAAATTGTTAAATATTCATATTTATTTAATCACAGGTGAAAGTTTAACTTTATAGACTATTATAAAATTGTTTAATCTTATCACTTTGGTTGGTTTCTTTTTTTTATCAACTTAAAACACAAACTACTAAATAAAGAGCAAACAGATAAGTTCTCACAATGATTCTCAGTTATACAAATAAAGAAAGATGCCAGACTTTTATGTTTGATGTTATAGTATTAACCCTAAATGTTTTTTTTTAGTAAAAAGTAAATTAATTTTTTATTTTTATTTGTTAATTTCAGATTATTCAAGCTTTGTACTATACAATTTCATTGATCAATGATTTTGTAGGTACCAATGAAGTGGCTCCGAAGAAATTCCCACTGATACGTAAAATTAAGGATTATATGATGGCTACCTTTGCCTTCCCTATAGCTTTGAATGTTGCCATTAGCTTTTGGGCTTTATATTCCATTGATCGCGAACTGGTTTTCCCTAAATTTTTGGATGCCGTATTCCCCAGGTCTGTTAATTTTTAAAGAAAAAGTTTTTGACATTTTAAACTGAAATAATTAATGTCTTATTTTCTAATCCTATAGCTGGTTAAATCATGTTATGCATACAAATATTGTAGTATTTATTGTCTTGGAAATGTTCATTTCCTTCCGTTCTTATCCATCTAGGGCCAAAGGTATCGGTGGTCTCGCCATTTTTATGATATGCTACTTGGTATGGTTACACATTATAAAACACTACTCTGGGGTTTGGGTATATCCTGTATTGGAAGTTTTGCAATTACCCCAACGTATTGTTTTTTTTGTGGCCACTCTAGCCTTTACTTTGGGCCTATACATATTTGGTGAAGTAATGAATAATGTTGTATGGTCTAAGGAACTTAAATTGGCTCAACGTAAACATAAGTAAATTGTATGCTTTTAAACAACTCATTAAACATATTCAGCCTTTTATGTCGTTTTGAGATCGTCTAAAACAAATATTCTTATGATAATTCTAAATCAAGATTTTTAAAGCTTTGTGAACTATTAATATTTAATTAAAGCAAATATTTCGTAGGTATTTAAATTTAGTGAATGTTCTTTTAAAAACCAATAATTTATGTTTGTTTTATTTGTAGTAATAATAGTATTTAAATTTTAAAAGTTACCCTACATAAATTATAGAAAATTTTTGCAAATAATAGAAAATATTTAACAAAAACACTTTCTTATATCAATGCACAAGACAAAAAAACATTTTGATTTATATTAATGCCATCAAATTTATTAATAAAATTCGACAACAAAAGTTCAATAAAATAAAAAGGATGAAAAAGAAAATAATCTTTTAATTTAAACAAATTTTAATGTAAGTATTTAAAAAAAGGTCTAAGAATACGGGTGATTTTCTATAAGTTTTTTTTAAGATGTTTTCAATTAGTGGTTTCCTAAGAATAAGTAAATCAAGATCGACTTTCGGAAAAACAATCAAACACTTTAGGGTTCAAATAAAAAAAGTTTATTTTTAAGGCACATTATAATTTTAAACACAATTAATTAATTACAATTTGTAACTGCAATAAAATGCAATAAAAAAAAATTTAAATGCATAAGTTCCCTTTTTATACATTTTTAAGCATAAGCAGTCTTTCTTTAGATACAATTTAATAAGTAAAGATTGTGCTCTAGACAAAAACTAAAAATAACGTAATACAAATAATACTTAAAAACTCTCAACCTTAATATAATCTCTTCTAAAATCTTAAATAAAACTTAGTTTTATTTACAAACTTTTTTGTATATTTAAGTTTATCTTTTACACAATCGCGTTTTTATTATTTGAGCTTAAAGTGGACAAATTAAATATTGATCGATGATCAATAAAGGTCAACTATTAAAGTAATGGCTGTGTTAAATATGTAAGTCCTCAAAACCGAAAATATCTAAATAATCGATCATTTACAGTCAGGCCTTTAAATGAACAAATAAACAATTTCGAATTGGCTGGTTTACGTGCAGCGATTTTAACATATTTCGGCAACGCTTAGAAAATCAGATTTAAAATTTTACAATATTTCGAATTATTAAATCTTTTATATATTGCCTTGTAACTGTTTTGTTCCTAACCTAAATTAAAACCTAAAATTAAAATTCTTAATATATGTAAATATAAAATGAGTATTTTTTTTCTTTAAAATGATTTAGTTTGTTTGACAAAACTTCCTTTGCTATCATTTTGAAGGTAATAAAAGCATTTTTAATTTTTCCGATTCACTAAGTATCATTGCTGCAGAGTCTTTATGTTTGCCACTACCACCCAATAAAGAACGCATTTCCATGGTATCGTTTTCATCAGACTTAGTGTAGACATTTGATTTATGATAGTTTTTATTATTTAATTGTCTCATACATTTTTTGAGTTGTTCTTCACTAAACGAGGATTGTAATGTTTGCGTAGCAATTTCAAAAGGATTAGCTTGTATACCCACATCACAGCTAGTCTTGCTATTACGTGAGTTGGGTTTGCCAGTTGATATGCCCGAAAAAGAACTGCGCAGCATTATATTCAAAGGTAAATCGAGTCCGACAGATGACGAATAGGAGTCTTCAGATATGCTATTATCGTTAGTTTGAGCGGCCTGTATTGATAGTTCTCTTTTTAAATGTAAATTTAAATCGGAGGTATGTAAAATATCCAATTCATATTTTGAATTCGAGAAGGATTTATGTTTATTTGAATTTGTTGTTGAATTGTTCTGATGTTTCTTCAGAGATTTTTTATGGCCGCTGGAACAATTAGCTTGTGATTTTTTCGATTGTTTGCTACGTTGTGAATTTCTTGAAGTTCTTTGGTTGACCGAATCATTTGATTTTTGCATATTTTTAAGTAAATTTTCATAGGCAGCTTGTTTTTTAATTTTGATATTATCGGCATGATCATAAATTTCTTCTATTCTAGGTCCGGAATGATGTCGGTGACGATGGGATGCCTCATAGTCATCATTATCATCATCTTCACTTAAATCTTGTTTTAATACTACATCTAAGCGAGAATCTTGTATTTTAAATGAAGCTCTAGATGTTTCCTCATCCGAGGTTGTTGTCATGCCTTGATTTTGTAGAAATGGTATAATTAATTGACCATTCTTAGCTAGAAATTCGGTAATGTCAGCTGGATCTAGTCCCACATTAGCGGATCTTCTCTTGGCTGAATTGTGTTTTTTTAAACTTTGTGCAAAAAGACCCACCTTTTGGCTGGCATTCGGATAGGTAGTCTTTTTCAAGGCAATCACTTGCGATTCTATAGAAGTACTACTTTCACGTCTACCACTATATTTACGTCCCGTGGCCGTTATAAAATCTCTCCTCCTTTGAGAACGTTTGCCTGCAGATGCTGAATGTTTCGAATGATGTCCTGATGATCGTGATCGGGAAGCAACTTTAGTTTTCATTTCTTGTATTTTAACGGAAACTTGTGAGTCTACTGAATTCCGTCTTGACTCTACAGACACATGTCGCACACTAAAGCTAATTTCAGAATCTAGAGAATTTTTTCTGGGTCCCTGGCTGGAGCTATTAGTGGTGCCAGCAGCAGCTCCAGTTAAGGCCATTCGTCTTTTAACAAACTGCGGCAAATAATTAGCCCATGTTGAACTGATTTCATTGGTTTCCGATGAATTTAAATCGTTGACATCAAAATTTAATCCCACTGGATCGGTGTGTGTATTGTAAAGGGTTATAGAGAGCCTCCCCTTATCCTCGAATTCTTTGCGTTTAGCCCATGTTTGGGCTATAACTTTATGCTTGGACATTTTGACTTCTTCGCTGATATCTTTGCCACACTTTTTTCTTAAATAACGCTTCCAGGTCTCCATAGAACTAGGCGTCCAACACCAAGTAGACATAACAATGCCCGCTCCAAAAAGACACAGCAAATGTAGTTGCAATATCGAAACACTTGGACGGTTTTCGATTTTACATTTGAGATGTTCATTGAATGATGAAAAAATTCGACATCTACAAATAAAAAAAATTAACGAGGTATAAATACGCAGGGACCGAAAATTACAGTTATTTTGAATTTTTTTTTTACCAAACAAAGCATATAAAGGATGACCCAATAAGAGTGCACGACTATGAATGGCACCTACCGCACCGGACGCGAAACAATCGATTTATTGGAGCAACGATTTCTAGACCGAATCATCTACCGAAATTGCAATGTCAATTGGCCATCAAGTTCGTGCGATTTCATGTCGTACGATTTCTTTCTTTGGGGTTTTTAAAATCTCAGATCCATATGAATAAACCGCAAACAATTCCAACAGGCCATCGGTGAGATAGAGCCACAGCTTTATCAAATTATCATGGAAAATTTCATCAAAAGGGAGGGGCCTGTGTTCAGAGCCGCGGGTGCAAAAAAAGTCCTGGCTTGCTCAAAGAACTAAGTTTTATTTTTAAATTAAATCTTGCATTCTCATTGGATCACTCTTTATATTTAAATTGTCGGAGAACACATTTAAATATGATCCTTGTGAACTAGTCTGTGTTTTAAATAACTTTTATTTTTATTTTAACGAACTTTTTATACCCTATACCACTATGTGGTTTGGGTATAATGACTTTGTGCTGCTGTTTGTAACAACCAAAAATATTTGACCTAGACCCATCTTTAATTATACCGATCGAATCAGAATCACTTTCTGAGTTGATTTAACAATGTCCGTCCGACCGTCCGTCCGTCTGTGTGTCCATGTAAAGCTTGTAATCAAACTGCAGGTCGCAACTATGAATGTATTTTGATGAAATTTTGTACATAAGCTTTTATCGGCCATGGGATGAACGCTATTGAAATTGGTGAGAATCGGTCCATGTTCAGACCTAGCCCCCATACAAATTACCCATATGAAATCGACATAAATTGCCATAAGATCCAAATTGTCATATAGATCTTACTCAAATTGGGTTTGTATGCGTTCATTACATCCATTAATGAGTAGTCCAAAAATGATCCCTTTGACCCCATATAGAGCTGCTTCCCGATCTTCACTTAAATCTATTAAAAAACAAAAATATTGCACTGATTCTTCTCAAATTTTGTTTGTATATATTTTTGCAAAATACAAGAGACTTTACTAAACATGATCAGGATCGGTCCATTTTTAGACCAAGTCCCTATATAGATATAGCATCCGATATGAACTTTTTCATATCTGCAGCCAAAAAAATTAATAAAAATCCCACTCAAATTTGGTTTTTGCTTATTTTATATGTCCAGTTAGTTGGGCCTAAGAGATAGGGTCTCTAAACGCATGGTATAGGGTATCATATAGTCGGTCTAGACCGACTATAATTTTCTTACTTGTTTGATTTTTATTTTTTCCAGCAGATACATATAAAAGTTGTTTTTTTGTAGCAAATCAAACAATGTTAAAAAATGTGAGAAAAATCAATTGAAATATTTTTGACATTTAATCTTAATGCCAATTCCAACAAAGCTCACTTTTTAGGGGGAAATACATTTTTTGCCTTCTTAATTTTTATATTCAATAAAAATAATAAAATAAATAATAATTTAAAAAAATAAAAAAAATCAAAATCAAAATATAACTGTAATTTCAGCTCGATAAAACAAAAATCAAAAAGTATGGTCATTGAAAACAAAATTCAATTCATGGTTAATTTATAAAAGTATCAAAGTCCGAATACTTACACAATATATTCGCTTAAACTGTCTGCCCATTCCTGAGAATGACGAAAAACATAAACATGACAGGCAATTGCTACCAGTATAAAAACCAATGATAACACTGCACATAATCCCATACGCACTATTATCAAGTGTATTTTATTACTGGCCGATGTTGATTTAATATCATTAGCAAAATGTTTAAGACCAAACAGCATTATCATGCCTCGTATGATGAAATAGCCTCCCACCAATATTACACCAAATAAAGGGCCCAACAGTAAACCAGCTCGTATGGAATGATTAAGATAACCCACAAAACATACACCCACTGTACTGTTGCCATCCACCTCACTTAGAGCCATCGTGGTAATGGTTAGTACCAAGGGTAAAGACCACGCTACCAAATGAAAGTATGATCCTTTCTTATCGATACGATCTTGTACATTACCAACGGCTCGTAAATGCCAGGCATACGTAAGAAACACAAACCATACCATGGCTGCTATAAGGAAATAATAAACGATAACAAAAATCACAACACAGGAAAGATTTTCACCAGCTGTGGGTTCAGAGTGCCGTAAAGTGCCATCTTTGCGACAGACAATATCTTCACGAGAACCTGGTGTAAATTGAGCCAGCCAACTGTAATAAAAAAAAGTTAAATAAAATATTTTTTTATATGCATAATATTATTGGAAATGAATCAAATAAAAGATTATTTTTGCATCCCACATTTCGTTGAGATTTTCCAACTTCTTCCGGGATATTTATTTAATATATAATCTTTCGTCTTTTGACATTTACTAAATTTAGTTTTCACGATATAAACAGTAAGACATAAAGTGCAATATTGTATAAATCGGTTTGTTCGAATACATTCAACAATAAATTGAGAAACTAAAATAAATTCCTAAATTCCTAGTTACTACAGTTAAACTTGTATTCCCTATAACACTATATGTTGATGCTTGTAACTACTTTCAATTTAACGATGTCCGTCCGTCCCTCCGTCTTCCTTTCTGTCTGTGTGTTCATGTAAACCATGTAATCAAAGTGGGATAAAGCGAATAGGGTTGATTTTAATGCGCAGAAGACTGAATGTTGCTTGTTGACCCACAGGGCCTTGGATTCAACAATGTCATCTGTATATATGGGCGGTATAGATATTGATGTTCTGGGCATGAGAATTCCATGTGATGTCCGTTGGAACGAACATTTTTTTCAAGTGTCGAAAGAAGCATTTAAGTGTCTTGGTTTTCTAAAACGTTGTAAAAATTACTTCACTCCGTCTGATCTCCTCAAAATCTGTACACCACTTACATATATCCAACCGAAAATGGACACCAACTGCCATATATGGGCAGAAGTTTCAAAGTCTATTTTGGAGCTACTGAACCGTGTGCAAAGGAGGGCGCTGATGCTCATTATTGACAGTAGGGTATCCAACTCTATTGACTCGTTGGAACATTGTCTGAATGTGGGTTGTGTAACACTGCTCTATAGATACTACCATGGGAATTTTCTTCTGAGATTAGCAAATTCATACCAAGTTTATGACAATGGGGCTTACGTGCGAAAATAACTTATTGAGAAAACAGTTGTTCAAGTTAAAAAATTATTTTCGTCAGTTTCTGTTCTGTTTTTCTGTTTACAAATGTCATCAGTGTTACCGCGCCGGCCATCTTTTACGTTATCACGTTTCTGTTAGTCCTTTTGCAGAAAAATTAATATTGATGAGGAGATTAGTGGCGTCTACAGTTAATATCCCCCTGAAACACTACATTTGGCTAAGACAGAAGATGAAATAGAATAAAGTTACGTTTGGCTGGATTTATCTAAATGTTGTTGTAATAACAAATGCCAAACAATTATACAACGCAAATTGATCGAGAATACGAGAATAAATTGTTTAGAGTTAGCGTTTTCTTCATGTTTAGTAAACTAATTCACAAATTAGGACTTTCTGGTTTTCATCATGCGAAAGAGCGTCTTATACTCTATCCCCCTTTTCATAGATCAGGTCACGTATTTTGATTTAATTCTGCACACAAGTTTTTGTCGGTCATAGCATGTGCATGTTAAAACATAGATTGACTTCAATTCAATTTTTCAATTAAATATTCTTCCTTTATTTACATATTTTAACAAATTTTGATATTTACATATGAGATCTTATCTTTACATATAGATATTGCAACAAATAATACATAGGATCTAGAGATATTAAATAGTTTTTATATTATTTTTAATGATTTTTAAAGGAAAATGGGAGGAAAAAACCTTTATATGATTTAATAAATTCAAATACTATCTGAAAATATTTATATGCTTATAGAAGGTTTATTAGAAATAATAGACCTCTATAAGCATATAATTTTCAATTTGGTGATTTCTTTTTAATTTTACGTTATTTCTCTACATTCTCTTATCAGTGGGTAAGAGGAATTTTCAATTTTGGCAAAGTAATTATTGTTAATCCTTGTTATGAAATCGATAATTTTTTCATAACCTGTTTCTTCATGAAGAAGATTTGTAGGATACCTCCAGTGCTTTTTATTTATCATTTTAAGACATTTGCTTTGTATAATTTGTAAGCGTTTTAGGTGGCAGTTGTTAATATTGGCGTATGTTAATATTGGCCTTATAACACTTTTGAAGAGTAGATTTTTGTTTTGGTGGTTTAGAAATGACCTTTTATTTAGTAGTGGCCATAATGCTTTAAATGATTTTATAGCTTTTTGGCACGTAGCCATAATATGTTGTTTAAATGTAAGCTTCTTGTACAAGACAACTCCGAGATATTTGACATCGTTAAGTACATTTATGGTATTATTTCCAATAACAAGATGACGTCTTGACAGTCTTTTGGGAGATTTGTTGGATGGAAAAATTATTGCTTGGGTCCTATTTGGATTAATTTTGATTTTCCATTTGTGGAAATATTTACTGCAATTTACAAGTCCTTTTTCCATTTTCTTCAGGAGTGCACTTGTAAGTTTGTTTGAAGAAATTAACGCAGTATCATCTGCGTAATAAGCAATTTTCATATATTTTGAGACTTTAAAATCGGATGTATATATCGAGTAAAGCAATGGCGACAAGACTGATCCTTGAGGTAACCCTGAGGTAATGGTTTTTGGAGTTGATGTTTCATTATTAATCGCAACTTTAAAGCTTCTGTCGTGAATGAAATCTGAAATAAGTTTACATAGATATTTTGGTATATTTGCATCAATAAGTTTAAATAAGAGGCCATTATGCCAAACGGTGTCAAACGCTTTTTCAATATCTAACAATATTACACCCGTTGAACGTTTATTGTTTTTATTGGTGATTATTTGATTTTTAATTCTGTTTATTTGGTGAGTAGTGCTATGTCCTTTTTTAAATCCAAATTGTTCTTTAGCAACAATAGAATTGGTCGTTACAAATTCACTAAGACGAGAATGTAGAATTTTTTCAAATATTTTACCAAAGTTACTTAATAGACTGATAGGTCTGTAGCTGTTTGGGTTATTTTTTGGCTTGCTAGGTTTGTTGCTAGCTATAACCTTAGCATTTTTGAAATGGTTTGGGAAATAGTTGAGTTTGGTGCAGCTGTTAAATATTATAACCAGTAATTTTAGAGCTTTGAGTGGTAGTTTCTTTAAGAGCAGGTTGGGAACATTGTCAAAACCAGGGGATTTTGAGGGTTTTATTGATGAGACAATATTCATTACTTCTTCAAGAGATGTATAAATTGCAGATTCAGAACAGGGGTTTTCCTTCTTAAAATTATTTACTGTTGTATTTATTAGTGTATCTGCCGAGTGGTTATAGTTCGAAGTGAGGTTATTTGCTTGGACAAATGTATTTGCCAGGACTTCAGCCTTGTCCTTATCAGATGTTATTTTTGTATTTCCAACTTTAAAGTGAGCGATTTGATTTTTTCCTTTTCCTCGCAAGTTCCTGCTTATTTTCCAAAATGATTTATCACCTGGTTTTAAATTGGATAATAATTGAGACCATTTCTTATTGCGCTCCGAATTAATACTTTTATCAATCATGTTACTTAGAAACTTAGTACATTGATTATAAAAAGTTTGCTCGGCTATATTTGAAGATCGTTGGCTTTTTCTTTTAAAGCTTCTTCTTAGTTTAATATATTTCACAGTACTTTCTGGTAATGTGTAATTATTTTGTTGAGTTATTTTAGGTGTGGACACATCCCTTGCTTCGAAAACTACATTTATAAATTTTTGGATTTCCTGATCAATAACTACCTTGGTATTGTATATATCCGAATATAACGTGATTTTATTGTCTAAAAAATTCATAAAAATGTTCTAGTTGGTTGCACTATAATCATAGTAATTGAGGTCAACCTGCAAGGCCGTAGATCTTTTAATTGTACATATAATGGGGCGATGGTCTGATGGTATTTCGTAATCCATTGTTTTTACGTCTATATCCAAAGCGGAATTGCTTAAAATAATATCGACTGTGGATGCTTCGCGATTGTGTTGATGGGGTAATAGGGTTGGACTATTAGGGTAGTGAATGAAAAAATTGCTTGATTGCTGTAGGTTGTTGAGTGCAATTCCTGCAGTATTATTTGAACGGCAATTCCAAGAACAATGTTTGGCATTTAGGTCACCAAAAACTATATATTCTTTGGTGGAAGGTGTTAGGTTCAAGATATCAGCATATCAAGATATCAGGTATATCTTGGTGAATATAACGAAGATACAACAATAGGTCTATTATTTATAATAACTTCAATTGAGATGTTTTCGATTGATGAGGTGTTTGATATAAAGAGGTTTTTATGAGCGACAGATTTATGAATTAACAGAGCTACTCCTCCTCCTCTTGCATCTGTTCTGTCACTTCTATATAAATAATAATTTTTGAAATAGGGTCTATGATTTTCTGAAAAAAACGCTATTTCATTCAAAGACGCTATTTTAATATTTTCTCTTTCAATTAGTATTTCAAATTGTTTTAATTTAGAAAAGTTTGAAATGCCATTAGCATTCAAGTGAAGCATTTTGAATTCGTTTAAATTATTAGTATAATCCATGGGCGTATTTTACCATTGACATTACAACTTTGATTTGTTGTACTTTTGAAGTGCACCTATGCAAATCATCCATAGCTGTAGTGAAAATATCAAAAAGCTCATCAATGCTAAATAAATCGTTGTTTGTTTTCAGCTGGTTAGCATATGTAGCTTTGCTGTTATTATTGATGTTATTGTTACAATTTGTGTTGTTGTTTCTTAAATTAGGGAAATCTCCCACATTAACTTGAAATGAGTTATTTTGTTGTTGTCTGCTTTTATTCGGACTTTTAGAAGTAACTCTTGTTCTAGTTTCCAAATAGAGAGAACGTAACGGACAGTTGATATCGTTTGCAGAGTGATCAGTTCTCTCTTTTCCTTCTTTTTTGCAATTAAAGCATGTAAAAACAGCTGGTCTTTTTTCATTTGTGTTAAACGGACACACACTTGTATGATGTTGTTCTGCACATATCATACAAGCAGCACTACGATGACAATGTTCACCGCCATGGCCATACATTATGCAGTTCCAGCATTGAGTTGGTTTATTTCTGGATCTAGATTTGTATTTTTTCCAGGAAATTATTATATTTGAAATTGTTCTTACGTTTCTTAAGGCAGTTGGGTTAGAATTTTTTCGTACAAATTGAACTTTGTAAACTGCATTGTTGTTCGAACTGAATTTGGTGACTATTTCAGCTACAGAAGAAGGGGACAGGTTGTAGTTTTTTTAGCTCTGCGGTGATGTCCTCAGTTTTTATGCGGGGTAAGCCGTGTAAAAAAGTGGTGTATAACCTATTAAGAGTGAAACTCCATAAGAGTGAAACTCCAACTTACTCTCTTTAAGAATTTGCTTGTAGCATTCGAACATTTCTTTACTTGGAGCAAAAATTTTTGTACCAATTGAAGTACGTTTGAAAATACAATCTTTACCAAGTAGTTTTTGTATTTCTGTAAATGAGGCGTTAGCTTCAACGACAATAGGTGGAGGTTTGTGTTGTTTAATCTCGTTAATATTTGATACAGGAGTTACGTCCATATCATTAAGGCCAGCAAGCAGGCTAAATCTGTTGCTTGAAGTTGACGGGATATTTGGGTTAAAACCCGGAGGAAGTTTTGTCATCTTCTTGTTGGCAAGGAGCTTTCTTTTCGATGAAGATTTGGCCCCTCCGGCCATCTAGATTTTTTATTCCTGTTTTAGGCTGAATTGACTATCACGTGAGTTCAAATGAGATCAAGAATAGGCAATTGCAAGAACAAAAATATACACTTGTTATAAATTTTAAATAGTTGTACTCTAAGCGCTTTAATTATTTACACGACCGTTCGTAAAGAGAGTTAGATTCGAACTGACATAGACTGACTTAAATTGCCCAACGACGGACTATTAAGTTTGTTACTTTTTTTCATACTGATTTATGTTTTTTTTTAATGAAAAATTTGCTGAAAACTCATTTTAACTCACCCTATACATGCAATCATAAAACACAAATTAATATAAAACACGATCAAAGCTGGATATTTACTAGCATTTTCCCAATCAATTATAAAAGTGGCCACAACAAATAGATTGGAAAGCATACATAATGTAGCACCCCAACCAATCAACTTATGAATTTGTCTATGTTCATCATCTGTATATAAAGGATCCTTGCAATGTACACCGCAGCCCTCAACGCCAGGATGATAATTGGCACTTGACTCGGCCGGCACCAAGGGATCCAAACATTGACCTGTTAAATTAAATTTCATTTCTCTAACATCATTGGCACACTTTGAGGGAAAATGGGTTTCATTGCATTTTAAAAATTCCGGAAAATATGTAGTATTATATAAAATACGACAAGGCTCTAATGTAATGCGACACATTTCCAGGGATGGTAAATAAACCATATCTTCACCATTAATATGCTCACATTTAGGCGTAAATACAGCACATAAAAAGGGCTGGAAGAAAAAAGATTGCTTTAATTGGATATATGTTTGTTACAACAAAACATACCTGTATAACAGCCCAACATTTTGGTACATGTTTAAGAGCTAAATATTTATTTAAACGTTCCTGAACATCTCGTTGACTATGTGATATTGTCAAATCCAGACTCGTGTACGGATGTGGTATTTTAGCACCCAGACAAGTGGAAAAGTTTAATTTCTCACAGCTTCCTTTACGAACACATTGTACATGTAGCATACCCAAACCTCTGCCATCTAGCCAGTGTTTATCTTCTTTGCCCTGTTTACCACCATAGACACGAAAATTGTGCGTACCGTTTATTGGTTCCAACTTTGTTTCTATAGTCGTTGGCTGAGTATTAACAACTGCTGACTGTGGTATTAAATTAGTTCCCATGAGTACATTACAAGATATTAAAGAAATGTGAAGACAGACACTAAGAACATGAAGGATATATTTCTTTTCAGTAGGAAACTGCCATACTTTTCTGAAAGACAAGTTAAGAATAGATTTAAAGATAAATAAGAATATTGTATTAAAGTTTCACGAACATTTCTATAGAAGTGTTCCGCTTTAGGCTCTTTTTTTTGTAGTCCATACAAAAACATGGCTTCACGTTTCCAAACACAGCCTTAGTTATTTTCATAATTTTATAAACTCAATATTTTCCTTTCAGTCCAAACTCAAGGATTAACTTATATGGACTTTATGGTCTGGTTTAAATCAAGGCTAATAGTTGGAAATTTATAGCTTGTCTAGATCTGATACTATACCATTAATTTTGACCTCAAAATATAATCATTCAAAATTATCAAAATTTTAATTGATATTCATTCATTTGATATAAATTAATGATTTTATCTCTAAAATTATTATTTTCAATTAAATTATTAAAAAAAATAGTTAACTTGTAATATTAACAGGCAAGGTGATCTCTTGTGACATATTCTACACTTTCGATTTCCAACCGATTTTGATAAAAAAATATACCACTTGAAAGGTATTTCTTTGCAGATATTTAAGCTTTATATACAAAACTATACAATGCTGTGTGTGTGTTTATTAAATTTGTGTTGAAATGTTAATTGCCTAAAATTGCTTAGCATATGTACCTTTAGGCTCTTATAAAATTATTAATTAACAAGGCCATTTTCTTCCGTGTGTTCAACAAATTTTTATAATGAAATTTCATGAATTTTGTTAAAACATTCACAATTTAATGAATTTTATTTAAATATTCATAAATTTTTTATATATATGTATATAGATTTAAAAAAAAGCAATGAAAGAAAAAAATTGAATGAAAAAATAAACATCCACTTTAAACATCCACTTTGATGGTGTCCATGTTCCAATTATAGATTCGCTCAAATGTTTGGGTGTTACTCTTGATAGCGGTCTCAATTTCGGAAACCATATTTGATTTATGCTTATTTTCTATATCCAGTTAGTTGGGCCTAAGAGATAGGGTCTCTAAACGCATGGTATAGAGTATCGTATAGTCGGTCTAGACCGACTATAATTTTCTTATCTTTCTTTTAGTTAAGTATTATTTTTATTTTTTAGTTCTACCTTATTTTAGCTTACTGTTCATTATTATTATTAAATGTATTAGTCGTATATGGCCCTGTGGGCTCGATTAAATAAATAAATAAAATAAAATTCCTAGAATTTGCACTCGAATGTCGAGGGATGGGTTCTGCTAGTTATAATTATTCATTTCACCATTTGAATGTCTCCACAAAATTGTAGTAAAGTACGACCAAAATTTCGGTTTTATTGGAAAAAATTCCAAAGTATTTAATACTAATAGTGCAGATGCGATCGTTTGCCTTGTATAGACGAAGAAATTGAATTATTTAATTAATAAATAACAAATTGTAGAACTCCAAATTTCATTTCACGTCAAAAATTTCTGTAGCAGAAATATCAACAGTACTATTAATTCCAAGAACTTACTTTTTAGGCCCCATTATTGTTTTCGTGCGCTTTCAAATTAAATGTATTAAATTTGTGTATAAAAATTAAAACATTTTAATTATAAACAATTTAAAATATTGTTAATAACTTATAAAAAATTTATAAATTTTGAAACATGTTACTATTTGTTTTGATTTGTTATAAGCCTTTTGTTGTTGTCTAGTTTCACGATGCTGTTTATTATATTACACTTTTCGTATTATTTTTTAACTTTTTGCTTATTCCTTTCATACTAAGTTTGTTCTAAATAAAATTGTTAACATTTAATCCAATAGAAAATAATTTTTTTTAAGAAGTCAATTTAATAATTCAAATTAAAAGATAATCTTTAAAATATTTATAACAAAACAATAGCACACTACTAAAAAGAAACTAAACTAATGACAGTAGAGACGTCAATGGACCACCCAATGTGCAACAAATGTAGTGTTGCCATGTCTAAATCTTCCCAATGTTTATATATTAATAGAAAATTATTGTTTAACTAACTTAATTTTATAATATTTTAAATATTACAAATATACTTATTATTAATATATATTTTATGTTTTCATGCATTTTAATAAAATTTTTTATATTAACAAAGAGAAAATTAAAAGATTTTAGAGAGAATCGAGTGTTGTAAACATTGAAAGCAATGATCGGCAAACACACGCCATCTTATTTTGCTTTGTGTAAAGGCCTAATTAGGCACACGTAACCGTAACCAAACGTGTCAGCTGTTTTTTTTTCTGTCACATGAAAAGCATTAGTAATTAGCGGTCCAACGATTGAAGAACTGTCTTTGTCGCTTCTATTATTTTCGGAAAAGAGAAAACACGTTTCAGTGTTTGGCTTTTAGATCATCGTGGTTGCTGATCCGCATGCTTTTAGGTTATGTACCTATCGGTTAACTTAATTTTAAGGACTCGCAGCTCACCCTAACCCAAGATATTCGGTTATGCACCTCTTCCATTAAAATTTAGAATTAATGATAATGTTACATGAAAATCATTTTGAGCAGTTACCGAATTCAACTGTCACGTAACCGGATCGTCCCAATATATTGAAATAGATTTTTGCTACGTTTGTACGTGACATTTGTGAACAGCTGATAAAGTTTGGTTAATTTTACACAGCAATATGCTGTGTAAAGGTGCTATTACACGATGTGTTTTTTACATATGTACTGTCAAATTTTCCCACAACAAAAGTTGTACACATCATGTGACACATATGAAACATTGTTTATGTACAATACGTGAGAAAAGTCACATGTACATTTTTCAGTTAGAACAGGTTCTATTTTGGCATGACAAACGTATGAAAATACAACACTGCTTGTGGCGAAAGAAAAACAGAGTAAATTATAAAGATTAATATTGAAAGAAAAATAAATTGTTTAATATTAATTAACAATTAAAAAATATATAACTTTTTTTTAACAATAAATTTTTGTAAATTCACAAATTAAATCAGCTGTTGTTTACATTTAGAGGTTATGTCATACGCAAATACATATGCACGTGTGATAGCAAAAATTATGAATCGTATGTAAAAGACAATTTTGACAGACATGCGGATTTTCATATGGATAAAAAAAGTGACAGTACATATGTAAAAAACACATCGTGTAATAGCACCTTTATAGAACTTAAGGTTTATATGTTTGTCGTGCCAAAATAGAACCTGTTCTAATTGAAAAAGGTACATGTGACTTTCCTCATATATTGTACAGAACAATGTTTCATATGTATCACACGATGTGTACAACTTTTGTTGTGGGAAAATTTGACACATCATGTAATAGCACCTTAAGTTCTATAATTGCACTAAATGCCAACGGTATATTTACGGCACGAATACATTTTAACAACGTGTGGCGTCAGGTGTTAAAAGCGAATTAGGTATATCAACAAAATGTACAGTATTGTGCAAAGCAAAAGTAAGGTAAAAATAAAAGAATGTTTTTTCTCAGAATATTCAATTTACAAAAAGAAAATAAATTTTTGGAAATTATGTACATAAAGCATTATTTATGTTATATTTATTTTGAGAAAAATGCGACTTAATGTTATAAATGATAATTTGACATTAATTAAATATATCTGTCTTGCAGTATCACTTGACAAAACTAAAGATTACGTCATCACGCAGACAATATTTAAATATTCTGCGCATGTAAGAGCTCTGACGTCACGCAAACTGTATTCCTATTGGCAAATAATTTCCAGCTGTCAAACTGTTATGTTTATGTAGCACAATTTATATTTCTCGTCAAATTATTTATCAAAAAAATTTTATTTTTATAAATTTAATTTATTGATATTTTGAGTAGTTTCGGTATTTAGTAACCTTATTCTAAAGTACATTCTACATCTAAAAAAGTTTTTCACTTCTTCATTTGCTTCAATGTCCTTTGCTTCCAACAAATGTTTTTTGAAATATCCGCTTGTAAGTAGCAATTTTTAATTTCAAAATATTGTATCACACGATTTCATTGTTTCCATTAATGAACTTGAGACTTACTTAGTCCACTTCACTGAGGTGACATATCTAATTTTTGCAACCATCTTTGCAATGTTTTTACCGAGGGAAGTGGAAAATGTTTTTTCCTTAACATCTTGTAAGCCTTGGCACTTGTGGAATACAAAGTCATTGATTGGATAATATCTTCTTCTGTAAAGTTTTGAATTTTATTGCCGTTTTTCAGTTTTTCTAGTTGGCATTCAGTAAACAGACGCCTCAATGATTTATCAAGATTTACGCTGGCACAACTTAAGCTCTGAACTTGACGAGCCAATTTTTTTAGTTTGACCTCAGATTGACTTTGTACCTTTTTGAGCATACTATTTTCATTGTGCAACACATCTCTAAAAAAATTTAAATAAGTATTTGTGGACTTTTTAACAACTTACATACATTTCCATTTCCAAAGTTTTTATGTATAGTTGTAGATCATCTTCCTTAATGTCAGTCGTCATTGGAGAGTATTCATCGCACGTAAGTGATTGAAATTCAACTTCATTTAGAATCTGAAATTCATTCTTAATTTCAACTTCATTAGAAATTTCAACTTCATTTGGAACTTCAATTGAATTTGCAATTTCATTTGGAAGTTCAATTTCATTTGGAATTTCAATTTCATTTCCAATAGCGCTCGTATCTATGGTCGGAACTGCTCCCGGTTTCAGTCTTGGTGCACGCCGATTGCTAAATCCTATTCATAATTATTAAGTAAAGAACTGTTAAAATTAAATTTGTGATAACTTACCCATTTCAAATTTCAAATTTCTCTCAAAATCCTCCTGTTTGAAATGTAAGGCACAAATTATTTCTTTTCGAACATCTATGGGTTTGCATCGATTGCAAAACAATACCCAAAGCTTCCTTTGTGCTGCATCTTTCGGGAAATTGTAAAACGATACAGCTATAGTAAATGTATAATAATTTCATTAAAAACGCCCAAAATCTTAGTTTTCGCACAATTTCTCACTTCTTTTTTTACTAGTACTTTGCTTGCATTTGCCCACTGCACACTTCATGTTTGTGTGTTTCTGTTCTTTTTTAGATTTTCTTCGTGCTGGAACTTTTTAAAACACTTCGCTAAATGTTTTTATTTATTTTAATATTGTTATTAACAAAATATAAAGCGAAATTTGTAATTCGTAACAAGAACCGATTTAATTAATACCTTTCGAAGAACTGTCTAAAGTGGTTTTAATTGCAGGGTTGCCAACCTTAACATAAAACATTTATTTTTCGTAAAGGGCACTATACACTTGTTAAATGCACATCAAGCGTTATGGTGGTATTAGTGAAAATTTGATTGAACGTGTGTCACCGACAAAATCTAAATTTTTGATTTTCCATCAAGCATCGTCGGTGTCACATGCAAACAAATTTTCACTATTACACGAAGTGTTTTTTACATATGTACTGTCACTTTTTTATCCATATGAAATTCCTCATGTCTGTCAAAATTGTCTTTTACATACGATTCATAATTTTTGCTATCACACGTGCATATGAATTTACAAAAATTTATTGTTTAAAAAAAGGTTATATATTTTTTAATTATTAATTCATACTAAACAATTTATTTTCTTTCAATATTAATCTTTAAAATTTACTCTGTTTTTCTTTCGCCACAAGCAGTGTTGTATTTTCATATGTTTGTCATGCAAAAATAGAACCTGTTCTAATTGAAAAATGTACGTGTGACTTTCCTCATGTATTGTACATAAACAATGTTTCATATGTATCACACGATGTGTACAACTTTTGTTGTGGGAAAATTTGACAGTACATATGTAAAACATACATCATGTAATAGCACCTTAATACAACCACCATGCTTGATGGTGAATTTGACAAGTGTATATATTATGGCGGCTGGCGACGATCAAATAAACCCATCAATCACAAGGTGGCGCACGTGTGGTCGTCGCTTTCGGCTACACGTGAAATGATCATTTCTTGTAGGGACGTACACGTTGTCGGCAATGACTGATGAAAATCAAAAATTTTTGATATATTTATTTAAATGCTGATTATTTGATTGTTGCCGGCTTGATTGACAATCAAACTTTATTTGCTTTGGATTTTTCGTGTTGAACACATGTGCGGAATTTTTTTTTTGATTTCTTGATAAAAGTATAATTGTTGAATTTTATATATAAATTAATACTAATATTACATATATACATATATTTAATTATTGTTTTATAATTAAATTATTATAATTAATAATGAATAGGTGACAAATTATCAAAATTTGTTATAAAGTTTAGACATATGATAAAATGTATACAAAAATTAACATAAATTTAATTATTTTCTATGTTTAATTAAATAATTATTGTAGTTAATAATAAATTGATTATAGTTATAAAATTTTTAGCTATAAAATTTATAGATAATTAAAACTTCATCTTAAAAATATCATAAAAAATCAACTAAATCAAATTTTTAAAATTACAATAACATTAAATCGTCATCCGACGACGACATGATTTGATGCGAACGCTACGAAATAAAAATACAAATGGTGATTGACGTGTTTATTTGTAGGTCGCCTTTAAAGCTTCAAACACATGTCACTCACACATATGCACTGATTGATGGGTTTATTTGATCGTCGCCAGCTGCCTTTAACCGTACGATGCATACCCAACTTTTTCTACGAGAACACACACCCGGGATACGTTTGTACCTATTAGCTTATTTTGGCTTTTTCTGTTTAAATGGTCCAATTTCATTTTACAAATGTTTTAGTTTTTGTATCATGCAAATATTCTACCTATTTCAGGAGATATACATACATAGGCAAAAAAGGTCACGGGCACAGCGTAAGCTGTGGTCACGGGCATGGGATAGCCAAATGTTGTTTTTCATATATCTGAATACAAAATAAAATTTTTTATTTTTTGTTTGTAACATGAAACAAGCAAATATTCTACCTGTTTCAAAAGATATAGGCAAAAGAGTGCATGTAGGATTTGGATTTTCCAAGGGTTGTTTTTGCATTTGCTGTTGTTTCAGCTTTATTTTTTTGGTGCTCAAAAGATAAGACGTGGAAATATAAAATAAAACTTAATAATTCAAAAATGGCTTCAAGAATAAATAATTAATCTATCATCACCACAATACAGAAGGTAAAAGTTATAAAATAATCAAAAATTTAAGCATATACTAATTTTTTTCTTTTGCAGACTAACAAATGAACAGCAGTCCCGACCGTCCCTATCTGATGAAATCTGTGATGATGATGATGTTACCTATGCATCTGAGACGGAAGATGGACAAGACATTTAGTTGAATGAAGTTCAACAATCTGATGTTGAAGACGATCCTGAAATTCAGCATTGTGAAGACGCAGATTTAGCTGACAATGTCGACTCTGATGATGAAGTGGATGAAGAAGAGGTACCAGTTTCTGTAAGCGGTGAAAAATTTGAGGCACGTGATGGTACTGAGTGGAACAAACAACCAAACATCAATCGACAAGTTCTTCGCCATAGTATTGTACGAGAACGGTGAGGACCATCTAGGAGCACCGAAATGTTGTCAATAGAGAAAACATTCAAATGTTTTATGAGCTTGGAAATGGCGGATATAATTATGCGTCACACAAACAAAAAAGCAATAGCAACGTATAATGCTTACAACATAAGGCACCCCGATGCAATTCCCAAGTCATGGAAGTCACTGACGGTAGCAGAGTTGTATGCATTTTTGGCATACTTATTATGACTGGCGCAAACCATAGCAATTCAGAAAGTGTTCGAGATTTGTGGAATGTCAAAATGTCCTCTGTATCGCGCCACGATGGGAGTCAACCGTTTTTGTTCAATATTGCGATTTATACGGTTTGACGACGCAAACACTCGGGCTGCACGCGCATAAACTGATAAAGCAGCACCGATCATAATGAATGCCAATCTTCATGCACACTACAAGCCCAGTCAAAACTTAACCATTGACGAACAATTATTTCCTTTCCGTGGACGCACACGGCTTACATAATACATACCATCAAAACCTGCAAAATATGATATCAAAGTTTGATGGATTTGCGATGCCAAAAATACATATCCACTACACGGTCAAATCTATACTGGCCAAGCAGCGTCCGGAAGGGAAACGATCCAAGTGGAACGAGTTGTGAAAGATTTGGCTAGCAGATACCAAGGAAGTGGAAGAAATATTACAATGGACAATTTTTTCACGACGTTGCCAGTTGCAGAACTTTTTCTCACCTGGAACCTAACAATCGTTGGAACTTTGCGCAAAAACAAGACGTATATTCCTGCGGAAATGAAGCCGCACAAGGACAGGTCAATTGGTTCATCATTATTCGACTTCAGAAAAAATGTGACGATGTGCACTTATGTTCCACGGAAAAATAAATCAGTAACGCTGCTTTCTTCAATGCACTATAGCGGCGAGATAGCTGAAGGTGTGAAGCATGAAATCATAGAATTTTATAATATGACCAAGGGTGGCGTTGATAAAATCGACCAATTGTTCAATGAATATCCTACACAACGACAGACGAAGCGTTGACCATTGTCATTATTTTTCAACATGTTGGACATAATGGCTCTTGCAGCATATATAGTATATGGAATGAATAAACCTGCTAAATCAAACTAGCGTAAGCAGTTCCTTCGCAGCTTGGCTGAAGCATTGTGTATGTCAATTATTGGAGAACGTGCACTAAATCGGCAAGTCACGCGAAACTTCTCCGCTAAAACCTATCAGCGGTTCCTGCCTATTTATGTTATGCTCAAGAAACAAAACGGCGTAGAAAAACCAGAAAGGTGTGCGGAATATGTAAGAAGCCATATTTATAATATATTTAATAATTTTAATTTTTCAAATAAAATAAAATAATTTAAACACACTATAAAATGGTTTTGTTGCTTTTTATTTTGATATAAACTGGTACAAATGTATCCCGGGTGTGTGTTTACGTAGGTGTCGACTTTGGGAGCTCGTAGCTCCTGAACCACTGATCCGAATAACCTTTAAAATATTAGAAATTACGTATATTCCCTAGATCCGAAATCTCTATGCCCTAAGTTAAGCCGTTCCTGAGTTACAGCACTGCAAAGTTGCAGTAGATACATTTGTACCCGGGTGTGTGTTCTAGGGCTAGAAGTGACGGTATATTACACTGTGATACCAAAAAGAATGAAACAGAAATACCTGGGATGTGATACCTTTTTTCTGATAGAGTACGAGTACAGCAAGACCCTGTCCTTGGAATTAGCGAAACAAAATCTTGAGTTACGGGTAAAAAACCGGGTTTTAGGCCCTTTTGCACATATAAGCCAGTAACTGTGTTGAATATCAACCGATTTTGAGGAAAGAGGAAACTAAGGCCTTTCGAAGATATAACCATGATATTAAGTAATATTGAGACATCTGTTCGTATTCCTTCAGCAAACTCTTCTTTGTAATATTCTCTATTTTTCAACTTTGGAGATGTTTTTACACATTTTTTTTTATTTAGGAACCGTATAATTTATGGTCTTATTATAGAAGCATGTTTATGAGTAAAATGCAGTTTTGGATTAAAAAATCTGGTAAAAATTAACTGCGTTATTAAACTTTAAATAAAAAAAAAAATGGAATAAATGCATACAAACATTTTTGAGTTGATTAACCGAAAATGTTATTTTAGCAAAAAAATTTATTTGTGCAGGCATTTATTCCAAAACATGGGGATGGATTCGATAATTTTTTTGCCATTCCTTCAGTAGGAACTATTTCAACTCAGCTTTGATGGAACCCTGTGTGTTACACAACCATTTTGTTGAGATAATCGCTGAGCATTATCCTGATAAAAGTACCAGACGTCATTAAGAAATAGTTTATTTACAATTTTTGGTGGATATTTCTTTACAATTTTTAAATATACGTTTCGATCCATTATCACATCAATAAAGTGCAAAGATCCTGGTGCTACTGCGGAAATGAGTCAGTTTCAGGTTATTTAAACTAGTTGGGTTTACCATCCGACCGAAACATATTTACATGTAATACCTTTTGTTTTTTTTTTTGTATATCCTTTTCATATACTTTTAACTTTCTACTTTATTTTTAATATTTGAAATTTAGTTTTTTAACTTCAAAAATTTCTAGGCCTCATGAGCTAAAGAAATATGCACCTCAGAATTGTCAAAAAGTTACTGTGAGGAGTAGTACATTGCTACCGTTTCACATACAAACACATAAATATTAATAATTTGTGTAATACCCGTAGTTTTTTATGACTGCTGCACATCTGTACAGTATGGATTCGATTAAATTTTTAATTGTAGTCTCCGGATTTGGTTCCTACTTGGAGCTTAGGGGCTTCAAAAATTGTATCCTTATTAAAAACTGCTGACCGGTAACACTTGCTACAAAATTCCAAAATTCCAAAAAAAAATTTCAACGAGATCCAAGTCCAGCGAATAGGCCGGACCGCCCAATGAAGAAATTTACCAACATGCTTTTGATCATGGTGGCATATTTCACTGTTCATGAGTATAATTTTTGACAAAACGATCCAATATTATTTAATTGATTTAATGAAAAAGGCCAACTTCATCTGAAAAGGCCGTCCAGACCACATACTCCTTTTCTTAAACTCTGCAGCTCTGTGCATAAAACTTTCATAGCGCCAGAGCGGGCTGGTCCCCCTAAAAAGATGCCAGAAATGTTTTTTACTTCACTTTTTATTTTAAAAGTTTTTCAAATTTAAATGCCTAGGGATCTTAAGTTTTATTATTATAGAAAATGCTAATTGATTTATTGATGATTTATTTATAACAAATTTCAATAGTGTTACAAATAACTTTTTAACGTAAAACTCGACCATATAAGAAAACACTGCAAATTTTTGTTCGTGAAAAATATTTATATTTTATGTAATTTCATTTTAAAAATAATTAAAATATTCTAAATGAATTATAAAAAAATTAGTTACAGGTAGACTAGAAGATACAAGAGAAATACAAATAACAAATCAAAAACAAAAAAGAGACAGTAGAAAAAATGTTAATAAATTAAATAAAAAATATGTTGTATAAAACTAAATTTAAAAATAAAATGAATACTTCTTGAAAATAAGAGCTTTTTATAGTTAGTTAAAAATTTTTTTTGTTGCTATTTTTAGTTGATCTTAGAGATATAAATTAACACAGCTTTAAATAATAAAGGGACTATGTAGGTAAATTTAATAAATAGTTTCGTTAATTAAAAGTGTCACATATGAGTTTTATATTTATAACGTTTATAACACTTTAGTAAACTTTCAAATATATTTATTGAATAAAATTTAAAAAAAAAATCAATTCTAGAAATTTTAAAGAATTATATATATATGGAAAAAAATTAAATAATAAAAAACTTCATGAGGAAATTAAAAAAAAAAAACAAATAATGTAAAATTTGTTTTTTTTTATAAAAAGAGGAAAATTTTTTAAATATTTTAAGACCTTAATAGACCTGTTTTTGTTTAAATTACAAAAAAACGTTTAGTAAATTTCTAACAAAACAATTATCGTTATTGTAAACACGGTTCGTAGATTCTTTTTTTTTGATAAATATTTAATTATATATTTTTTTGCATAAACTTAATCTAAAAAATTTTATATTGCAAATTGTTTCGTTTTCATTTACTTTTTATTTATTTATTTTTTTTTGTTTTTTTTCGAAACAGTTAAAGGAAAATGATAAATATTAAAATTTACTTAACATTCATCTGCATATCCAGTTTTCGTTTAATATTTTCGAAACATGAAGAGCAGTCTGTTTTTGGATTTCCTGAAAAGTATGAATTCGCAAAAAATATTTTCAAAAATATTTATTCGTTTTCTTGATTATCTGTTTCAGTGGTTTCGTCTGCAGCATTCATATTACGTTTACTGGAGGATTTAACCAATTCCAAATATTTTTCACCATCGAATCGATTACATTCATCTTGTAGATCCTAAAGTGCAAAAAGAGGAAGATAATTATTTTGATATAATCTAAAACTGATAGGAACATACTAAGTAGTGAATTTTTTAGATAATTGTTAAACCTTTATAATTAACAGCAAGGTATTAATTTAAGAGAATTTAGTGTTTTTTTTACTAATTGCTGAAGTGCTCAAGTGCTGAAGTTGAAATTCGAAGTGTTTCAGGTGAAAAAATATCCCCTTAAAGTCCAATTTAATAATTTCCATATTAACATAAAGAGAGATATTATTTAATAAAAATTTAACTTCTTAAAATAAGAGGAATTTAATAAATTTTACGTAACGAAACTTTTAAAAGTTATATGAAAAAATTTTAAAAGTATTTAAAAGTTTTAAATTTTTCGTAAAAATTGTTTAGCGTTTCGTTACGTTTCGTTTTATAGAATAAGGTTTTAAATATTGGTCTATAAAATATAAAAAAAATGTGGGATCTAATTACGGAATCCGTGAACATAAAAATTAATTTCGATTGTTTGGCTCACTAAGTATCGAAATGATCAATCCATTACTTTTTGGTAAATATTTTTTTTTTTGCATAAAAAAATAAGTTTTTCATTATTGCTCGGCCAATAAACTTTGTCTAATATTGCTCCAATTTATGTATCCCTTTCAAATAATAAGATTTGTCAAGGCACGCCAAATTTGTAAATGTGTTGATCAATAATTTCATCGTTGGAACTAAATACCTTCCCGCCGAGCCATTTCTTTAGGTTTGGAAATAGAAAATAGTCACTGGGTACTAAATCCAGAGAATTTCGCGGATGACGCAGCAATGCGTAACACAATTCATTGGTTTTTCTATAAATTACACTAGTATTGATCCCTACATTGTCTTAATGACAATCGTCGTTGAATCGGTCCATTGTTAGACTACAGCTTGGTCTTCGGTGTGTTTTAATGGATCCATGTTTCATCCATCATTAGAATCCGGTGCAAAAATTCATGCTAGAACACTCTTTGGAAGATGTCACTCGTTTGAGTTTTTGGTTAATTGTGGACAAACACAAACTAAATGGCGGAGCTTACCACAATTTTTGTATGCCATTTATCATGTCACAAAACAAAAATTATTTATTTGATTTTTATTTTTCGAGCAGCAATATTTTTTTTGTTTTTTTATATTCGAGCAGAAAAAAGAGTTAAAAGTTACATAACATAGGCAAAAAAAGTGAAAAATTTTTAGAATTTTTTAATGGCTAAATAAATACCAATAAATTTTTCAATTTTTTTTTTCATATTTCCCATTTTTTTTTTGGCAGTGGATGATAATATAAAAATGAAAAATAAACTTTAGCTTCAAGAAAATAAAACTCAAAAAAACTAACCCATAAAAACCCGTTCTTTGTACGTTTACCATCATGTAATTAAATAATTGATTGAATGAAAATGAAACATGTCTAGAAAAATATCTATGTCAAAAATCCCAAATTCGTTAAAATTTCGAAAAATCCAAAATTATACTATAATTAACTTTTTTTTAAACGATCATTTTTATCGTCGCCACAAGTCTGCCTGCAAAGTTTCAGCTCAATTGAATCACGGGAAAAGGGCTAAAAATCGATCTAACGTTTTTTCGGCAGACATACAAGCAGACACTGTTTCTTTCTGCTCAAAAAAATAAATATCAAAATTATAAAAAAAAACAAAACATTTTCTAAAACACTATTTCATAAGGATAAAAAAAGTATAGCGAATCAGTCCTCCAACATTTACTTCTATATAAATTAAATGCCAACAAATATTTCAATTGATTTTTTTATTTCTAAATTTTTTTTTGGATTATTTTATTATTATCTTATATATTAAAAGAATTTATGAATAAACTTTGCATTCAAGCTTTTTTTCAATATTTTTCTTCTCTCAACCCTCTATAACTAGAGTTCTAATTAACGTAGGCTGTTGACATAGGTCCAAGAACACTCAGTGGATCAAGCTCCTTCTTTTGAGCTATTAACTGCTTCGTTGGGTTTGAGGAAAGTTATGCGTGGAGAATCAACTTTACTTTTACTGTACGTTAACTTATCTTGGCATATTTTGGCATTACTGTACGTTAACTTCTCTTGGCAAATTCGTTGGGTTTGAGGAAAGTTATGCGTGGAAAATCAACTTTACTTTTACTGTACGTTAACTTCTCCTGGCATATTTTGGCATTACTGTGCTTTAACTTCTCTTGGCAAATTTTGGTATTATATTATAAAAATTAATATAATATAATATAATGCTGCGGAGCAGCAGGGGTCCCTAGTTATTATAAAAATTATTTTAAAAATAAAAAAAACTTTATTTCTGCTCGAAAAAAAAAACTTATTTCTGATTAAAAAAAATAAAAAACAAAAAATAACTTTTATTTCGGCTCGAAAAAATAAATATCAAAATTATTAATAACCTAACCCATAAAAACAGTTTTTATTAAAACTCTTTCTTTCCTTATGCATATGAGTTTTGAATATCGCCGTGATGAGGGAAAATGACATTAAGATCACACCGTGACTGTGCGTGACTATGTCGAAGTTAATCTTTCTTTACAGCAAGTATATCGACCAAGTTTCAGATTGATTGGATGAGGGGAAATCCGTTTTAAATCTCTCCGTGACTGTGCGTGACCATGAGTGACTGTGTGTGACTAAGTCAAAGTTAATCTTTTTTCACAGTAAGTGTATGGACCAAGTATCGATCGATCGGATGAGGGAAAATGACATTTAGATCACACCGTGACTGTGCGTGACTGCGCGTGACTAAGTCAAAGTTAATCTTTTTTCACAGCAAGTGTATGGACCAAGTTTGAGATCGATCGGATGAGGGGAAATGACATTTAGATCACTCCGTGACTGTGAGTGACCACGCGTGACTGTGCGTGACTACCCCAAAATTAATCTGTAGTCACGACAAGACTATGGGCCAAGTTTCAGATCAATTGGATAAGGGGGAATGGCAGACAGACAAACAGACAGAGAGTTAAAAGAAAGAGTTTAAAATTAAGCATTTTCTAAAACACTATTTCATAAGGATCAAAATTGTATACTTGAATCAGTCGTCAGTCTATATAAATTTCATAATAACTATTATTTTCGGTCTTTGCTATTAATGGTAGTGGACCCAGAATTGTTTTCAAATTATCAAATTATTTTGAGCCGTCCTCGTCGTACTGAGAGACGTATTCAAATTTTATTTCGTTAGTAGCCCCTAAAGTAAACTTTTATAGTGCTTAGTTCGAGTTTTTCGGATGTCCATTATATTTAGTATAGATAAACTCAACGTTTTTACAAAAATCTTTTTCGAAAGAGTAACAAATTGAGACATCAAACTTCGACACGTAACCAATTCAGCTTATAGCTCTCTTAAGATAAAAAAGTTTAATTAGAAATCATAAATTTCACCAAGTAATACATTCCCTTATACGGAAAACTACTGTTTTACATAATAACTTAAGCTTACCTTTAACCAAATTATTTTTTTTTCTTAGAGCTAGCAGTATTTTTTATCATAAAGTAAGTATAAGCATTTTTTAATATGAGTTTTGAATTTCTTCTTCTCGTTCAATTAAAGAAGTGCAGGTGATTAGTTACGGTTTGTATGGCAAAATGAATAATGGTTAAATAAAATGAATAAATGTTTTTAATTATAATAGTAAATAAAAAAGGCTATTGTATTACCAAACATAGCATGCCCAACCAATTAAAGCAGAACGATTTACCATAAGCTAACCAGTTTACCATATAAAACATAAATTTATGACAATTTCCAATATAATGTTTTTTTTTGTTTATCCTTTTATTACCAAGTGTTACTTAAAGTATTTTTAAAATACCTTTTATACAGGTAGAAATTAATTATTTGTTTTAAACAAATCTCTTGAGATTTTTGTTTTTCTAAAAATAACTGCTGATAGAATTATATTATCATACATAAAAATTAAGAGTAAAACATAAAAGTTATTTGTAATTCATAAAAAGTTGTAGTTTAGTAGGTAGATGTTAAGTACATTATACATAAAATACATTTATGAAATAGTCTTATCTTTGGTTAAGTTAAGGAATGTATAATTAGGATATTTTTTCAAGTATTTGTAATACTATAAAAAACATTTTTTTTTTTTGGTATTTTTTTACAATGTTTTGTGTTTGTTTTAAATTAAATTTAATCTGTTTCACAGCCAAAACACAGATTATTTTGAGATTAAATATAAAAAAACAAAAGAAAAAATAACTACGACAAATTTCGATATTTCACATTTTCACAGAATCAATTTTGTTTCGTTTTTTTTAAATAGATAAAACATATAAATAAAGAAAGAAGATTGAAATTGAGATTCTTGGTTTATGCGTTCTTTGGTTTAAAAACAAATTCTGTTTTCTATCCATTAAAAAATATGAATAATAAATTTATTATATAAGACGCTATCTTTTCTTTTACTAACTTATTGCAAGGAAATTGAATTTTTGTCGACAGTCGTGAAAGTTTTATGTCATGCCACCTGTGTATTTTAGATAAGGTTTTGAGGTAATTTTTATCAACCAAAGGCTCAAAATAGAGACTAAAAACCTTAAACCCGTATTCATGAAACTACAACCATTCGCTAGAATTTTATTATGAATAAAGCTCTTTTAGTATACAAAATGCATAACAGATTAATGTTGTGATGGATGTTCTATTTCCAAAAACAACTGAGCGTGGCCTTTAAGCAAAATATAACTATATCCGCTTTTCTCAGAACTAGGTATAATTTCTTAAGTTCTAATCAGATACTAACAAAATATACATCATGGACAGAAAAGAAAAATATCTTTTATGTAATATATATTTTGTTTTCAAATGATCCAGCTGAATCTCTGCGAAAAATATCTTTTATGTAATATATATTTTGTTTTCAAATGATCCAGCTGAATCTCTGCGATCGTTATTATGTTCAAAAATAAATTAATTCAAATTTAAAACTGATCAAAATTTTGCTGTATACGATGGCGGTTGATAACTCAGTGACTTTTTGAATAAAAGATATTTTATTTCACAATATAGTCTCCTTTTCGCTCGATAAATTTAGTCCCAAATTTTTCCTATTTTTTTATTCCATCCGAATTATAAGTTTTCTTAATGTGTTCAAAATAGGAGTTTGTTTCAGTGTTGACCTTTTCATTCAACAGCCATTTCTTTAGAGTTGGAAACAGGAAGTAGTAGCAAGGTGCTAAATGTGGAGAATATACTGGATGAGGTAGCAGTTTGTATTCCAATTTATGGATTTTGCCATGGTGACTAAACACGTGAGAGCTTGTGCGTTGTACTGGTGGTGGTTTTTGCTTCAAACTGTCCAACAGCTGTGCATAATATTCGCCGGTGACAGTGAATGACATGCAGACGCACCTTGGCCTTCTTTTGTGCACGTTTACTAGGAGACGTCCATTGCTTTGACTGGTCCTTGGTCTCTGATGTGTGTTGTCATGGATCCCTGCTTTGTCCCCAGTTACGTCATATACATAATATAAAATGTGGTGTACCCGCTCAATTGAGATGCCTACAACCTCTAACCACCTCAAGCATTTTTTTTCTCCGATCGCCCAATATCATTTCATGGATTTTTCGACGATTTCTGACGTCACGACATCTTTTGGGCGACCTGAACGTTCAACGTCACTTGTGATGATCTACATCGAAATTAGGTACACCGCTTCTTGGTTAATTGAAGTCAATGGTTAATAAAAGTTGATGTTGCAGAGTCCTCATAGTATTTTTCAAGCCTTTCACTGGTTTCGGGGTTGGTTTTTCCTCAAAAAATAATTTTTTATGAGTACTCGAACGAAGTTCACCTTTATTCCATTCTTGTAAAAATGCTCAAGGTAGTCTGCTTTCAACGACTGTCACACACAAACTAAATGACGCGCTATTAACAGATGGTACTTAACAGGAGAAGTGTTGATTTTTAATGAACTACAAGGGAAGTTTAAAAAATCACGGAGTTGTCAAACAGCCAATTAGCTGTGTGTAAAAATTAAATATTAATTGAGAGCTCATTGATCCAATAAGATTATTATGTATTACATAATATAAATCTTTATAAGCTTTCCAATGCTGCATATTTTGTTAGTACATATCTAATCAGTAGTTCCTGTGAAATTATATATATTTCTGAAGGCGGATATAGCTACTTTTAGTTTAAAAGCCATGCCAATTGAAAAGCTGATAGGGAGGCGGTTGTAGGAAAAGAACACCATATCCTTAATTTGTTATATATTTTGTTCACTATGTTTTTCTAAACTGGCCGAAAGCTGAGTCTTTGACAGATGAAATTTACCATACAAAATTTAAAAAATACACAGTTGTCTTTATTTGAATGGCAATATGTGTATATATTTCAAATATAATAATATTTATTTCGAATATATTAAAATGTTCATAATCTTTAATCTGGATATTTTTAAGTCAGACTAATTTCCTTCCTATTCTAAATGTAGTCAGTATTTATTTTTATTATAAAAAATCCGTATATGTTTCTATTTAAATAACCTAAGCAGAATCTTTGATATTTTTATGTGTAACAATAAAATCTGGATATTTGCAAAATCAAACCAAATGTCTACAAAATATTCTTTAACATTTAAAAAAAAAATGATTTTATCAGACTATCTCCTTACATACGTAATATAGTCAATATGAGACAATGGATAGAAAAATATCTAAAACTTTTTATCCAATTTCTTTTCGTGAGGTTTATTTCATACGACTGACCTTCAGAATATTCTTTCCTGTACTATTTAATTACAGAAAATGTGTCATTATCTTAGTTGTTTTCATATGGAACAATAAAATTCTGGATATTTGCAGAGTCAGTTTAAATTTCTATACAAAAAGTAGCCTAAATATGAAATATTACTTATTAGGAAAGAAAAATATCTAAATATTTTTTTATGCGAAAACGTAATATAGAAAACGCAATACGTTACCAGAATTGCTATATAAACATAAACAACTCTTAAGTGACTATTTAACGGAAATATTCAAAATATCTTTTAACGAAAGTTTGGTTAACACATATTTTTTTCTGGATAGAAAACATTAGTGTATGTATATAATAAAGAGCTAGTTTTCTGTATGGCAAGTTTAAAATTATTTTTGTTTTTTATATTAATATTATTTTTTAGATTAGTACTCTATTATGTTTTCATTGGAAACTTTTAACATTCTATTGAATTGCAGTACATTGCTTAAGGAATGTAGTATTTTTTTTTTTTTTTTTTTAATGTAATCTTCGTTCCTTTTTTTTTTTATTTTCAATCACATGTTGAATATGAACGAAATTCATAATTTAATTTCGGGCGCATGGAGGAGTTTGTATTTGAGTTTTCTGTAACTGCCACGTATGCTGTGGCTGGTGAAACTGACACAATTTCTACTACATCATCATCATCATCGCCATCATCATCAATTATAATTTCATTGTTCATTTTATGTTGATCATAATTTGATTTTAAATTTTCATTTGATTTATTAATACTGCTGCCTTTGCTACTCTCTACCATAATATCGGAAATAAATTTGATTTGTTTGTGCAATAGCTTTTGACGAGTATGAGCCTCTTGGGGAGCAAAGGGAGGATCACCAATTGGAGATGATAGTGGCATCGAAGTCAGTGGACCTGTACGAACAGACGGTACATGACGATGATTTAAGCCAGCACTATGTATACGACCACTGCCAGCTGTAATGTTCATAGAATTGTGATAAACAATATTAGGATTATGTGTATGATGTACGGCCGCCGGCACATTAGGCGGTACTTCAACAATAGGTGAAGGTGTTTTCATAGCTGCCTCATAACCATCCTCATCAATACTAGACCCTGTCCTTGGAATTAGCGAAACAAAATCTTGAGTTACGGGTAAAAAACCGGGTTTTAGGCCCTTTTGCACATATAAGCCAGTAACTGTGTTGAATATCAACCGATTTTGAGGAAAGAGGAAACTAAGGCCTTTCGAAGATATAACCATGATATTAAGTAATATTGAGACATCTGTTCGTATTCCTTCAGCAAACTCTTCTTTGTAATATTCTCTATTTTTCAACTTTGGAGATGTTTTTACACATTTTTTTTTATTTAGGAACCGTATAATTTATGGTCTTATTATAGAAGCATGTTTATGAGTAAAATGCAGTTTTGGATTAAAAAATCTGGTAAAAATTAACTGCGTTATTAAACTTTAAATAAAAAAAAAAATGGAATAAATGCATACAAACATTTTTGAGTTGATTAACCGAAAATGTTATTTTAGCAAAAAAATTTATTTGTGCAGGCATTTATTCCAAAACATGGGGATGGATTCGATAATTTTTTTGCCATTCCTTCAGTAGGAACAATTTCAACTCAGCTTTGATGGAACCCTGTGTGTTACACAACCATTTTTTTGAGATAATCGCTGAGCATTATCCTGATAAAAGTATCAGACGTCATTAAGAAATAGTTTATTTACAATTTTTGGTGGATATTTCTTTACAATTTTTAAATATACGTTTCGATCCATTATCACATCAATAAAGTGCAAAGATCCTGGTGCTACTGCGGAAATGAGTCAGTTTCAGGTTATTTAAACTAGTTGGGTTTACCATCCGACCGAAACATATATTTACATGTAATACCTTTTGTTTTTTTTTTTGTATATCCTTTTCATATACTTTTAACTTTCTACTTTATTTTTAATATTTGAAATTTAGTTTTTTAACTTCAAAAATTTCTAGGCCTCATGAGCTAAAGAAATATGCACCTCAGAATTGTCAAAAAGTTACTGTGAGGAGTAGTACATTGCTACCGTTTCACATACAAACACATAAATATTAATAATTTGTGTAATACCCGTAGTTTTTTATGACTGCTGCACATCTGTACAGTATGGATTCGATTAAATTTTTAATTGTAGTCTCCGGATTTGGTTCCTACTTGGAGCTTAGGGGCTTCAAAAATTGTATCCTTATTAAAAACTGCTGACCGGTAACACTTGCTACAAAATTCCAAAAAAAAATTTCAACGAGATCCAAGTCCAGCGAATAGGCCGGACCGCCCAATGAAGAAATTTACCAACATGCTTTTGATCATGGTGGCATATTTCACTGTTCATGTGTATAATTTTTGACAAAACGATCCAATATTATTTAATTGATTTAATGAAAAAGGCCAACTTCATCTGAAAAGGCCGTCCAGACCACATACTCCTTTTCTTAAACTCTGCAGCTCTGTGCATAAAACTTTCATAGCGCCAGAGCGGGCTGGTCCCCCTAAAAAGATGCCAGAAATGTTTTTTACTTCACTTTTTATTTTAAAAGTTTTTCAAATTTAAATGCCTAGGGATCTTAAGTTTTATTATTATAGAAAATGCTAATTGATTTATTGATGATTTATTTATAACAAATTTCAATAGTGTTACAAATAACTTTTTAACGTAAAACTCGACCATATAAGAAAACACTGCAAATTTTTGTTCGTGAAAAATATTTATATTTTATGTAATTTCATTTTAAAAATAATTAAAATATTCTAAATGAATTATAAAAAAATTAGTTACAGGTAGACTAGAAGATACAAGAGAAATACAAATAACAAATCAAAAACAAAAAAGAGACAGTAGAAAAAATGTTAATAAATTAAATAAAAAATATGTTGTATAAAACTAAATTTAAAAATAAAATGAATACTTCTTGAAAATAAGAGCTTTTTATAGTTAGTTAAAAATTTTTTTTGTTGCTATTTTTAGTTGATCTTAGAGATATAAATTAACACAGCTTTAAATAATAAAGGGACTATGTAGGTAAATTTAATAAATAGTTTCGTTAATTAAAAGTGTCACATATGAGTTTTATATTTATAACGTTTATAACACTTTAGTAAACTTTCAAATATATTTATTGAATAAAATTTAAAAAAAAAATCAATTCTAGAAATTTTAAAGAATTATATATATATGGAAAAAAATTAAATAATAAAAAACTTCATGAGGAAATTAAAAAAAAAAAACAAATAATGTAAAATTTGTTTTTTTTTATAAAAAGAGGAAAATTTTTTAAATATTTTAAGACCTTAATAGACCTGTTTTTGTTTAAATTACAAAAAAACGTTTAGTAAATTTCTAACAAAACAATTATCGTTATTGTAAACACGGTTCGTAGATTCTTTTTTTTTGATAAATATTTAATTATATATTTTTTTGCATAAACTTAATCTAAAAAATTTTATATTGCAAATTGTTTCGTTTTCATTTACTTTTTATTTATTTATTTTTTTTTGTTTTTTTTCGAAACAGTTAAAGGAAAATGATAAATATTAAAATTTACTTAACATTCATCTGCATATCCAGTTTTCGTTTAATATTTTCGAAACATGAAGAGCAGTCTGTTTTTGGATTTCCTGAAAAGTATGAATTCGCAAAAAATATTTTCAAAAATATTTATTCGTTTTCTTGATTATCTGTTTCAGTGGTTTCGTCTGCAGCATTCATATTACGTTTACTGGAGGATTTAACCAATTCCAAATATTTTTCACCATCGAATCGATTACATTCATCTTGTAGATCCTAAAGTGCAAAAAGAGGAAGATAATTATTTTGATATAATCTAAAACTGATAGGAACATACTAAGTAGTGAATTTTTTAGATAATTGTTAAACCTTTATAATTAACAGCAAGGTATTAATTTAAGAGAATTTAGTGTTTTTTTTACTAATTGCTGAAGTGCCCAAGTGCTGAAGTTGAAATTCGAAGTGTTTCAGGTGAAAAAATATCCCCTTAAAGTCCAATTTAATAATTTCCATATTAACATAAAGAGAGATATTATTTAATAAAAATTTAACTTCTTAAAATAAGAGGAATTTAATAAATTTTACGTAACGAAACTTTTAAAAGTTATATGAAAAAATTTTAAAAGTATTTAAAAGTTTTAAATTTTTCGTAAAAATTGTTTAGCGTTTCGTTACGTTTCGTTTTATAGAATAAGGTTTTAAATATTGGTCTATAAAATATAAAAAAAATGTGGGATCTAATTACGGAATCCGTGAACATAAAAATTAATTTCGATTGTTTGGCTCACTAAGTATCGAAATGATCAATCCATTACTTTTTGGTAAATATTTTTTTTTTTGCATAAAAAAATAAGTTTTTCATTATTGCTCGGCCAATAAACTTTGTCTAATATTGCTCCAATTTATGTATCCCTTTCAAATAATAAGATTTGTCAAGGCACGCCAAATTTGTAAATGTGTTGATCAATAATTTCATCGTTGGAACTAAATACCTTCCCGCCGAGCCATTTCTTTAGGTTTGGAAATAGAAAATAGTCACTGGGTACTAAATCCAGAGAATTTCGCGGATGACGCAGCAATGCGTAACACAATTCATTGGTTTTTCTATAAATTACACTAGTATTGATCCCTACATTGTCTTAATGACAATCGTCGTTGAATCGGTCCATTGTTAGACTACAGCTTGGTCTTCGGTGTGTTTTAATGGATCCATGTTTCATCCATCATTAGAATCCGGTGCAAAAATTCATGCTAGAACACTCTTTGGAAGATGTCACTCGTTTGAGTTTTTGGTTAATTGTGGACAAACACAAACTAAATGGCGGAGCTTACCACAATTTTTGTATGCCATTTATCATGTCACAAAACAAAAATTATTTATTTGATTTTTATTTTTCGAGCAGCAATATTTTTTTTGTTTTTTTATATTCGAGCAGAAAAAAGAGTTAAAAGTTACATAACATAGGCAAAAAAAGTGAAAAATTTTTAGAATTTTTTAATGGCTAAATAAATACCAATAAATTTTTCAATTTTTTTTTTCATATTTCCCATTTTTTTTTTGGCAGTGGATGATAATATAAAAATGAAAAATAAACTTTAGCTTCAAGAAAATAAAACTCAAAAAAACTAACCCATAAAAACCCGTTCTTTGTACGTTTACCATCATGTAATTAAATAATTGATTGAATGAAAATGAAACATGTCTAGAAAAATATCTATGTCAAAAATCCCAAATTCGTTAAAATTTCGAAAAATCCAAAATTATACTATAATTAACTTTTTTTTAAACGATCATTTTTATCGTCGCCACAAGTCTGCCTGCAAAGTTTCAGCTCAATTGAATCACGGGAAAAGGGCTAAAAATCGATCTAACGTTTTTTCGGCAGACATACAAGCAGACACTGTTTCTTTCTGCTCAAAAAAATAAATATCAAAATTATAAAAAAAAACAAAACATTTTCTAAAACACTATTTCATAAGGATAAAAAAAGTATAGCGAATCAGTCCTCCAACATTTACTTCTATATAAATTAAATGCCAACAAATATTTCAATTGATTTTTTTATTTCTAAATTTTTTTTTGGATTATTTTATTATTATCTTATATATTAAAAGAATTTATGAATAAACTTTGCATTCAAGCTTTTTTTCAATATTTTTCTTCTCTCAACCCTCTATAACTAGAGTTCTAATTAACGTAGGCTGTTGACATAGGTCCAAGAACACTCAGTGGATCAAGCTCCTTCTTTTGAGCTATTAACTGCTTCGTTGGGTTTGAGGAAAGTTATGCGTGGAGAATCAACTTTACTTTTACTGTACGTTAACTTATCTTGGCATATTTTGGCATTACTGTACGTTAACTTCTCTTGGCAAATTCGTTGGGTTTGAGGAAAGTTATGCGTGGAAAATCAACTTTACTTTTACTGTACGTTAACTTCTCCTGGCATATTTTGGCATTACTGTGCTTTAACTTCTCTTGGCAAATTTTGGTATTATATTATAAAAATTAATATAATATAATATAATGCTGCGGAGCAGCAGGGGTCCCTAGTTATTATAAAAATTATTTTAAAAATAAAAAAAACTTTATTTCTGCTCGAAAAAAAAAACTTATTTCTGATTAAAAAAAATAAAAAACAAAAAATAACTTTTATTTCGGCTCGAAAAAATAAATATCAAAATTATTAATAACCTAACCCATAAAAACAGTTTTTATTAAAACTCTTTCTTTCCTTATGCATATGAGTTTTGAATATCGCCGTGATGAGGGAAAATGACATTAAGATCACACCGTGACTGTGCGTGACTATGTCGAAGTTAATCTTTCTTTACAGCAAGTATATCGACCAAGTTTCAGATTGATTGGATGAGGGGAAATCCGTTTTAAATCTCTCCGTGACTGTGCGTGACCATGAGTGACTGTGTGTGACTAAGTCAAAGTTAATCTTTTTTCACAGTAAGTGTATGGACCAAGTATCGATCGATCGGATGAGGGAAAATGACATTTAGATCACACCGTGACTGTGCGTGACTGCGCGTGACTAAGTCAAAGTTAATCTTTTTTCACAGCAAGTGTATGGACCAAGTTTGAGATCGATCGGATGAGGGGAAATGACATTTAGATCACTCCGTGACTGTGAGTGACCACGCGTGACTGTGCGTGACTACCCCAAAATTAATCTGTAGTCACGACAAGACTATGGGCCAAGTTTCAGATCAATTGGATAAGGGGGAATGGCAGACAGACAAACAGACAGAGAGTTAAAAGAAAGAGTTTAAAATTAAGCATTTTCTAAAACACTATTTCATAAGGATCAAAATTGTATACTTGAATCAGTCGTCAGTCTATATAAATTTCATAATAACTATTATTTTCGGTCTTTGCTATTAATGGTAGTGGACCCAGAATTGTTTTCAAATTATCAAATTATTTTGAGCCGTCCTCGTCGTACTGAGAGACGTATTCAAATTTTATTTCGTTAGTAGCCCCTAAAGTAAACTTTTATAGTGCTTAGTTCGAGTTTTTCGGATGTCCATTATATTTAGTATAGATAAACTCAACGTTTTTACAAAAATCTTTTTCGAAAGAGTAACAAATTGAGACATCAAACTTCGACACGTAACCAATTCAGCTTATAGCTCTCTTAAGATAAAAAAGTTTAATTAGAAATCATAAATTTCACCAAGTAATACATTCCCTTATACGGAAAACTACTGTTTTACATAATAACTTAAGCTTACCTTTAACCAAATTATTTTTTTTTCTTAGAGCTAGCAGTATTTTTTATCATAAAGTAAGTATAAGCATTTTTTAATATGAGTTTTGAATTTCTTCTTCTCGTTCAATTAAAGAAGTGCAGGTGATTAGTTACGGTTTGTATGGCAAAATGAATAATGGTTAAATAAAATGAATAAATGTTTTTAATTATAATAGTAAATAAAAAAGGCTATTGTATTACCAAACATAGCATGCCCAACCAATTAAAGCAGAACGATTTACCATAAGCTAACCAGTTTACCATATAAAACATAAATTTATGACAATTTCCAATATAATGTTTTTTTTTGTTTATCCTTTTATTACCAAGTGTTACTTAAAGTATTTTTAAAATACCTTTTATACAGGTAGAAATTAATTATTTGTTTTAAACAAATCTCTTGAGATTTTTGTTTTTCTAAAAATAACTGCTGATAGAATTATATTATCATACATAAAAATTAAGAGTAAAACATAAAAGTTATTTGTAATTCATAAAAAGTTGTAGTTTAGTAGGTAGATGTTAAGTACATTATACATAAAATACATTTATGAAATAGTCTTATCTTTGGTTAAGTTAAGGAATGTATAATTAGGATATTTTTTCAAGTATTTGTAATACTATAAAAAACATTTTTTTTTTTTGGTATTTTTTTACAATGTTTTGTGTTTGTTTTAAATTAAATTTAATCTGTTTCACAGCCAAAACACAGATTATTTTGAGATTAAATATAAAAAAACAAAAGAAAAAATAACTACGACAAATTTCGATATTTCACATTTTCACAGAATCAATTTTGTTTCGTTTTTTTTAAATAGATAAAACATATAAATAAAGAAAGAAGATTGAAATTGAGATTCTTGGTTTATGCGTTCTTTGGTTTAAAAACAAATTCTGTTTTCTATCCATTAAAAAATATGAATAATAAATTTATTATATAAGACGCTATCTTTTCTTTTACTAACTTATTGCAAGGAAATTGAATTTTTGTCGACAGTCGTGAAAGTTTTATGTCATGCCACCTGTGTATTTTAGATAAGGTTTTGAGGTAATTTTTATCAACCAAAGGCTCAAAATAGAGACTAAAAACCTTAAACCCGTATTCATGAAACTACAACCATTCGCTAGAATTTTATTATGAATAAAGCTCTTTTAGTATACAAAATGCATAACAGATTAATGTTGTGATGGATGTTCTATTTCCAAAAACAACTGAGCGTGGCCTTTAAGCAAAATATAACTATATCCGCTTTTCTCAGAACTAGGTATAATTTCTTAAGTTCTAATCAGATACTAACAAAATATACATCATGGACAGAAAAGAAAAATATCTTTTATGTAATATATATTTTGTTTTCAAATGATCCAGCTGAATCTCTGCGAAAAATATCTTTTATGTAATATATATTTTGTTTTCAACTGATCCAGCTGAAGCTCTGCGATCGTTATTATGTTCAAAAATAAATTAATTCAAATTTAAAACTGATCAAAATTTTGCTGTATACGATGGCGGTTGATAACTCAGTGACTTTTTGAATAAAAGATATTTTATTTCACAATATAGTCTCCTTTTCGCTCGATAAATTTAGTCCCAAATTTTTCCTATTTTTTTATTCCATCCGAATTATAAGTTTTCTTAATGTGTTCAAAATAGGAGTTTGTTTCAGTGTTGACCTTTTCATTCGACAGCCATTTCTTTAGAGTTGGAAACAGGAAGTAGTAGCAAGGTGCTAAATGTGGAGAATATACTGGATGAGGTAGCAGTTTGTATTCCAATTTATGGATTTTTGCCATGGTGACTAAACACGTGAGCACCGGTGCGTTGTAATGGTGGTGGTTTTTGCTTCAAACTGTCCAACAGCTGTGCATAATATTCGCCGGTGGCAGTGAATGGCATACAGACGCACCTTGGCCTTCTTTTGTGCACGTTTACTAGGAGACGTCCATTACTTTGACTGGTCCTTGGTCTCTGATGTGTATTGTCATGGATCCCTGCTTTGTCCCCGGTTACGTCATATACATAATATAAAATGTGGTGTACCCGCTCAATTGAGATGCCTACTACCTCTAACCACCTCAAGCATTTTTTTTCTCCGATCGCCCAATATCATTTCATGGATTTTGTGATGATCTACATCGAAATTAGGTACACCGCTTCTTGGTTAATTGAAGTCAATGGTTAATAAAAGTTGATGTTGCAGAGTCCTCATAGTATTTTTCAAGCCTTTCACTGGTTTCGGGGTTGGTTTTTTCCTCAAAAAATAATTTTTTATGAGTACTCGAACGAAGTTCACGTTTATTTCATTCTTGTAAAAATGCTCCGATCGCCCAATATCATTTCATAAATTTTTCGACGATTTCTGACGTCACGACATCTTTTGGGCGACCTGAACGTTCAACGTCACTTGTGATGATCTACATCGAATTTAGGTACACCGCTTCTTGGTTAATTGAAGTCAATGGTTAATAAAAGTTGATGTTGCAGAGTCCTCATAGTATTTTTCAAGCCTTTCACTGGTTTCGGGGTTGGTTTTTCCCTAAAAAAATAATTTTTTATGAGCACTCGAACGAAGTTCACCTTTATTCCATTCTTGTAAAAATGCTCAAGGTAGTCTGCTTTCAACGACTGTCACACACAAACTAAATGACGCGCTATTAACAGATGGTACTTAACAGGAGAAGTGTTGATTTTTAATGAACTACAAGGGAAGTTTAAAAAATCATGGAGTTGTCAAACAGCCAATTAGCTGTGTGTAAAAATTTAATATTAATTGAGAGCTCATTGATCCAATAATATTATTATGTATTACATAATTGAAATCTTTATAAGCTTTCCAATGCTGCATATTTTGTTAGTACATATCTAATCAGTAGTTCCTGTGAAATTATATATATTTTTGAAGGCGGATATAGCTACTTTTAGTTTAAAAGCCATGCCGATTGAAAAGCTGATAGGGAGGCGGTTGTCGGAAAAAGAACACCATATCCTTAATTTGTTATATATTTTGTTCACTATGTTTTTCTAAACTGGCCGAAAGCTGAGTCTTTGACAGATGAAATTTACCATACAAAATTTAAAAAATACACAGTTGTCTTTATTTGAATGGCAATATGTGTATATATTTCAAATATAATAATAATATTTATTTCGAATATATTAAAATGTTCATAATCTATAACCTGGATATTTTTAAGTCAGACTAATTTCCTTCCTATTCTAAATGTAGTCAGTATTTATTTTTATTATAAAAAATCCGTATATGTTTCTATTTAAATAACCTAAGCAGAATCTTTGATATTCTTATGTGTAACAATAAAATCTGGATATTTGAAAAATCAAACCAAATGTCTACAAAATGTTCTTTAACATTTGAAAAAAAAATTATTTTATCAGACTATCTCCTTACATACGTAATATAGTCAATATGAGACAATGGATAGAAAAATATCTAAAACTTTTTATCCAATTTCTTTTCGTGAGGTTTATTTTATACGACTGACCTTCAGAATATTCTTTCCTGTACTATTTAATTACAGAAAATGTGTCATTATCTTAGTTGTTTTCATATGGAACAATGAAATTCTGGATATTTGCAGAGTCAGTTTAAATTTCTATACAAAAAGTAGCCTAAATATGAAATATTATTTCTTTGGAAAGAAAAATATCTAAATATTTTTTTATGCGAAAACGTAATATAGAAAACGCAATACGTTACCAGAATTGCTATATAAACATAAACAACTCTTAAGTGACTATTTAACGGAAGTATTCAAAATATCTTTTAACGAAAGTTTGGTTAACACATATTTTTTTCTGGATAGAAAACATTAGTGTATGTATATAATAAAGAGCTAGTTTTCTGTATGGCAAGTTTAAAATTATTTTTGTTTTTTATATTAATATTATTTTTTAGATTAGTACTCTATTATGTTTTCATTGGAAACTTTTAACATTCTATTGAATTGCAGTACATTGCTTAAGGAATGTAGTATTTTTTTTTTTTAATGTAATCTTCGTTACTTTTTTTTTTTATTTTCAATCACATGTTGAATATGAACGAAATTCATAATTTAATTTCGGGCGCATGGAGGAGTTTGTATTTGAGTTTTCTGTAACTGCCACGTATGATGTGGCTGGTGAAACTGACACAATTTCTACTACATCATCATCATCATCGCCATCATCATCAATTATAATTTCATTGTTCATTTTATGTTGATCATAATTTGATTTTAAATTTTCATTTGATTTATTAATACTGCTGCCTTTGCTACTCTCTACCATAATATCGGAAATAAATTTGATTTGTTTGTGCAATAGCTTTTGACGAGTATGAGCCTCTTGGGGAGCAAAGGGAGGATCACCAATTGGAGATGATAGTGGCATCGAAGTCAGTGGACCTGTACGAACAGACGGTACATGACGATGATTTAAGCCAGCACTATGTATACGACCACTGCCAGCTGTAATGTTCATGGAATTGTGATAAACAATATTAGGATTATGTGTATGATGTACGGCCGCCGGCACATTAGGCGGTACTTCAACAATAGGTGAAGGTGTTTTCATAGCTGCCTCATAACCATCCTCATCAATACTATACGTTAAACGATTAAAGAATCCTTTACGGCGTATATTCAGCGAAAGATTTGCCTGATAATTTAGTTTGTATGAAGTCGATGAACTACTAGAATCTATAGATTTTCCATTGACATTGGAGAAATCGTTATAAAACTGATTATTATTATTGTTATTGTTATTATGGTAATGATGGTGGTGGTTATTATAATTAGTACTTAAACTATTATTATTTACAGGAATGTTAGTTACACTGGTTGTTGTTGCAGATGATGGTGATGGTAGTATGGTGGAGTTATGAGTGAAAGTTGTTGAATTTGAATCTAAAGTTTTTATTAAGCTACTGGTAGCAGTTGTGGTTGTGGTAGTGTTTGTCGCAGTAGTAGAAGTAGTCATATTTTGTACACAAGTTGATTGTGCAGCATTATTGCAAGCAACACGTAGCGTTAATGAAGAAGCTTTTGTCGTGGCGGTGGAGGAGGAGTAGGAGGGTGTAGTATTTAAAGTGGAAGGAGTAGTAGCAGTAGAAGCATGCGTAGTTGCACTTGTAGTTGTTACCTTATTACGTATGATGGCTGGGAATTTTTCACAGATCTTTTGCCATTCGGTTGGTAATGCCCAGGAATGAGGACTTTTGGCATAGTATAGCAAATGCTCATATTGATGCACAATGCGTGCTGCAATACAAGAAACAAAAAGAAAAATTCAAAATTATATTTTGCAACAATTTTGTTGGTGTTTTTTTCTTGTTTGACTTACTGGTTTCTGAAATTGCATTGTTGTCATTGCTACCAGGTTCGCTTTTTTGTCGCATAATTGTTGATGTCACTGCATTATTAACAGCAGCTTCTGGTGTGGAATCTTTACGTGAAAAATGACTTCTACGTGAACGTGCTAAGCCATTGCTTTGAGATGCCGATTTGGCTGGATAAATTAAAGTTTATTATCATTTATTGCGTTAAGAAATTTTTTACAAAATAAAGAAAAAAAAAAAACTTAAACTCCCCTCCTTACAATTAAGAAATCGAAATGCTTTTTTATGCCATACACAATTTTTGGTTGGGTATTTTGTTTTTCCATCGCTTTGCCAACGCTTTAAAATAATAGGACCTATCGTTTAGTCATGTTATCATTTGGGGCTTGGCAACCTTTTTTTTATATTAGATGCGTAATTATATTATAAATCTTATATTTTCATAACTTGCAGCCATATTCATAAGTTTATGTTAAGCACCCGAAGTGCGCTACGTACAACGAGTTCACAACTGAAATGTGTTTTAAGGCTTATGTGCTGGTTATTACTGAGTCCATTCCTAAAATTATTCCTCTTTTGCCTAACTAGCATTTTAACATCCCTGAATTAGTTAATTCAATTCCGATTTTTATGGCACCAACTAAATTTTTTTAAAATCATCTCTGATTCAGAACATTTCAATTTTAATTTAAGCATTAAAAAAAGGTGGAAAAATAACAATACTGGACAATATTAAAAAAAAATCAAAAAGATCATCTAACTGGGATCCGGAAAGATAAGGTTAGTATGTCTTTATACTTTGTCACTTAACATACGTCAAATATTTTTATGATGTTTTATCAAAACGAAGCAGGTGAAACCTTTGAGTCCCTAAGCAGCGTGGAAGAGATGTTAATTACTGTATACCAGGAATTAAACATACGAGAATTGTCCGACCAAGTGAAAGATAGAATGCAAACAATTTCAAAAATTGAGAAGGATATTTCAAATTATTTACTGGAGTTATCTAGCGAAGACGTGCCATAGGGTTTCATCGATGAACAGAAGCAGAAGAAAGTGCAAAGAGGAAAAAACAGTATCATGTAAAAGGAAAATGAAATAAAGTAAATCAAAATACTATCAGAGCCACACAATTGAATTGAAGATTTATAAAAGAAAGTGGTGTTGGAACTTCAATATCAACAAATGATTGAAGAATATTAACTAACTGGCCTTTAAGAAAATTTCCAAATGTTTTTAACTATTTCCTAAAAAGGACAAAGGTAGTACATTTTTTTCCAGAACAGTTCTCATTCAGTGATCTTCATTCTTAAACTTTTTATATCAAGTCAGAAAGTTATAGTAGATCTAGACCGACCATATGATACCCTATACCATGAGCTTCGGAATAGTGTTATAGGTCCAACCTTACCAGGTAAGGTTATACTATTGTGGGTAACGCGGATGAATCCCAGTGATTATAACTGCCATATGTGGCAGTATAAATGTAGACAGATGCAAAATTAACTAAAACTAACATGAAACGGTGCGAAACGGGAGGACCAATAAAACCACAATATTCCCGATCACAAAAAGAAGACAACCCGACATAGGGGGAGTAAACATGTCTTTACAAAATCATAAGTAGCAATAAGAATTTAAAACAAAATAAGTTTCTGAAAAATGGCAAGAAGACTAGCAAGTTCTTAGGCAAATCCGTCATTCAGGGGTCAAATCACCGCATTCGTTATCGAAATTATTTTTTTATTTCCCAAAATAAAATGTTAAGAATAATTTTTCTTTCTCACAGTTGAAGAATTATGGCCTCTGGTTAAGAAAAACAGCGAATCGTGGTCGAGCGTTTGTCCGTCTTCTTCAAATAAATAACCAAAATATGGAATTTCGATTGATTTTACTCGATATCGAATGCGGTAATTTGGCCCCAGTTTTTTGGTTGAAACAATCGATTGGTTGAAACAACTTTTACTATTTTTGAAAAAAAAAAAAAAAAAAATAATAATAATTTCGATCTGTAGTTGAAAGGCAAGACGCCTAAAGAAATCAAAGACGAGTTAGACGCAGTTTATGGCACATCTGCAGCAGCGTTCAAGATCAATAACAAAAAGGTAAATGAATTTAAACCAGGCCATTCCACAAATGGAAAACTTCGCACTTGACGTCTAGTTGAGGTAGTTACTTTGGAAGTTATCGCTAAAATCCACGATACAGTTTTGAGTGACCGATGAGTTAAAGTGCGTGAACTAGTTAAGGCCACGGGCATATCACATGCTTCAGTAGTTTCAATTTTGTACGACAAATTGAATATGAAATAGCTATCGACAACAGTCGAGAATAAACGTATTCGTGTTACTGATTCAGTAGTTGGTTCGCCGCTTACATAATTGTTGATGAAACATGGATTCACTAATATACACCAGAAACGAAACAAGAGTCAAAGCAATGGATTTTACCACGTGAATCCGCTCCGAATAAAGTAAAGAAATAGGTTGGTAAGGTTATCGCTACTGTTTTTGAGATATGCATTGATTTATCTACATTGACTACTTGGAAAATGGATAAACAATATATGAAGAATAATATTATTCATTATTATTGGGCCATTGAGTGAAGATATCAGGAAAAATCGCCCCACCATTTAGCCACAAAAAAAAATTTATCTTCCATCAATATAATGCTCGGGTAGCAACAATACACGCTGAGGTTCGAATTGTTGCCACATCCATCTTATTCTCCTGATTTGGCTTCCAGCTACTTTTTCCTGTTTCCAAATTTAAAGAAATGGTTTGTCAGAAAAAGATTCGAGCCGAATGAGGAGGTCATTTCTGCAACAGATGCCTATTTTGAATACATTTCGAAATCTTATTATACGGAGCACTTAAAAATGTTGGAGAATCGCTCGATGAAGTGTATCGAGCAAAAAGAAGACTATTTTGAAAAATAACAAGTAAGAGTGTTAAATTCGGCTGTGCCGAATTTTTTGATACCACTCCACCTGAGTCTTAAACTCTATATAACACCCAATGTTGAGTACGGCTACCACTTTACATTACGATACTGAAACATTAATTTCGAATACCAAAATTCAAATGATTCTTGGCTAAAAAGTATTATTATTAAAAATAAGCTAATTTTAAAATATTTTTATCAGAATTATTTTTTATTTTTATCTGCATTACATTTAATACAAAAAAAAATACATAATAATAACAGGTAAGAAACTAAATATTTAAACTTTTTATATTTAATTTTTAGTTTTTAATATTTAATTTTTAATTCTTAATTTTTAATTTCTAATTTTAAATTTTAAATTTTTAATTTTTAGTTTTTAGTTTTTAATTTTTAATTTTTAATTTTTAATTTTTAATTTTTAATTTTTAATTTTTAATTTTTAATTTTTAATTTTTAATTTTTAATTTTTAATTTTTAATTTTTAATTTTTAATTTTTAATATTTAATTATTAATTTTTAATTTTTAATTTGTAATTTTTAAGTTTTAATATTTAAGCTTTAATTATTAATTTCTAATTTTTCATTTTTCATCTTTCATTACCCATTTTTCAATGTTAATTTTCCATTTTTCAATTTTCATTTTCATTTTACATGTTTCATTTTCCATTTTCCATATTTCTTTTTCTTTTTCCATTTTCCATTTTTAATTTTCAATTTTAACTTTTCATTATTCATTTTCCGCTTTCCATTTTTAATTTTTAATATTTAACCTTTCAATTTTCATTTTCCATTTTTCATTTTTCATTTTTAATTTTTCAATTTTCAATTTTCATTTTCCATTTTTCATTTTTCAATTTTCATTTTCCATTTTTAATTTTTCATTTTTCAATTTCCATTTTTCGTTTTTCAATTTTCATTTTCCAATTGCCATTTTTCATTTTTCATTTTCCATTTTTCATTTTTCAGTTTTTATTTTCCATTTTTCATTTTCCATTATTCATTTTCCATTTTCCGTCTTTCACTTTCAATTTTATTTTCCATTTTTAATTTTTCAATTTTCATTTTCCATTTTTCAATTTTCCATTTTCCATTCTTCATTTTTCAATTTTCCATTTTTCAATTCTCATTTTCAATTTTCCATTTTTTAATTTTCATTTTCCATTTTTCATTTTTAAATTTTCATTTTCCATTTTTCATTTATCAATTTTCATTTTCCATTTTTCATTTTCCATCTTCCATTTTTAATTTTTCAATTTTCATTTTCCATTTTCAATTTTTCAATTTTAAATTTTCATTTTCCATTTTGCTTTCCATTTTCCATTTTTATTTTTTCAATTTTCATTTTCCATTTTCCATTTTCAATTTTCCATTTTCCATTTTTAAATTCTCATTTTCCATTTTTCATCTTCCATTTTTTAATTTTCATTTTCCATTTTTCAATTTTCATTTTCCATTTTACATTTTTCATTTTTAAATTTTCATTTTCCATTTTTCAATTTTCAATTTTCATTTTCCAATTTTAATTTTTCAATTTTCATTTTCCATTTTTCAATTTTCATTTTCCATTTTTTAATTTTCATTTTCCATTTTTCATTTTCCGTTTTCCATTTTGCATTTTTCAATTTTCATTTTCCATTTTGCGTTTTCCATTTTCAATTTCTCATTTTTCATTTTTAATTTTTCAATTTTAATTTCCATTTTTCAATTTTTATTTTCCATTTTCCATCGTGCATTTTCCATTTTTCAATTTTAATTTTCCATTTATCATTTTAAATTTTTCAATTTTCAATTTCCATTTTCCATTAGTCATTTTTCAATTTTCATTTTTCAATTTTCATTTTCCCTTTTTCAATTTTCATTTTCCATTTTCCATTTATCATTTTTAATTTTTCAATTTTCAATTTCCATTTTCCATTAGTCATTTTTCATTTTTCAATTTTCAATTTTCAATTTTCATTTTCCATTTTTCAATTTCATTTTCCATTTTTTATTTTCCATTTTTCATTTTTCTTTTTCCATTTTTCAATTTTCTTTTTTCATTTTTCATTTTCCATTCTCCATTTTTCATTTTCTATTTTACATTTTACATTTTTCATTTTCTATTTTCCGTTTTTCATTTTCCATTTTTCATTTTCCATTTTCCATTCTCCATTTTCCATTTTTCATTTTCCATTTTTTTTCATTTTAATTTTTTCTTTCATATCGGCGATTTTTTTTATTAACGTGATAACGATAAAAAAAATATGTGGCAATACGACTAACATGAGCTATGTTATTTGTTCTTGGTATTGATAATTGTATATGCATAATTTTTTTGTGGCATTTTTTTATGTTGTTGTACAATAATTATGTTCAACCACTAAACTGTTACAACAAACACACTGAGTTTTATGTTTTTTTAGAGGTATCTACATATTTTTGCTCGTATCTAATCACATGATGCCCGATTTAGCCTATTTTCAATACCGACCTGCTGGGAATTATGGCAAATGATATTATTGTAACCTTATCCAGTTAGATGGGTTTTTTGTGAATGAGCGTGATTTTAACAGACAGCCGGACAGACGGATATCGCTATATCGACGCGAGCTGTGATAAGGATCAAGAATATATACTTTATGGGGTCGGAAATTATTTTTTCGATGCGTTACAAACGGAATGACAAACCTATATATACCCTCTACCACTGACGTGTGGAGGGTATAAAAAAGAATCAACTCAAAACAAATTATTTTTCTGCTTTTTAAAGTCTTATTGGCTCCGCCCCTTAATTTCATTATACATACATAAAAAATACGGAGGCATAATTCAAGGAAGATGTAAACTATCCATGATAATAAAAAGGACTTAAGTTCTCAAATGATTTTTCAAACAAATAATACTACCTAGTATATTATGTGGCACAGTCATACTCGTATGATGTCAAAAAAAAAAAAAAAAAAAAAAAAAACACAAAAAAACATCTGTCCAATATAAACTATACAAACTCCAGAGGTTGGCCTGTTCAAGCATAACGGCAACAAGGAGATTAACTCCAACTATAGCAATGCTAGTTAACTAAATCTCAACCCGCTATACCTGAATCAACATCTTCTCCAATGATTTGTAGACAAGATTCAGTCGAAAAAACTAGACGACATTTTTTCAAAGTTAATATTATCAACACTGATCGATGTGACTGTGGGTATATAATCGGTATAAACGTGGATAATAATCGGAGAAATACTCTTATTTACAAATTTCGGGACTAAATATATAACAATTAAATGTCTATGAACTATTAAGAATCAAGAAAAATATTATTTACAAAATAATATATAAGTTCTTCCACGATGAGAAAATAATGATATGAAGAATTACAAACAAACATTTTTAGAATTACGCAAAATAAGGTAAATACACATTGAAAGTGAAAATCCCAACAACATTACCAAAACTAGGCACAAGAAATTGAAAACCCCACAACATAGACCTGGTGCCTAAGATCACTTTTTTGACATTCCACATTTTTGAAGACTTGACACAAACAAGATGTGTGTCAACAGAAGAAGATATCTGACAAGCACAAAAGGATCCTTATTAAAATCAAACATATACATAACACGACTTTATGTAGCGATCAAATAGATCCTGTATTGCAACTTAGGAGAATTACACTGTTTTTATTCCAAAATGAACTGAGTGGGTATCATACCTAGCATATCTCCATAAGAAAGCCCAAAGCACACCAACGGGTCGAAAACCTCAGATTATGTAGGAACTTTATGGCGTCAAGACGCCACAATCTTTACACCTGAACTATTTTCACAGTTGGAAAGAAACCCATAATAGACAAAAGAAAAAAACAAATGACAAATAGTCAAACTGTTCTGAAAGCACTGAACAAACCTGGTTACCTTCATAGATCCGTGCTTGAATGTCACAATGCCCTAAATCGGAATTTTTGGAATTTGTAAATAAATAAATAAATAAATCGCTGTCGGAATTAACTAATGCAACACTTATATAGGTGACTGGATATAGAGGGTATGATGGAAACGAAAAAGCAGATGAGCCAAAAAGACGAAGAGCCAGCAAGACGAGGCTTTAACAAAAAGGACTTCAACGAAATGATAATCAAATAGACTAGAAAATAATCAAAAATCATTAAAACACTCACACACTTATCAAAAAATGAAAAGAGGAGCAGAGACGCCCTACAACTAAATAGATTAAATCTAATACCCCTATATTGGGAACCCACAGCTCATTTTACCTGTAACTATATCGTGTACAAAACCCAATTAGCAGAAGATAAAACATGCAGACATTACTTTAAGGATGATGTAACTAAGGAGCACACACTCACTAAATACTGAGATTTAAGATTTTTGGCAAACCAGAACTTTGGCAAGAAATGTCGAAAAAAAACTAACTTTAAAGGATACTTTAACGGTCCTAAAAGTTGTACTTAACCAAAAATCATCAGAGGGTATACAATTGATCTACCTAGTCGGAGTGCAGGAGGATGAATCAATCAACCCATCTACATCGTAAGTCGTACTAGGTGAGGTCATTAATGGAATGATTGATATCAATTTTAGAATAATATCAAATTTATGCCCGTTTTCTCAATAGGCGATTATCTTTTATCCCAACGAGAAACTTCCTATTAAAGAAATTTGGTTTTCTCACAGCCGAATTCATAACCAATATTTAGCAGTCTCTTAGCAAGTGCGTTATTTATAATGTACTTGTTAAATTAATTCTAAAGAACTTTCAAACACTTGCTAAACATGAGATGAAATGCCAACCTATTTGCATAAAAATAAATGGCGTAACAAAATTCAGAGTTGATATTTTAACTTTTAGTTGACAGAATAAAATTGGTTATGAATAAACTCTGTGCTAAATTACTGCTTGGCTTAATCGGTATTCCAGTAAGCAGCTCGTTGTGTGCGATGTATACTCGGCTGCTAAAATTTGGTTGTGAATTCGGCTGTCAATGTCTGGTTTGCTTCTATTTTGTCGCAAAGCTAACCGGCACTCATCTGCCAGTTATTCATTTATCGTACAGATAAATTATTCTCCCAACTTTCATATAAATTTTGAGAGGCATTGCCAACTGAAAATAATTCTCCCAACTTTCATACATATTTTGAGAGGCATTGCCAACTGAAAATAATGTTTTTGTCGGTACATTGAGAAAACCAAAATTGTTAACTGGCAGTTTATCGGTCCAATAAATTTATGTCCTCGTTAAGTAACAGGCAGTTTGACGATACATTGAGAAAACCGGCATTAATCTTTTATTTTTGGACAGCAAATATTTTAAAGATCATATTTAGTGAGGTTTTGAGTGTTCCAAAAAACAAACATAACAAATATAACAAATTTAGATAGGTTGAAGTGAATTTTGGGAGCCTGCTTCATATTTTTACTATATCAAAACAACGCTTTCTTGACAGACTGTACATTACTGTTAAAGTATTTACAAGTGAGAATACGTGCACTAATTTGTCTGATCTCAGTCCATACACTCATTAATTTTGAAGTGATGATTTAAGGATATGTATAGTAAAAACACACACATACCAAATTTGATTACGATTTATATAATAATCTGGATGTCAGGACAATTTAAGTGGATCTTATTACACGGGAGATATGTATGGGAGCCAGGTCTGAACATGAACCGATTATCACCAAATTCAATAGCGATCGAAGTTTATATACCAAAATGTATTTGAATTTGCAAGCAATAGTTTAGCACAAGGTTACATACAGACAGACAGACGGACATCAGAAAGTTATTCTGAGTCGTTCGGTATAATCAACATTAAAAACATCCACATAGTGTTATTGGCTATAATAACTTATGTTTCCTACAGAAAATTGCAAACATTTTCCAACTTACATAAATTATTGCCATCAACAAAAACATCATCATCGATATCTTGATTATGATTGCTGTTAACAGAAGACATGTAATTGAGACCAATACCACTGTCGGTAGCCAAAGGTGAACCAGAATGCAGAGGGGCACCCATAGCAAATTGAGGTGGTCCCGTCATAGGTGTAGTGGGGGTGGAAATAGGGCTAGCCATGGAACCATCAAAAGTTGCACCGGCCTCTACAGAGGCTAAAAACTCAGCACTGCTAAAATAATCATCCAAAACCAATTTGGCCACCTATACATAAGAAAAAGAGATTTTATAAATTTTTTTTACAACGTATAAATTTGTTTAAGGATATTTACCCTCACTAGATCAAAACAACCACCGGTAATCTTAATCACGTGTTGTCCAACATTGCAAGTGAATTTAAATTCAGCTACAGAAGCATCATTTGTAGAATATGAATGCAATAACATTTGCGAATGAGGTCGTATTGGTTTACCTGCAGCCGCTGCAACGGCATTAGCGACAGGCGTTGAAGCATTCATTCCCTGCATATTTGGCATATGTTGGGATTGTTGATGCTGCTGATGTTGTATCATCTGCTGAGAAGCTGCAGCGGCAGTCATAAAATTTTGAGCCGAATTGAAACTCAAACGATTGGATAAATTACTGCTAGCACCAGGAGTACGAGGTTGCACGGCTTCATCCGAATTGGAGGAAGCCAATGAGGAACAAGAGCCGCCAGTATGGCCACCCATAGCAGGATCTAAACGAACAGGTGATGCATTACGACGTATGGTATCTTCAATCAATTGTTTGGCATAACTTTAAAACGAAAACGAAATTATTATTTATCAGTAATAATTGAATGAATAATAAATGTATAATCCTACTTGATTTTATCCTCGGCTGGGCCTGTTATCTGTACTAGACGTTCTTTGGCTCCCGGATTCACTTGCAAATTTAATCAAAAATATATTTATTAATTTAAAGACCACATTTTGGTTGAGTGTTATGTAATATGTAGTTTAATGTAATGTAAGCATACAGAGTTTAGTAAAAAAATAAATAATACACACTCTATTCAAAAAAAGTTTGTTAATAAAACCAAATTTCAAATGGGAGGTTTTTAGAGATAAAATAGCTCTAACAAAAAATATAAAATATATACATTTATACAGTAAAACCTAGAGAAACCGACATAGTTTACACATTTTTTTTTTCAATCTATAGCCGTTATGAAAACTTCCAATCCTGGTAAGATATGTATTATACAAATCCACAATCTTCATATTTTTTCACAAAATTATTGCCGGCACAAAATTTTGACAAAAAAAATTGTTATCATGAAATTTAATTAAACAACTAAAGATGAATTTTACTATTATTATGTATGACTTAACAAGATAGAGGAAAAATATGTAAACAAAAAAAAAATCACAATAAATTGAGAAAAAAATCTAAAAAGCTTAATTATAAAGGTTAATCGGTTTCCGTTTTTAATTTTCATAATAATTTCGAACATTTAAAAAGAAGAAGAATTTCGAACATTCTTTAGATAATTTTATTATATATTAATTTACAGCATGATTGCATTATTTTAACGACTGAAGTAATTCATTTCGTAAAGTTCTCTACAACGAAAGGCGGTTTGTTAACTTAGTGAGACTGTTTGAATAAAATATATTTTTTTCCGACAAAAAAGCGTGTTCTTTCGCAACATAATTTCATTTTAGCTCGATACATTTAGTGCAATCTTTTTCCAAATTTTTTATTCCTACCAAATAATAGGTTTTCTCTATGTGCTCAAATTAGGCATTTGTTTCAGTGATGATCTCTTCCTTCATTCGACAGAAACATTAGGCTGAATCTGGACAATATGCTGGATGTGGTAGCAGTTCGTAGCCTAATTTATGGATTTTAGACATTGCGACGACACACGTGTGTGCCGATGCGTTGTAATGGTGGAAAAGCATTTTTTCTTCGCCAAATGCGGTTGTTTTTGCTTCAAAATAATGTTGAATCTATCCAACAGCTGTGAATAATATTAACCGGTGATCGTTTTACCCTTTGCAGGTAATCAATGTGAGTGACACCGCATCCATTCCAAAAAAAAAAAAGGAAAGTTCAAAAAGTCACAGAGTTGTCAAACTTCCCTCGTATTGTGAAGCACTTTTGGATTTGTTGAACAAATATACCAAGAGAACAGAAAAAATCTAAGCCTTAGACATACAGTGGGTGTTAATGCCAAGGAAACTTTAAAAAAATTCTGAATTTGCAAGTTTTGCAAGTCCTACAATGTTATTTTTTTTTCGAAATCACTCTTTGGTAACAAATTTCTTACAATAAAAGTGGTATAGTAATTTTTTAGTGATGCCAAAACAATGGAAACTTTTATACCAGAATTGATTAAAACCATAAAAATAGAAGATGGTATAAAAGAAAATGTATAAAATCTTAACCGTTACGTTTTCTTTCAATTGTTTTTTAAATACAATTGTAATTTTCAATGTTTTAATCTTATAATTCTTATAAAATAATGGCAAGAATGCAGTTTTGTGAAGCGTTAAAGACCAGAATAATAGATAAAAGAGGTACGGTGACGACTCAACATTTAGGCAACAAGCAGGATAATTTAATAACAAAATTTAATAACAATGCCAAAAAAAATGCTACCTAAGGACGTCATTAACAATCTGAAACTATAAATATGTGCTCGAACTGTTTCCCGACGAGCAATTGAGGCCGATCATAGTTATTGTCCTGTTAAGAAACCACTGAGATCAGAGAAAAATCGTCTGGCTCGCATAAATTTTGGTAAATAATACATGACGATATTGGAATACTGTTCTGATAATGTGCATCCCGTAAGACGCCAAACACTGCGCACCGAACAAGCTGTAGCCGCTGTATAGCAAAGCATTGAAGAATATCCACATCGATCAATTCGGAACCTTTTTCAGCAAATGGAAATGTGTCCATTCACTTTATGCAAGATTTTACGAAAAGATCTTGGTGTACGAGCTTTTAAGATTTAACTTCTGCAAGAATTAAGGCCAAAGGACCATCGTATGCGCCGCTAATTCGGCCAATGGGCTGAAGCACAAATTGAGATTGCTTCTATTTTTCCATAAAAAATTTTGTAAAAAAAATTGATAACAAGCTTTTTCGTACCTCAATTAGCTGGCATTAATCTTGCTGACATGTGGTCCAACAGGACGGAGCTACATGCCACACAGTGCACGCTACAATCAATTTACTCAAAAAAACTATGAATTCTAATGTGACATGCGGCATATGCCGTCATTTATATGGTAGACTTTCATGACAAGACGGCTATTTCCGAACAATTATTTGGATTTTAATTGTCCCATACAAGTAAGTTTTCTTTTTTTTGCTTTAACGTATGAGAAAAAAATTAGTTCTTGAGCGAGATATGTGTGTGTCAATTTACGAAATATCACTTTAAACTACTGTCCGCGAAAGGGTTAAACATTAATGGCATAAAATTATCTATTCAATAAAGCCAGTTTAATTGATATTTAAAATATTTTTCCTTGTTTTAAATTAATATAAAGTTTTGTAACTGTAAATAAACACCCTTTACTTTTAAGTCTTGTTATTTTTTTCTTAAGCTATTTGATGTTTATATTTTTTTAAATAAATAAAATATACGAATTTTAAAATTAATAAAAGAGTTTTTAATTTTATGATACAATTTTTTCGCATTGACCGTTCAAGTAGTCATACATATATTGTATATTGTTAAGTTTCCATTGTATTGTCACTCACTGTATATTTCTCTTTTGACGACACCCGTGAATAATTCGGTTAACCGGTTTTTTATTCGACTTCCGATTCAAAAACTACATTTTCCGAATAAACTGAAACTATTATAACTGATAATTAAAAAAAAATCGATTTTTATATGTATGTTAGCTGTTTCTAGTTAACACACTTTTTCTAGAAAACGGTGGATTAAAATTAGAATAAACCCTCAAAGAGAAACAAAAAAGCATCGTGCATTATGGGGTGAATAGAACATTTTTTTTTTTTAATAAAGTAGAAACTGCAATTATGTTAAATATGAAAAATGAATTAATGTAAATACATGCAATGACTTAGTTATTAAGTTACAGTAAGCTGTTTTAATTTGAAAATTAAAAAAATATATAAATTAATTGCATTTCACACCAAATGAATAAATGAGTAAAAATTGTATGTATTTTAATGATTTCAGTATACCATAAAAAGGTATGTTAATAATTAAGGGATACAGGTGTTTTTTTGTTTTTGTTTTGGTTACCTCTTTGGAAGGATATAATAGTTTCACTGAGTTCCTCTATCATATGGACTCGGCGGCCTTTGATGCCCATTACTTACAATTTACAAAGAGACAAGGATATAAAAGGAGGAGAGCATCGTGGGAGAAATAATAATGTAAAGGTAAAAGTTTAGATTTTGGTATTTTGTAAAAAGAATAGAACTTTTGTTACCAAATAATGTATAATAGAGTTTATATAAATTTGTCAATAAATTTTTTTCAAGTGTATTAATATAATTTTAAATACCTTTTCCGGAATCGGCATTACGAATAACAACCTCATCTTTGCAATACGTTTTACCAGGAATTTTTGTTGGTTTAGGAAATTTACCCGAATTACGTATAACTTCACCAGGGCTCAAAAGCATGTGTTGCTGGTTAGCAGAACCAACTGAAGCAATAGCTGCAGCAACTGCTGCAGCAGCGGCATTTCCTCCAGCGTTCACACCACCAAATGTGGGGGAGGTGCTTAAAAATGCTGTTTGTGTAGGATCAACATGATTTTGGACATCATTTAACTGTAGTATAAATAATTTATTTTTCCAAAAAAAATTTTGAGTATCAGATTTTTTAACTTTTTTTAAAATAAATATGTAATATTTACTCACTTCAGCATTTGTAGCCTGTTTAGTCTTGTAATATGCATTAATGCCATTGTCTTCCCAACCTTTGGCACGTAATTCTATCAATTCGAGCAAATTGAGACGGGTCATTATATTTAAACGTTCGTCCTGCGAAGCATTTCGAAATACAACAAAGGCTCGATCTAATGTATCCTTTGATATCGTCTCCAATTGTGGTCCGTGTATGCGTAAATTTTGCACCAATGTTGCCATTGGTTCTGTATTATTAATACCTGATTGTAAAGATATAGCAACATTTTCTAAGAGCTGTATCAGCTCTTCGATTAGCATAAAATTGTTCTTGAGCGAAGAACGTGACTGAGACTTAAGAGGACGCGGAGCCTCCACATTTTTTACAGAGCGTCCTATGTGTGCCATCTTGATGTCTTTTTGTGTGTTTTTGTTTTGATGGTTCTTTTTGGTTTTTTGTTTAATAACTCCTGGAGTGATGAATTATAAAAATGATGATTCGTTGTTATGTTTTATAGAGATTAAATAAAATTTGTGTTTTTTACTCAAACTATTTTCGTAGTGTCGATTGAGTATCGATCGCTTCAAGAATTAAAATCGAAGAAAAATATACAGACGAAACTGTTTCTTTGGTTTATCGTTCGCACCTCCCCCTATAAACAAAGAAGAGAGAAATAAGTTTTATTATCATAATGATATCACAAATAAAGCAAATCAATTTTAATTCTTATAGAATATAAACATTAAATATAGCAATTTTTTAAAGCTATTGCTGTTTCTTTGTTTGAATGTCTTTGGACAGAAATAATACATTGGTAAAAGGATTCCCTAAAGTCTTATTGCTTTCCATTTGAAAGAATAACTTAATATTTAAAACTAAAAAAACTATTTCAGTGTAAAGAACTTATTACCCGATTTGATTGATGATGATGTGGACACGGTACTATTATCTTCTTGTTGTCTATAGGTATTTATGTTCAACAAAATTCTTATTTTGTTTCCTTGGTTATTTTTATTTACCTATATTCTTCTTTCAATAAATGTTATTGTTGTTTTTATTAACCTGTTTATTGCGTTTTAAAACATTTAAAAACCATTTATGTTTGCAGTCGGTGCAAAACTTTTCTTTTTTGCAAACTAGTTAAGAATATTTGATAACAAAATAATATTCCCAATTGAATTCAAGTTACAGGTCAAACAACACTGTATTATCTAAAATTGAATAGATAGCAAGCAGCTATTAGCTCTTGAGATATTTTTTAATAATAATATTTAATAGTATCTTTTAATTTTCATATTATGTACAAAATCTTCTTATCATTTTTACATATTGCCGAATGATAAGATTTATCATTATGTCTACATTGTAGGATTTTTGTAACAAATATGAATAGCTAAAATTTTGTGTATCATGAAATAGTTTATATAAGCTGAAAATACTTGTTTGATAAAATATTAATAAGTTTTTTATTAATATTTATAAGTATTTTAAACATTACTAATAAGAAAAATTTAATAGGTTACAGTATTAAAAAAAAAATTAAAGGAATTAAATTAGTGGTTCTCAAACTTTTATATACAGCCATAGAGAGTAAATTAGCACAAAATTTTTGCATAACTAAACCAACTGTTTTGGTGTGCACTGTTGCACAAGAACATCTGGCTTCTGTTAAACAAATTTTATTACCGTTATTTTGATTTCTTTTTGTTCTGATTGCTTATTTGTGTCATTAGCTGCGTTTGGCTTGGACAGCAAAATAGCTAAACGTGCGTATAAAAAAGTTATAAAAGTTTTATTTTGCGTAATTTCTCTCTTACGTTAATTTTCTTTTGTTTTAGTGTTGTTTCACCTAATTGTGGCAAAAATGGGACGCGTGAAAGATTGCACACCAGATAACATGTGGAATAATGGAAAAAAGAAGCCTGAAATTGCGCAAACTATGCATAGTCCGCGAAAAATGGTTTATTATGTGATTATTTCCATGAAAACAAACTCATTTAATGCATCAGGAACAAAAAACAGATGGAACATTTCAAAAAAAAAACCTTTATTTGCTGTCACCCAGAAGTCTAAAGGCCTTTCATTCTGGAAAAAATGCTTTGGAATCATGAAACTAAGGCAAATCGTATGGGATCGTATGGTAGTGTTTGTTCATCGGCAAAAAATACTAGGCGTTGAATCCACGCTACACTCAGAAGACCGTGAAGCATGTTGGAGGAAGAATCATGGTGTGGGGATCATTTTCATTTTATTGGAACCGTTATCAGTATTTGGACATTCTTAAAAACCAAATGAAACATTACGCTTTTGGACACATGCCAGTGTCATTCATTTTCATGCACGAAAATTGCCCTAAACACACGTCGAAGCTTGAAAAGGAGTGGTTTTTCCAAAGAAAACATTTTAGTCCCGACTTGAACTCCATAGAAAACCTCTGGATCGATGTGAAATATTCGATTGCTCGACATATATACAAAAACTTGGATGATCGTTGGACTGAATAAAAGGATGTTTTATACTTGATTCCCAAAGAGCGTTGCCAGAATTTGATTAAAACCATGTCCCGTAGATGCCATGCGGTACTTGAAAATAAAGGTTACACTAATAAATATTGATCAGGTAAAGTAAAAACATTAATATTTTTATTACTTATTTAAATATATCCTTATTTCAAAAATTTTAATTTGTGCTATTTTACTATCCTTAAAGAGCAGACGGTTGGAAATTTCGTCAAGTTTTGTTTGTTTTTTTAAGAAGAATAAGTTATGTTTAAATTTTCAATTCAATTATATATTCTTCCTTTATTTACATATTTTAACAAATTTGATATTTACATATGAGATCTTAACTTTACATATAGATATTCCAACAAATAATATATAGGATCTAAAGATATGAAATAGTTTTTATTTTATTTTTTAATGATTTTTAAAGTAAAATGGGAGGAAAAAACCTTTATCTATAATATTAATAGGCTAGGCGATTTCTTGTGACCGATATTTTGTTCTTTCGTTTTATCCCGATTTTGACCAAGCGTATATCATTTGAAAGGTATTTCTTTTTAGCAGTTTTGCAGATCTACAGATTTTTAAATTTTTTCCTTTATTTTGAGTAAATTGCATTTAAAGTTGCTACTAACACATACATATGTACATAAAATTATACAATGCTATGAGTGTGTTTATTAAATTTGTTAATGTGTTTGTAATAAAAATGAGTTTGTTTTTTTGTGTTGATTTGTGAATTGGCTATATTTGATTGGCATAACTTTAGGGTCTTTATTTAATGAAAAAATAAACTTTCCTAGAATTTGCACTCGAATTTCGAGGGCTGGAATCTGCTAGTATGATTTAATATATTCAAATACTATCTGAAAAATATTTATGTGCTTATAGGAAGTTTATTTGAAATAATAGACCTCTATAAGCGTATAATTTTCAATTTGGTGATTTCTTTTTAATTTTACGTTATTTCTCTACATTCTCTTATCAGTGGGTAAGAGGAATTTTCAATTTTGGCAAAGTAATTGTTATTAATCCTTGTTATGAAATCGATAATTTTTTCATAACCTGTTTCTTCATGAAGAAGATTTGTAGGACATTTGTTTTGTATAATTTGTAAGCGTTTTATGTGACAGTTGGCAGCGTCACTCCAAATAGGACACGCATATGTTAATATCGGCCTTATAACACTTTTGAAAAGTAGATTTTTGTTTTTGTGGTTTAGAAATGACCTTCTATTTAGCAGTGGCCATAATGCTTTAAATGATTTTATAGCTTTTTGACCGTAGCCATAATATGTCTCTTAAATGTAAGCTTTTTGTCCAAGACAACTCCGAGATATTTGACATCGTTAAGTTCATTTATGGTATTATTTCCAATAAGAAGATGACGTCTTGGCAGTCTTTTGGGAGATTTGTTGAATGGAAAAATTATTGCTTGGGTCTTGTTTGGATTAATTTTGATTTTCCATTTGTGAAAATATTTACTGCAATTAACAAGTCCCTTTTCCATTTTCGTCAGGAGTGCACTTGTAAGTTTTTTTGAAGAAATTAACGCAGTATCCTCTGCGTAGTAAGCAATTTTCATATATTTTGGGACTTTAAAATCGGATGTATATATCGAGTAAAGCAATGGCGACAAGACTGATCCTTGAGGTAACCCTGTGGTAATGGTTTTTGGAAATGATGTTTCATTATTAATCGCAACTTAAAAACTTCTGCCGTGAATGAAATCTGAGATAAGTTTGCATAGATATTTTGGTATATTTGGCCATTATGCCAAACGGTGTCAAACGCTTTTTCAATATCCAACAATATTAGACCGGTTGAACGTTTGTTTTTATTGTTGATTATTTGATTTTTAATCCTGTTTTTTTGGTGAGTAATGGTATGCTCTTTTTTAAATCCAAATTGTTCTTTAGCAACAATAGAATTGGTCATTACAAATTCACTATGACGAGAATGTAGTATTTTTTCAAATATTTTACCTAAGTTACTTAAAAGACTAATAGGTCTATAGCTACTTGGGTTATATTTTTGGGCTTACTAGGTTTGTTGATAGCTATAACCTTAGCATTTTTGAGTTTGATGCAGCTGTTAAATATTATAACCAGTAATTTTAGAGTGGTAGTTTCTTTAAGAGCAGGTTGGGAACATTGTCAAAACCAGGGGATTTTGAGGATTTTATTGATGAGACAATATTCATTACTTCTTCAAGAGATTGCTGATACAGAACTAGGATTTTCCTTCTTAAAATTATTTACTGTTGTTTTTATTAATGTATCCGCTGTGTGGTTGTAGTTCGAAGTGAGGTTATTTGCTTGGACAAATGTATTTGCCAGGATTTCAGACTTATCCTTATCAGATGTTATTTTTGTATTTTCAACTTTTTAGAGAGAGATTTGATTTTTTCATTTTCCTCGCAAGTTCTGCTTATTTTCCAAAATGATTTATCACCTCGTTTTAAATTGGATAATAATTGACACCATTTCTTACTGCGTTCCGAATTAATACTTTTATCAATCATGTTACTTAGATACTTAGTACATTGATTATAAAAAGTTTGCTCGGCTATGTACTTTCTGGTAATGTGTAATTATTTTGTTATTTTATTTTAGGTGTAGACACATCCCTTGCTTCGAAAACTACATTTAAAAATTTTAGAATTTCCTGATCAATTACTACCTTGGTATTGAATATATCCGAATTTAACGTGATTTTATTTTCTAAAAAATTCATATAAATGTTCCAGTTGGTTCACTATAATCATAATAATTGAGGTATACCTGCAAGCCCATTGACCTTTTAAGTGTACATATAATGGGGCGATGGTCTGATGGTATTTCGTAATCCATTGTTTTTACGTCTATATTTAAAGCGGAATTGCTTAAAATAATATCGACTGTGGATGCTTCGCGATTGTGTTGATGTGGGAATAGGGTTGGACTATTAGGATAGTGAATGAAAAAATTGGTTGATTGCTGTAGATTGTTGAGTGCGATTCCTGCAGTATTATTTGAACGGCAATTCCAAGAACAATGTTTGGCATTTAGGTCACCAAAAACTATATGTATATTCTTTGGTGGAAGGTGTTAGGTTCAAGAATTCAGCACAGAAGTTATGGGTATATCTTGATGAATATAACGAAGATACAACAATAGGTCTATTATTTATAACTTCAATTGAGATGTTTTCGATTGATGAAGTGTTTGATATAAAGAGGTTTTTATGAGCGACAGATTTATGAATTAACAGAGCTACTCCTCCTCCTCTTGCATCTGTTCTGTCACTTCTATATAAATAATAATTTTTAAAATAGGGTCTACGATTTTCTGAAAAAAATGTTTCATTCAAAGACGCTATTTTAATATTTTCTCGTTCAATTAGTATCTCAAATTGTTTTAATTTAGAAAAGTTTGAAATGCCATTAGCATTCAAGTGAAGCATTTTGAATTCGTTGAAATTAGTATAATCCATGGGCGTATTTTACCATTGACATTACAACTTTGATTTGTTATACTTTTAAAGTGCACCTATGAAAATCATGTGAAAATATCAAAAAGCTTATCGATGCTAAATAAATCGTTGTTTCTTCTCAGCTGGTTAGCATATGTGGCTTTGCTGTTATTTATTGTATTATCGATGTTATTATTACAATTTGAGTTGTTGTTTCTTAAATTAAGGAAATCTCCTACCTTTAATTGAAATTAGTTATTTTGTTCTAGTAACGCACAGTTTATGTCGTTTGCAGATTGACGAGTTCCCTCTTTTCCATGTTTTTTGCAATTAAAGCATGTAAAAACAGCTGGTCTTTTTCATTTGTGTTCCATTTCCGTTAAACTAACGGACAAACATCATACATAGCACATATCATACACGCCAGCACTTCGACGACAATGTTCACCGCCACGGCCATACATAAGCAGTTCCTGGATCTCCAAGAAATTATATTGGAAATTGTTCGTACATTTTTTAAGGCAGTTGGGTTAAAATTTTTACGAACAAATTGAACTTTGTAAACTGCATTGTTGTTCGAACTGAGTTCAGTGACTATTTCAGCCTCGGAAGAAGGGGATAGGTAGTAGTTTTTTTTTTAGCTCTTTGGAGATTTCCTCAGAGTTTATGCGGAGTAAACCCTGTAAGAAGGTGGTGTATAACCTATTTTCTTTGGAGCCATAATAATTAAACTCCATCTTACTCTCTTTAAGTATTTGATTATAGCATTCGTACATTTCTTTACTTGAGAGCAAAAATTTTGGTATCAATTGAAGTACGTTTGAAAATACAACCTTTACCAAGTAGTTTTCGTATTTCTGCAAATAAGGCGTTAGCTTCTACAATAATAGGTGGAGGTTTGTGTTGTTTAACATCGTTAATGTTTGAAACAGGAGTAACGTTGCTGGAAGTTGACGCGATATTCGGGTTAACAAAACTCGGAGGAAGTTTGGTCACCTTCTTGTTCGCAATGAGCTTTCTTTTAGCTAAATTTTTATTCCTGTTTTAAGCTGGATTGTCTACCACGTGAGTTCAAATGAGAGAAGAATAGGCAATTGAAAAAAACAAAAATATACACTTGTTTTTAATTTTAAATAGTTGTACTCTAAGCGCTTAATTATTTACACGACCGTTCGTAAAGAGAATTAGATTCGAACTCGAAGTTATGTTTAAAGTTTTTCGTAATATATAATAAAAAATATGATTGTTTTTCTGACAAAGTTTTGTGCTAATTTACTGTCCATGGCTGTACATATAGTGTAGAATAGAGCATATGGCGCACTGAGTGGCGGCCTTCAGTATATTTCGTTGTTTCATCATAATAAAAGTATCATACTTTTTTAATGGCTATGTGGAGCTCAATGTCAGCAACACGAAATGTTATGGGTTCTTCGAAACAAATCATAATATAGGTATAGGTGTAGGCTATAATTCATAACTATCGTTAGAAAGTTAAAAAAATAAGATTAACTCGTTTCCGGTATGAAAACTAAACTTGTTCCTGAATAACCTAATTGTTAAGTTTTATTCAATTCTTATTTAAATTGTTTGTGATTTGACACCACAAAAATGCAATTCTTTAGATATTTAAATGGCGGACAACCTGTCTGTCATTTAAGAAAAAATTTTAACTTCGTTTTATTTCCCTGTATACGAATATCATTTTTGTACTAATTTTAAATAAGAATATTCACTCAAAACATTATTATTCCGCATCGGAATATTCTAATTGGGCGTCTTCTTTTTTGTTTGTAATTATTACAATGTGCGATTTAGCCTCCTCATATTAAGAAACCCCATCAAACATTAGGCAGAGTAAAGCTACGCAACAAATATTTGCCTCGCCCTCCGCCGATACGGCCCTTCCAAAAATTGAATCATTTGTCGAGAATAGCAACAAAAAAAAAAACAGCCAAACACGACTGCGATGAATACAGTGAGTTAAGTCAGCTGCTCTGCCAGCAGCGCACAACTATTAGGAAAAAAAATTTTCACTAACGCATCCAATTCACATTTAAACACTTCATTATGATACATTTTTATAAAATTCAGTATTTACATTTTCATGAACACTTTTGCTTCGTTTTTTTCCAGTTGAAATCATCATCATGAAATCAAAACTTACCAGAATTATAGCAAAATTAACTTTTTCACTTGTGAAAAAAAATCTAATAATCGAAGCAGACACAACAAAGCCGTATGCATGGTTTCTTTTAGCGGCGTAAAATTTCGATTTATTTAAGTTTTGTGCCTAAACTCAGCACCGCTGTGTTGGGGCATTTTTATAATTTCGTATAAAAAAATATAGTAACAACACACAAAAGTTCTCAATTTGAAAAATATTATACATCCCGGGCACAATAGTGTAAATTGTTATTTAAAAACACGTTGATTTAGTTGTTTTTACTTTATAAAGAATAGATGTTAAAACATTTAGAAAAATACATGAGTACGAAACATGTATCTATATGAAAACACAGAACTCCATTAATTACAGTAGTTTTGACATATCTGCACATACAACTTTTGTACGAGTTTAAGTGCAGATAAGACAAAAACGTTTTTAATTTAAATGCAGGTATAGAATTAAGGTGTCCCTCTTTCGCGTTTTTAAGATTTTAAAATGAATAAAGTTGGCTTTTACCGCTTTTTAAGATATTTTTGAATGTTTTCTATGTTACAAAAATTTGACATCACCATTTATTTTGTGTGTGTATTTTTTGCCATTAAGAGTGCTATTGTAAAATAAACAAACTTAACATCTTTTTCACTCCACTTGTTTTGATTTTGTTTTTCGTAACAGGCAGCTAAATGTGATTTTTTTATGAAAACAATTTAAAACTTTAAAATATATGAGGCGCTTATCTTAAATGTGCAGGAACAAAAAGTGCACTTAAAGAAAGAAATTATTGAATTTAAAAAATAAAAACCAAAACAAAAATTTTGTGCAGTTATAAGCAAAGTGCACTTAAGAACAAGGCAATTAAGTCAAAACTACTGTATACATATATGTATTTATATAGCCCTTTTTTTCTAAGTTCTGTGTGATCTGGCAGCACAAAAAAATTTACAACCAGTACTTCGCTACTACTCTGTTTTTTTCTTTATATCAGTATCTATAAATTAGTGAAATTATTTTAAAATATCTATAGTTTGTTTTAAAATGTCGGTTGATGAAACTACAACAAGACATGAAACTCCCAAAGAGAATGATAAATCTGGGGGTGAAACTCCCAAAGAAAATGTTCAATCCGGTGGTGGGATGAAAGACGATTCAACAACATCCAATGCTTCTGGAGACAAACCATTATCATTTAAAGATTGGAAAAGCTTAAAACAAAGTCTAAATAAATCAGACGATAAAACAAAGGATGTTAGCAACCACAAAAACAATGAAAACAACGGATTTGGTAATAATAGCAGGGTCCCCAGGTTGCTACCGCCACCAAGTTTTTTCGGTTTTACTGGTTTTGGAAACAATTTTAAAAACTGTATACCCCAATTTAATATGGGCTATAATGATAATTTCAATAACAACAACTTCAATTACAACAACAACTTCAATAACAACAATAATTTTAATAATATGGGTCGGGGTAACAACAATAATTACAATGGCCCCAATAATAACAATCCAAATGGTTTTAATAATAATTGTAATAACAATTTTAACGGTCCGAATAATCTCAATAATTCCATATTTCCTGATAACTTTTTCACAACGGATGGTATGTTTCGCCAAAAGGATATGCTGCAACCGCCTTTTCCAGATAATTCATTTCGTAACGATAGAAAAGCAAATGAGATGCTTAATAAAATGCAAAACTTGAAGTTTTCTAAGCCCATTAAAAACAAAAAGAAAAATGGTAAACCAAAAGCAGAGAAGAAAAAACCATCGCAGGAATCTCAAGAACGAACCACAGCTGTCGCAAACCATACAATTTATGTTCCAAATCCTAAAGCCACATATAATAAAGATCAGCACCCATCCTTCATACCAAAACCAACTATACCCCTAGATAACCCAGATTTAACTCCGGAAGAAAAAAAAAAACTATGGAAAGAATATAGAGAAGCTATGAAACCCTTTAAAAACCGTAATTTTTACAATGCTAGACGAGCAGTCCAACGTTTGGGCAAAATAGATCCCAAAGATTTAAGCGAAGTACAAGTTGTACGTTTGGCTAATGCTCGAGAAGTTATGGCGGCCTATAAACAACGATTGTCTGCTAAGTATGCTAATTATATCAAGGATAAGGAATATTGTGAAGAACTTGGAGAACGGTACATTCTGAAGAAGAAACAACAAAAAGATTGGAATAATGTAAATGAACCGGTGCTAAACAGGAATAATTATGGCAACTTTGGTAACAATTCGAACTTCAACAACAGTAACAATTCGAACTTCAACAACAGTAACAATTCGAACTTCAACAACAGTAACAATTCGAACTTCAACAACAGTAACAATTCGAACTTCAACAACGGCAACAATTCGAAATTCAACAAAAGCAACAATTCGAACTTCAACAACGGTAACAGTTCGAACTTCAACAACGGTAACAATGCGAACTTCAACAACGGTAACAATTCAAACTACAACAAAAGTAACAATTCCAATTTCAACAACGGTAACAATTTGAACTTCAACAAAAGTAACAATTCCAATTTCAACAACGGTAACAATTCGAACTTCAACAACGGATTTGGAGGAAATTCTAATTATGGCAATGAATCTGGTCGCAAAATTGTTGGTGGTTCAGGTTATGGAAGATTTATATCGGGTGGCATAATATAAGTTTCGGAACAAAGTTTTTAAGATTTAGTTGCTACAACACTTTCATAACAACAGTTGTAAATGATATATGAATATTGAATGTAAACACCCTATTTCTTTTTTTTGGAATGTGTAATAAAAATGGATCTTTGTAACCGTTAACTATTAAGAGTAAAGCTTGCTCGGCGTATTTACCTATCTTTCTATGAAAAAATATATTTGTTGCAGTTTGTTATTCCTTAAAATCAAACATTTTCTACAAACTGCACTTTATTTTCAACAAATAGATTAACAAATAATTGTATTTAACATAAAGTATTAAATAAAAAGAGAAAAGTTTAATTTTTTTTAGAGCTAATTTGCCTTTCCAGCACTGGTGTCACTTCTCCCAACAATTCGCGTCTCTTTTGTTTACCTCTAAAAATTGCTGCCTTAAAGAGGTCACAATATAATTCTACACTAGCTGGAGAATCATCATTACCAGGTACTGGATACGTTATTAAATTTGGATTGCAATTACTATCCACTATACCTACAGTAGGAATGGCCATCTTGGCGGCATCTCGTACCGCCACATGTTGTGTCAATACATTATTTTGGGTATTTAGGAAAATACACAAATCCGGTAGTCGAGTAACAGCTCCAAATTGTACATTAGCATTAGTAAAAATACCACCGCGCCAGAAACGGGTGTGGGAAAATTCACCTGCTTCCATAGCTTTTCGCTCTACCATATGAGCATTTAAGGCATTGCGATTAAAGAAGCATATAATACCGTCTCTGAAAGCTATATGGGCTGTTATATTCAAAGCATCTCTCAAAAGAGAGGCGGTCTTATCCAAATCAAATATTAGATGACCCAAACGATTGCCATAAATATATGAACTCATACGTTGATCCAATGAACCTTCCTTGTGGCCATAATGAACGCGGGCATTAAAGAGATCCCTTACAGTAAATAAGTTGTGTACTTGAAAATAGTCGGGATGCTTCAACAACTTTTGTTCTATGATGGAAATATCTTCACCTTCAGGCTGTACTGTGTCGATCACTGTGGCTGTTGCTGTTGATTGTGGTCGTTTGTGTTGGAATAACGACAACCTGCAAGCTATAATTCCGCAAATGTTAATGAAATTGGAATTTTAATTATAGTTTAATAAATAATTTACCGTTTCTTAGAGCTTGCGTAAACATTATTTAAAAATGGTTTTTTTCCTTTAAGCTTTTCACAACCTCCTGGCCAGCTATGACAGCTGTCAAAACGCAATCTCGAACCGTATGGTTTTGTTTACATTTATCGCCATTTTGAATTTGGCAAACGTCCGAAAGAGATTAAAAATAGAATATACAAAATATAATGTGTGCAAGTGAATAGCTATACAACATGTTTTCAACCACTGACAACATAAAAAATAGTGAATATAAACATTGAGAAAAAATTAATAAAATCATATTTTTGACAAATTAACATTTAATTTAGTATTCACGGTGTATTTAACGATCAGTTGCTAAAACAAAGTAGTATATTTTTGTGCTGCCAGAAGTTTACTATACATATAAATTTTGGTAACGTAAACAATCTTCTGACACAGTAGATGTCGAAATTTATAGTGCGTTTACCCTGGAAAATCTATCAGATTTTAGTTGAAATCTATACCGTTTACATCTAACTTTTTTGACATTTTGTGGGATTTTGTTTCCACAACAATAAACAGGTGATTAAAATAAAACATATAAACTAGAAATACCAAAAATAAACAAAACATTAGGAAAATGGAAATATGGAAAATTCTAAAAAGTTACAGATTTTATAATTATATTATGCATCAAACATGAAAAAAGCACAAACTGAAATAGATATTTTGCGAAAAAAACATCAGCATTTGTTAAATGTATTGTTTGAACAACAAAAACAAATTAATTTTTCACAATTATCATTTAGCAGATTGGAATGGGCATTTTTTATCATAGATTCATAATTTTTTTTTGTTAATATTTAATATTTTATTTCCTTTTTATTCAACTTGTTTGTTTTTGTTTTTAAATGTCAATTTTTCAGTCACTGCGTTGTAATTTTCTATTACAATATTAAAAAATACAGTAGTATCATTTGATAGTGCTCAAGTTTGACAAGATTTTGTGAGATTTTGTTAAAATCTAGTAACGAGCTAGATTTTGTTTTGTATGGGAAATCAAATAAAAAGGAGGTAGATTTCGCTCGAAATATCGTATATACTAGATTTTGCTTAGAAGTAAACGCGCTATTTTATTTTTTAACAATATTTTATTTGAAACGTTTTTAATTTATCAAGCTTGAAAGGGAAATATTGTCCCAGCTATATTCACTTTTTGATATAATAAATTATTTGAAGTACACTTAAACTTAAAACTCGTATACAAGTCAAAGTATTTCTGTGTGTTATATCTCTTAATCTAAAATGCTTTTAATGCGTATTAAAATCATGTCAACGACAATACTTTCTAAGCAAAATTTTCGTTAAATGTTGTATTTACTTTAATAGTTCCGTCATAATAGGTCCCTTCTGCTTCTACTAAATCTGTGAAGGGCGATCCCATTTGCGTAAAAGATCGGGTACCTAAAAAGCGCAAATCGAGGTCGCCGTGTAGCTACTTTCGTTGAAACAGCTGTTTTTATTTTGAGGTGCCATATTTTCAATTAATTTTTTGACAATATAAAATATTTTAATTTTAGTTTTTGGAATATCTTTAATTTTCGTACAAAAAATAAGAATTAAAAACTTGTTGTGAAACATAAATAATATACAAGTTATGAAAATATATTGAAACTCAATTTTAACAGATTCTATACAAAGCAAAACAAAATGTCCGAGAACAATGCTTCAGAGACTCCCACAATAGTAACAAATACGGAATTTTTTGATGCAGAAAGTAGTGATGATAGTTGTTGTGCTTTTAAAAGTATATCTGAAATACAAATAACTAAAATCAGAAGAGACGGTGAAGAGTGTGATGCATATTGTTGTGCCAAATGTGGTAGACCAGTACAGGAATTAGTTAAAGGTGCTACTAATGAAAGTGAAGGTCGGTACGAAATTAAATATTATAACATTTAGAAATAGCTTTAACTATTAACTTCTCGATTTGAACAGTATTAGATGAAAAGCTCAAGGAATCAAAGCAAATTACAAATTTAGACATACTTGATAAAATGGATTCTCTAGCGGAAAAAATGCCAATTGAAGAATCACATTTTGTTAAAAACGGTTTACAGGAACTAGGCTCAGTTATCGAAACTGAGCCTGTTTCAATATTAAAAACACCACAAATTGAAGAAGAAACGATATCGACGGATTCTTTTACCAAAACGACTGCACTCAGTGGTGTGAACAGTGCTCCACTTCAAGATCCCATATGGCGTGGCCATAAGAAGCATATATTTATTTTAAGTGAGGCTGGAAAACCTATATATTCTCTAAATGGCAGCGAAGACAAATTAGCCATTTTATTTGGAATTATTCAGGCTTTAGTTAGTTTTGTTGAAAATACTCAAGATGTTATAACATCGATACATGCTAAGGGCATACAATTTGTCTTTATGATGAGGAGCCATCTTATACTGGTAGCGGCCTCAAGGACTAACATGAGTGTTACTCAATTACAAATGCAATTAAAGTAAGTTACAGTTAATTGAGAGTTAATTCAGAGAGAAACTTTTTTCTTTCATTTTAGCGATGTTCACAATCAAATTTTATCCACTCTAACATTTGCTCAGTTATCGAAAATTTTTCAACAGCGTAAAAATTTCGATTTAAGACGTTTACTAGAAGGCAGCGAGCGTCTAATTAACAATCTGTTGCTGAACGACAGTAGCAATAAAAAAGTAACCAATAACATATTTGCTTTTCTAACCAATTCTGTACGTTGTCTGCCCCTGCAAACCTCCATGCGTAATAGCATAGTTAATGCCATACGAGATAATTGCGGAAAAATTAAAAATTTAGTATTTGCTATACTTATAGCCAAGAATAGATTAGTATGTTTAATGCGTATGAAAAAGTATTCAATACATCCCACAGATTTAAGGTGAGTACGGAAATACATTCTTTAAAATATATTTTCATATGTTTACATAACGTTATTCGATTCCTTTAGGTTAATTTTCAACTTAATCGACAGTACAGAATCATTTAAGGCCTCAGAAAATTGGACTCCAATATGTTTACCCAAATTTGATTTGAATGGTTATTTACATGCTCATGTCTCCTACTTGGATGATGAATGCCCTGCTTGTCTTCTATTGCTATCCGTAGACCGTGATGATTTCTTTACCCTATCTAGTGCTAAAAGAGCTATTACCGAAAAATTTAAAAAATCGCAATGTTTGGAGGGTATTAATGAGGCGGTAGAACATTTAACAAATCCAAAACATCAACTCAACTGTCATAATATAGGCATACCAGAATTAAGACATTTTCTTTATAAACCAAAATCTACTGCTCAAGTTTTATGCTCAGAATTAGTGCCACCCTATACATCGTTGGAAGAATTTGAACGTTTAGAGGCCATTTACTGTGATTTATTGGAACGGGTACATCATATCGCTAGACCTTTAAAATTAATATTCGAAGCTAAAAGTAGTGAGGTTACATTGGCTTGGTCCACTGCTACCTATGAGCTATTTGCCGTATTCGAGCCATTGACAAAGAAGAGCACGGTCATTAAAAATGTAGATAAATTAATAAAATGGGTGGACAAGGAGTATGATACCTATTTTATACGTACCCATCCTACATTCTGATTGTGGTTGTTATTTGGCCTTATCTAGAAGAATTGCAGCAATCTCTGCTAAAACGGTGTAGAATTTTAAGAAAAGCTATTAAAAACAAACTTAAGTATTCCTTCTTTGTTCTTTCAATAATCTGGTCTGCCAATAGAAATACAATATATTTCTAGGATTAAGTTGATCAATGGAGCAATTAACGAAATGTGAGTGTATATGATACAAGTGTATTAACAAATTTTATATTTAAGAAAAGTGTAAATAAAATTGGATCATGTTATAATTCACAACTACTTTGTTTTTAGGTTTTCCTATAACTCTAAACTCAAGATACATACTTAATTTAAGAATCTCATTTAAAAAATCCTTGGATAAAACAGGTAATTTTAAAACAATACTATGGAGTAAAATATAAAAAAAATTATTAAAGATGCTAAAATCTAGGGTTATCAGGACCAAAAAATCCAGCCCCTACTAAATTATTAATTACGGACTTTCCATAAGATGGGAAATGTATTACAATTTAAATATGTACAGTCTATCAAGAAAGTGTTTTGTCATAATATAAATTTTGTTGTTGATTTGATTTTTACGTTTAAAAATATAGTTCTGTTTCGTTTTACATATTTTTTTGATTTATTATATACCAGCTCCTGCACACTTCATAGTCAAAATAGAACAATAAAAAAATCAATTTCAAATTCATTTAAATGCTCTGTTGTACACAACATTTTTGATTTTTCCATTTGCGGTGTAAATCTACAAACCCGATGGGTTGACAAACACGCGAAGAGGCTACATACAACTTGTCCATGGGAGAAAACTAAATCGTAACTCTATAAATCGTAACCGCAAATGCAAATTGAACAGGAAACTGAAGTCGTTTAAATTCAGATGAAATCATTGGAATGTGTGGAATGACCACATCTTCGCCATTGAATTTTCCAGTAAACAGGAAGCTGAAATTAAATTGAATTTAATTTGATTGCATTTTTAAACCAACCAAAATGCAAAATTGAAAAAAACATCAATTGTATAAATACATACTTGTCATAAAACAGCAAGCAAAATAAACCAATTTGCACAATGTGTGTCTAACTCATGCCGGCAATATGAAAAATCTTCACTAATTTGCTTCCACAAAAAATACCGATAGCAGTGAGTGACTATAAGTACTCAAAAAAAGTAACTTATGATGTATACCCATGCCATGCATGAAACACCTTTCTTACACACATTTGGAATGCTACAGTTATGGGTATACGAGTACTCGAGAGTATGAAGTACGCATAAGTATGGGGATTTAACTAGAGTACATTAAGTACTTAAATGACATGCGTCTATGAATGCAATAGTTTGTATGGATGTAAAGATAAGTTTTATCAGTGAAGTGTTATTTTTTAAATTATTTTATGAATTGTTATTTACTGTGTAATATATTAATTTTTTAAAATTCTTTTTGCTTATATTGGTTCCCCATAGTAACGTTTTTTTTTTTTTTTTGCTAATTTTGATGTCTTTTAACAATAATATGGGTCCTGTAATTAGTGATAGTTCATATTTGAATTCGGTATTACAAACTCACTTAAGTCATTTTAAAGTGGCCCACTTAAACTGCCGGAGCATTAGGCCGTCTTCCAACTCTGTAAATATAGATGAGCTCAGATTTCTTCTGAGAGATAATGTTTTCGATGTGTTTGCTGTCTCGGAGACTTGGTTGAACGATAAAGTCTCAAATCGGGCAGTGGATATTCCGGGTTATAAGTTTTGTCGTAATGATCGCTCATCTGAATTTTTATCTAGAGGAGGCGGTGTTGGAATTTATATCTCTAGTAAAATTAAGTTTAAGCCAATCTTCAAAGTATCTGATGCGGGTGTTTGTGAGTCTCTTTTCATAGAATTATTTTTTGGTTGTATAAAAATTGTACAAAAAAATCGACGAAACGTCGGGAAAAATATGTAATTAATTTATTTTATTTACATCAACAACAATAGGCCCAAATAGCTAAATAAAGGAAACTTTAAACCACATAATTAACACTTGGCCAAATAAAAACAGGATAAAAATTTTGTTTGGGGTAGTTTATCTACCAGGTGGTAATCTGGTCACTTTTGAAAATAGACTTGATGAGCTTTTTTCGAAATATTCCAACATTATAGTGGTTGGTGACTTCAATTGTAACCTATTTAATGTTACTAAGGGTAACTTGTTTCGATCCCTATGTAGGAGATTTGACCTATTCATTTCCCACAATTCTAAACCTACTCATTTTGATATGGCCAACAATTCCACCTCACTGCTAGACTTTTTCTTAGTAAGCAATATTTCCTTGATCTCCTTTTCGGATCAGATACAGTGCCCATCGATATCCGATCATGCATTAATTTTTGCTTCTTTTGGCTTTAATATGACAGCTATTCCGAAGTTTTTTGAATACCGCTATTTTAGTAACATAAATTGGGATGGCTTATTTTCCTTGTTGAATGATTTTGATTCCTTTGAGTTTTTTAATACTAGTGATGTGGATAATAAATGCTCTTTACTTTGTTCGCTTTTTGATAGTCTTTTTCCTTGTGTGCCTGTTGTGAGGAAAAGACTACATAATCACCCCTGTTCTTGAAACCACTATCACAAAAAAAAACTCGTAAATGAAAAAATTCTTAAATCTACGAGTTTTTTGCTGTTCTCTAATTTCAATAAGAATATTTTTTCTCGTTTTAATTCACATAGAAAAGGCTTTGTGAAATCAAAACAAATGCCCTTTTTTCTACTAAGCAGGTCTTAAGAGATAAAAAAACTAATTGATATTTAAACTCTAACATGTTTTTTATTGAACCTTGTCATTATTTTAAAAAATTAGACAATAATTTTATGAAAAAAACGATTTTAAAAAACATCTACATTTTGCGCTGATTCAAAAAAAAAAAAAAACTCGTAATAAGTGGTAGATGTTAATAAAACACACTTTTTGCGATGATGCTGTTCTATAGCTATAATAAAAACTTTTTATTTACACAATCTATTTTCCATTATATTTTTTTCAATTATAACATAGATTCTTTATGCACTAATTATTGCAAAAAAAGGAATTAAAAAATTTTTTTTCATCAAATCACATATTTTTTTGCATATGTTCGAAACAGTAGTGATGCCAGTCAAATCCAATTTATTTGAATATCGAAATTTTTTTTGGTGATGCCTTACTTTTTAAAAATAGAAAAGTCATTTTTAATTGAATGAAATTGAAGAACAAAAACAATTAAATGAACAAATAAGTTGTTATTTTAAAAGAAAATATTTTTCTTTATACTTTTTCTATAAACTTAAAAAAAAACATGCACAAAATACTTAAAAGTTTTTTGTGAAACTGAATAAAGAACCATATGGCCCCTCGGTTTCTAGATAGCATATTTTCTTAACTCAAACATATGGTTCTTAACTCAAACATATGTTTCCATTAAATAAATAAAAAAAGTGGTTTCAAGAAACCCAAATTTTAAATTTCATGTGATTTTAAATTCACTACTCTTATTCAAATAGCAACGTTTCAAGAACAGGGCTGTTTGTTCGCATTTTGATAGTCTTTTTGCTTGTATGCCTGTTGTGAGGAAAAGACTACATAATGTAAGAAATGTTTGGATGGAGTCAAGAGATATTGTCTTAGCAAGATCATTGAGGGATTTAGCGTATGCTGCTTTTCGGTCTGAGCGTTCAAATCGGAATTGGTCAAATTATTGTAAGCTTCTAAACTTTTTTGGGATTAGATTCTACTGGTTTGTGGAGAGTACTGAGGCGTTCTGAATGTGTAGGGGATGATGATGTGGTTTGGGATAGTGATGTTGAGGTTCTTAATAACTTTTTTGCAGGTGGTATGGATCTGGGTAATCAAGATCATATTGACCTTGATGATTTGGATGATGTTGCTGAGTCTTTTTCCTTTCGTTGTGTGAGTGAGATGGAACTACTAGAAGCCCTTAATAAAGTGAAGTCAAAGTCGGTTGGAATTGACGGAATTCCTATTAAATTTATAAAAACATTGTTTCCGTACTTATCGACCCTTTTTTTGAGCTTGGTAAATACTATTCTCACTACATCGAAATTTCCCATTGCTTGGAAGACTGCTCGTGTTGTTCCCATTCCTAAATCGAGAGTAGTAAATAGTCCTGATGATCTAAGACCGATTTCTATACTTCCTGCATTGTCTAAAGCTGTCGAGCATCTCCTTAAAGATCAGATACTTCAGTTTACATCCAGTCATATTTCTGAATCTCAGTATGCTTTTCGTCAGGGTTACACTACGACCCTTTTACTTCTTAAACTCACTGATGCTATTAGAGAAAATGTGAATAGTGATAAATTGAGTGTTTTGATTTCACTTGATCTGTTTAAAGCCTTCAACTCTACTAACCATATGAGAATGTTATATAAGCTCAAATATGAGTTTGGGTTTTCAAATTCGGCTTGTAAACTAATAATATCCTATTTGAGTGGTAGATCACAGTTTGTGGTACTAAATGGTCTTAGATCTGGCTTACTTTCTCTTTACTCTGGTGTACCTCAAGGGTCCGTTTTAGGTCCTCTATTGTTCATTTTGTATATAAATGATTTCCATGTGACTACTGACTCAATGACCTGTGATACGTTCATATTTGCTGATGATGTTTTTTTGCTATTTAAAGGTCTTAGAACATGACATAAACCATTGTCTGGAGTGTGTCTCACAGTGGACTTTGACAAACTCATTATCCATAAATTCTTCTAAAACTAAGGCTATTATATTTGGCCCTCCTAATCGATTCTGAATTGACTTTAATATTTTCGTAGGTGAATCTGTGCTTGAATTTTGTAGCCAACTAAGGTGTTTAGGGGTTGTGCTTGATAATAAGCTGTCTTTCAAATCCCATATTGATGCTTTATCTGGTAGAATCTGGGGCTCATTGCGTAGGATTTATTCCATTAATATTTTCCTACCCTTTCGAATCAAGTTAAGATTAGGTCATTCCCTCTTGATGTCGCAGGTGTTATATGGACTTGAGGTGATATCAGGTACAATTGGCATACATTTTAAAAAACTGAAATGTATAGTCAATACAATTGTGCGATTTATTTATGGGGTGGGAAGACGGGTTCATATCTCGAGCTATGTTCATCGCTTCCTTGGATGTTCATTTGAAAACTTTGTTAAATACCGTAATTTAATTCTATTTCATAGGATCATAAAAACTGGCAGACCTATTAAATTAAGTATTTATTAAGTATTTATTTTTTCACGATCTACTAGAAACCCTCAAGTGTTTATTCCTAGGATGGTGAGGTCTTTGTTTGAAAGGTCTTTTGTGGCCAGGGAGGCTCGGTGTTGGAACCGACTGCCTTATGAGCTATGTATTTTCTCGCAGTCGAACAATGTCTTTCGTTTAAAACTGCTTCAGCACTTCGCTAGTTTTGTTTAATATTTTTGTAGCTATCACATACATTGCTAAGATTTTGCTACTTCTTTAGCTTGTTATTCTTTTCTTGAATTTTCAAATTCAATACGTAACTGCTTGTTTTATGGCTATCGCTAATTGGGACTTTTGTACTATAATATTGACTTTTACTTTGTTTTCTCTTTATCTTACGTTACGGCTGGGGAGCCGATATGTTGAATTACTGATATACGATATTTTTTTTTGTTAATATGTTAAGATATTTGTAAGTCTCTTGATCTCAGGATTATTGCTACGTAATATTGATTTATTTGGCCTGGATGGCTTTATATTACAATACTTGAATAAATAAATAAGTAAATAAAATAATAAACTAAATTATCTAATAAACAAAGCTTTTTTATGATTTTAATCGGAAATTCGGTAAGGCTGAATTTTGAAAAATGTCAATTGCATCAATTGCATTTCAGAAATAATCAATCATATTTCAGAAAACATCAATTGATTTTCAGAAAGAATCGCTTGTTTTTCGGAAAACATCAATTGATTTTCAGAAATAGTCAATTGTATTTCAGAAAACATCAATTGATTTTCAGAAAGTATCAATTTTCTTTTAGAAAACCTCAATTGATTTTCAGAAATAATTAAATGTATTACAGAAAACATCAATTGGATTTCAGAAATTATCAAATGTATTTCAGAAAACATTCAATGTATGTATATCAGAAATTTTCAAATGTATTTCAGAAATTATGAAATGTATTTTAGAAAATATCAAATGTATTTCAGAAATATTCAAATGTGTTTCAGAAACTATGAATGGAATTTAAGCACTGACCACTGAGTGGTAATTTTTTTCATAATATTGAAAATTTAATAATTATTTATTTTTATTTTTTGAATATACGACGCACAGTGGCGCCATTTGAGTTTTTTCATTGCAAAAATCATATCTTTTGAACCGAATAACATAATTGAACAGTTTAAACAGCATATGATAGATAACTGTTCAGCCTATGAAATGAGCTTTTGGAAAGGGTGCTACGCTTTGTAGGGGCCTACCTATGGGTTATCAAAGTTAAAATTTGTAGAAAAATCAATTTTATGGTAACTAAAAAAAATTATTTTTACATTTTTAGATTGTTTTTATTTTTTTTTTCTTTAGGGATTTATGTTTTAAATTATTACCCAACAAATTAAAAAAAAATTACTTCTTTTTTAAATTAATTTTTTCAATTTTCTGTAAAATATTCATCACAATTCGTAAGAGAAGGTATATCTAAAAGACTAATCATTTCTAAACTATAATTATTTTCTAACTCTATTCGTGACTTCACATGCCGCAGGGAAGAAATAAGTGGATCGGAAGATGCTGCCAACATGTTGAAGAGGTCCTCATTTTGCCTTACCCTTGATGCTTTGAATGTGTTCTGCAATCTATATTTTTTGTAAAATTTGTTAAGAGACTCCTGTGCTTCTTCTTCTTTGCCATTCGCCAATATTTTATGGACGGTCGGGGTCAACTTCTTCTGTGGATACATTTCTGCTAAAAGAATTGACATTTTCTTTGCAGTTTAAAACATTCAAGATCGTTCCCAATCTTTTCACGATTTGATTGTCAATTCCAGTGATTCTAGTTACTGCCTCATCATTTTCAAAAAATCTCCTAGAAGTGTTTCCATCGTTTGAGTTACCGTATCCGTGCTTGCGACAGTCTACTTTTAGTCCAACTTGTTTAAAAAAAGCATCCTGTATTTGGTTCTTTCTGATCTTTTCCTTATCCTTTATTGATGTATTTTCATCGAAGTTTTCCTCCTCTTGTGGTAGGGTATACGCCAGTTTTAGCAAGAACTCCATACACCTTATCCTTGCGTGCAATGGTGACATTCCATATTCATAATTCTCCTCGTTTGTAGAATCGTTTAAATTACCAAAGTTCTTCTGACTCTTTTTGCAAATCGGGCATGACAATGTTGAGGTTGTTCCTGTCAGTTCGTTTACGACTTTTCCGTCAACCATGGTCAGGTGGAACTCGTAATTGCATTCAATATATTTTCCTTCTCCAATTTGCAGCTTTGTAGGCTTAATCTTGCTTATTTGTTCTTCAATGTCCTTCGCCGTGGTCCTTATAAGTTCTGCCGATTCCCTTGCAAACTGAAACATTATTGGTCGGCAATAATGCACTGATGACGGACGTGGATTTTTCCAGTGTAGGGAAACATCAGTTTTAGCCGCAAAGGAACAACAGATGCCATAAACATATTTCCGTCCGATATTGTAGCGTCATCGGAAGATATCCTTTGCTTATAAACGCTTTGTCCGGATGATCCATCGCAGCCCCATTTGCTGATCAATGTCAGTTTCTCAGGAAGAATTTTCACCTCATTTTCAGGAAGACTCTCTAACAACCGTTTTGCTGTATGGCCCATGAGATCCTGCAGATTGGCTTTCACAGAGACTTCCGTAAACTCCGTATGCAGTGGTCGTGAATTTATTTTGGCTTGCGTAATATGCTTGTATCCTGGTAAAACGTCAGCCCCGTGTCGCATCAAGGATGCCCGTAGTATCTCATATTTTTCTTTGGAAAGTTGTAAGTCCATAAACAAGGCCAAGGCTTCTTCGGAACCATACTTTTTAATGTGTGCGTTTGTGGGCGTGGGAATGCTTTCCTTAATCCTTTTTAGTCGCAGTGGGCTTGCATCAGCAACAGATTTTGTAATCTGCGACCTAACTCTTTCACTATCCTTTGTAAATTTAATAGACAGCGCGTCCGATAAATGCTTCGTGGTCAAGTCATTGGTGCATCGTCAGGTTTCCTCTTTCTAGTGAAAATTGAACACTCCTCAATACTTTTTTTTGGCCTTCCTTTTGCTCCTCTGGTTGATGTGGTGGGTTTATCTACTGCCAATATATCCAGCATGGTGTCTTCATTAAGCCAGTCCTCGTATTTGGAGTTGAAGTTCTGAATGGTTCGATTAGATTTCACCCATTTTGCCTTAATATTTGCATATATCAGATAAAAATTATTTTTTATAATTTCGCTTCTCTCAATAAGCTATCAAGTTCTTCTAAAGCAGCTTCCGTGAAAAACTTTGGTGTGGTTGACCTTCTTAACAGTTCAAATCATTTTAAATTGTTTAACGCCATGTTTTCATTACTTAAATTGTTTAACGCCATGGTTTCAGTACTTGTTGCGCCAACTTTCAGTCGTAGACTAATCCAGGCATTATGCTTATTTTGCAATATATAGGCTTATGCTACCATGCCTAACAATTTACCTGTTCCCTGCATACATATGGATTTTGGCTGAATTATGCAATTTTGATATTATGCTCGTGTCTAAATAAGATTTGTGCCTACCTGGAGGGACCATAAGTCAATATTGTTCTTGACCATTTGTACTCCAAAGTAATTTTTAAGTGAGGTGCGTACCTGCGAATTTCAATGAGTAGTTTTTTGTGCATCCTGTGTCTGTAACAGAATATTGGAAGTAGACTTTGACAGAGGCTCACAGGTAGACAACCGACTTAAAATGCAATTTTCAAACTATTAGATCAAACTACTGTCAGTCAAAACATGTAAGGGATGCACGCCATACAATTTCTGCAACAATGTCTTTTTAACCTTTTTTACCTCTAGAAGCCAAACGGGCACGTACGGGCAGATAAATCCTTTTGAATTATGTAAAGAAATAATCAAAGAACATGTTTTGCAAATATGGCAAATATAGAAAAATAAAGATTTTTTTTATTTTCCGTCAAAGTTGAAAAATAGTGAAAAAACGGATAGTTTTTAAATAGTGATTTACCAGGAGAAACACAAAGCAAACAGTTATTTTTTTTATCATTATACATTTAATAAATACATCAATCAATACAAACAAAAAATTAGGCGATTCGTTACCTATTTTTCGTGATATTACACCTGAAATCGCAACAAATTGACTAAAAATTGTGTGTTTTTTTGAAAACCGAAAGTCGGTCAACTTTGAACGGTTATATCTTCGAAACTAAAAATGTGATATTATTAAGAGTAGCATATTTGAAATCGTTGAAAAGTTTCCTATAACATGGGTTTATTCAAAACTTCGTCGGCGCACATGAAAATTTTGATTTTTGCAACCTCGTTTGCTCTACGGGCGCCACTGTGCGACGTGCAGGTGTCAATAAATCCTCACAAAAACATCAAAAACATTTTTTTTGGGTTGATTCTTTTTTATTTTTCAACATAGAGTCCTTTTAAGTACTCCAAAAAGAAAGATTTCGAAAGGTCTTCAAAATAGACTTCTGTTTCAGAGAAGACCGCCTCATTCGCCTTAATCCTTTTTTCGCCGATCCATTTCTTTATATTTAAAAGCAGTAAAAAGTCGCAAATCTGTATTGTATTGTATTTTTGCCATTGAAACGGCATAAGTTTGCAAACGAAGTGGCCCAATAATAATTAATAATATTGTCGATTTATTATATTCTTTGTCAATTAGTCAATGTAGATAATACCACTGTATGCTTTCTGCAGGTCAGATTCACCTGGTAAAATCCATAGCTTTTATTGTTTTTCCTTTCTGGTGTAGCAATGAATCCATGTTTCATCAACAGTTATGTATCGGCGAAGAAACTCATCAGGATCGCGACGGAAAACCTCTAAACCAGCCATTGAATCAAATTGCATTTAATTTCAATTATGAGCAAACGTGGCACCAATTTTGCCGATAGCTTTTTATACCCTCCACACCACTATACAGAGGGTATATATCAGTTTTTTAATCCGTTTGTAACTCATCGAAATAAATTTCGGAGACCCCATAAACTATATATATTCTTGATCCTTATAAAAGGAGAAGTCCGTCTGTCTGTTGAAAACATTCTCCTGTACGCAGTAGGTCGAGTAGGTCGTAATAGTAAGGCTTAAAATGTACGTCATAAGCTGCAGCAGTTCGGTATTGCATTTGGAGCCTCTAGACCAAATAGGTAAGCAATGACATACGAGAATGTAGAGATACTCCGATAAGATTTCATATAAAAAACTAAACAGAGTGAAAAATGTTTATACACAACAGAACATGTGCATGCTTGTTTGCTGCTTTTGTAACTGCTTTGTTATACCCTACACTACTATGTTTGTAACTACCAAAAATATTTATACCGATTGACTCAGAATCACTTTCACTTTACCGATGTCCGTCCGTCCGTCTGTGTGTCCATGTAAACCTTGTAATCAAACTATAGGTCGCAAATATAAATATATTTCGATGAAATTTAGTATATAACCTTCTATCGGCCATAGGATAAACGATATTGAAATTGGTGAAAATCGGTTCTTGTTCAGACCTAGTCCCCATACAAATGACCCCTATGAATATCCAAATATCATAATATCCAAATTATCAAATTGATCTCGGTCAATATGTTCTTAGTTATAGCCCCCATATGAAGCTGTTTTCCGATCTTCACTTAAATCTATCAGAAAACAAAAATATTGTACAGATTTTTCCTTAATTTGGTTTGTATATGATTTTGCAAGTAATATGCGGTCTTACCAAATATGGCCAGGATCGGTCCATTTTGCGACCTAGTCCCCATATAAGTATATATATATATGTCCTTTATTTATTTAAATATGTGCAGTGCATATACCTTAATATAACACGTATATACTTAAATATAATGTTCACGAAGAACATAGGGCGTTAATGAATTCTCTCCAACTATTTCTGTCTCTTGCAAGTAGTTTAATTTGATTCCATGTTGAATGAGCTGATTCGAGTTCTTTTCTTGTGCATCGTATCCATGTGTTGCGAAGTCGTCCTTGTCGACGTTGACCTTGAGGATTCCAATCAAGAGCTTCTCTAGCAATATCGTTCTGTGGTCTTCTGAGAATATGACCGATCCAAGTCCATTTTCGTCTTCGTATATCGAGTTCGATAGGACAGCAATCTGCCTGCTGCCAAAGATCTTCATTTGATATCCAATTTGGCCAGAAGATGTCTAATATTTGCCTTAGACATCGATTTATAAATGTTTGGATCTTCCTTAGTGTGAGCTTCGTGTAGCTCCAAGTAGTACATCCGTACAGTAAAACTGATTTTACGCTGCAGTTGAATATTCGTAATTTGGTCTTTTTAGAAATGTTCCTAGCGCGCCAGACTTTATGTAGCTTGAGGAAGGCGGTACGTGCTTTATTAATACGATCATAAATGTCAGATTCCGATCCACCATTTTTGGTTATTTTACAACCGAGGTAGTTAAAATTTTCTACATCTTCGATCACATTGCCATCTACTGTTAATAGAGTTGTTACATGAGTACCAATGCGCATAAGTTTAGTCTTCTTGAAGTTTATTCTCAATCCAACTTTTTTTTAGCGTTTTTGGAGAGTCTTCTTATCTTTTCTTCAATATCCGCAAAGCGATGAGCCATTAAACATATGTCATCTGCATAGTCTATATCATTCAGGAATTCTGTCATGTTCCATTGAATGCCCATCGGGGCCTCCCTATTGGTTTTTTCCTTTCCTCAATCTAATAGTAAAAGAAATAATGTGGGGGATAGGACACAACCTTGCCTTGAGTTAAAAAAGGTTGGCTTTCCTTTCCGTTAAAACGGACCTTACTTGATGCATCTTTGTAGAGTTCGCATATTAGGGTGACAATTTTTCTGGAATACCTTTGTTTATTAGGGCAGACCACATAGATGTTCGAGATATCGTGTCAAAATCACGTTCAAAATCAACAAAAACCAAGTACAGATGCGTGTTGTATTCTGCAGATTGTTCTATTATTATGCGCAACGTGCTTACGTGATCGACACAAGATCGTCCAGGCCTAAAACCAGATTGTTCTCTTCGCAAAATTTGTTCGACTACTGGCGAGATACGTTGTAGTATTAAAGTGGACATTACTTTACCAATTGCGTTTAGGACAGTAATGAAACGCCAGTTTTTGCAATGCGTTAAATCACCTTTTTTGGGAATTGTAACGACTACTCCCTCTTTCCAATCTGCGGGAATTTTGTTGCTAAGCCACGCATTTCTGACGAGTGGAGTGAGAAAATCTGCTAGCGTGTCAGCACCATATTTTAACAGTTCTGCAGGGATGTTGTCGGGGCCGGGTGATTTGGAATTTTTCATCTTATTTAATGCAGTTGCAACTTCCGTAAGGGATGGTGGATCTGTTAATAGCATCCGATATTAACTTTTTCATATCCGAAGGAAAAAATTAATAAAAATGCCACTCAGTTTTCATTTATGCTTATTTTCTATATCTAATTAGTTGTACCTCAGAGATAGGTATAGTCGATCTAGACCGACTATAATTTTCTTACTTGTTTTTTTTTTTTTTTTGGACATGTGAGTAACAACAAACAAAAAGTGTATGCAACCAAAAATGTTGATTGCATGTGTTTATGTATACTAGCAGATTCCAGCACACGAAATTCGAGTGCAAATTCTAGGAAATTTTATTTTTTCATTTAATAAAGACCCTAAAGGTATGCTTCACAATTCAACTCATTTTAAATGAAGAAAACAAACTCAACACATTAACACAAACACATTAACAAATTTAATAAACACATAGCATTGTATAATTTTATGTGTGTGTTAGTAGCAACTTTAAACGATCATAACTCCAAAAAAATATTCCAGACGATGAATATCTGTAAATCTGGGTAACAGCGAAAAAGAAATACCTTTAAAATGATAAATTGTTTGTCAATATCGGGGTAAAGCTGTGAAACGTACATCGGTAACAAAAAATTGCCAAGCCTATTAATATTATAGATTTAATAATTGCTTTCAATTAAAAAAGCTCGAAGATACTTAAAATTTTTATTAATTACAAGTATCTTATCAATTTTAAACATCATTGTAAAAAATCTAGCCATTATAATTTGTCTTCATTGTTGCTTAGTGTTGACAACCTTGGTTATATTATTGTGTTTAGAATACGGATGGAGAGCATTAAATATTCGGTGTAGCCGAATTTAACACTTTTACTTGTTGGTATCCAATTAGTCGTTTAAAATTGAAATCACTGAACCATTTGATATGCCTGTGGCCTCAAATAGTTTACGCCCTTTAACTCGTCGGTCATTAATAACTATATCGTGGTTCGGAAGTAACAGCCTCAACTGGACGTCCAGAACGAGGTTCATCAAATGTGGATGTACGTACGGCTGGTGAAATGTGCCATGAAATTCGTCTAACTCATCTTTAATTTCTTTAGGTGTTTGTCTTTCAAGTAGAAGTGTTTGATATCAGTCCGAAATTCAATTCTTTCACATTTTTGAAAAATAGCAAAAGTTGTCAAAATCAATCAATTTTTAAAAAAATCTGAATCACACATTTGCGAAATTTAGTGAGTTTTAAATTAAAAATTCATATGTACCGCTATACAAAACCCACTAAAATCTTGTATCAATTGTGAAAAATCTGCAAATAACTAAAAAATGACGCTTTTCTGGTACCTTTTTTAGCCCCTTAATATGAGATTGGATAATTGAAAAAAAAAATAATTTTTTCGTGTTCTATAACATATCCAAGTTTCATCGCGATCTGCGGGTGTCCCCATGAGACCGTCCTTGTAAGCGATTGAACTTACAAATACTCGTAGTGTTAAACGTAGATCGCAGTCTTAAACGCTCTGGTTACATACCAAATAACATCTACACTATGGAGGGTAAAAAAGGACCATGGTTACTTATTTTTTTAATATATAGTCATTCCTTAACATTCCTTTTTTTAACAACCTTGTCTCTTTTATAAAAGCTCACCATTTAAAGTGAACTTTTTGGTAACCATTATTAACGCGGAAGTTTTAACACTGCATGTACTCATTGTACTGTCAGTTGAGTACAGGATACAACACAATATGGTTGTTATCAACTAAAAAAGAAAGTTAACGACAATAAATAGTAGCAAAAGAATGTGCGAAGGAAATTAGCATGAAAAAAAATTATATCTATATGTTAAAAAAAAATTTTAAGAAAAATTTAATTTCTAACACCTTCAAGAATCCTTAGAAAAGTAAATAAATTAAAGGAAATCTTGGAATAACCAACAAATATAATTTGAAAAATTTAAAGTGAAAGTTTTTTAAACAAAAAAAAAAAAAAAAAAAGAAAAAAAAAATAAAAAAAAAATTAATTAAAAAGTAGTACAAGAAAATAAAAAAAGTTTATAAAAGTCACGCAGTTTTTACAACCACAACAGCAATTTTTTGGGTGTTTTACCAAATATGTGTAAATGTCTATGACTGTGTGTAAGCCAGAGAGAGAGTGTGTGTGTGTGCGTATATGTATAGGTGAGTATTCCAAATTCAAACCCAATGGACGTTTTTAAAACAAATAGCCATAATGCATTAATTTCACTTTGTTAAGAACTTGAGTAAAGGTTGTGACCTATGTTTTTTTTTACAACCAAAATGGACTTTTTTAAAAAATGAAATTTTTGGGTTTTTATCCTTATTCATCCATACATATGGTTATGTAGGACAAATACTGCGAAAAACAAGAATGTCTGCATGTATCTGTCGTTTTTTTTTGTTCTTCGTTCTTTTTTTAGGCAGACACAATTTGTGTGTCTTAACAAGGATGATCATGATGGTACAATAGTATCTAAAGACACAACAAGTAACGGAATGTTAATGATAATAAATTCTTTTGATATTCCTTGTTGAAATGATTTCCTGTTGCGTATTACTATTATTTGATAGACATTATTTCTACGGACATTATTTTTTTTTTTTTGGTATTTGCATAAATCTTTGACTAATTTCCGTTCAGTTTATTACAATTGTTACGACAACACGTTTTAAATTCATTCAGCCGAAAATATGTGTGTCTTTTATTTTTATATGTACTTCAAAAAAATTGTAGTTTGTCTGTGGCGAAACTCGTTATGAAACCAAGATATAGGAGTAATTTGGCTTTCGATGGTTGTGTTGGCATCATTTTTTGCTTTAACTTTGGATTTAAACTATACTAAAGGGTCCGCCAAATAACTTTTTTTTTTTTGAAAATGCTATAAAAAAAAAACTACTGAATATTATCTCAAATTTCTTTTTTTATTTGAAAGTATAATCCTTCCGGTTAATAATGGAAAATAATTTCATTCAAATGGCTGCCTCGGCTGGCCATGCAGTAGCCTACACGATCGGTCCAATTTTTAAGCACATTATCGATTGTGTGCAGCTGTATTTCACCAATGGCTTCACGAATATTGTCCTTTAAAGCGTCAATTGTCTCTGGCTTGTTGGCGTAACACTTATCTTTGAGGGCACCCCACAAATAATAGTCCAACATCGAGTGTAGCTTCGGCTGTGTGGCACGTAGCGCCGTCCTGTTGAAACCATATATTGCCAATATCCTCCTCTTCAATTTTTGTGAACAAAAATTCGTTCAACATGGCCCGATAACCATCGCCATTGACTGTAACGCCCACTCCTTGCTCATTTTCGAAGAAAAATGGCCCAATTATGCCTCTGGACCAAAATTCGCACCAAACAGTGACTCGTTTTGGGTGTATCTGTGCCCCAAATGCGACAATTTAGCTTGTTTACATACCCGCCAAGATCAAAATGAGCTTCATCTGAAAAGATGATTTTTTTTTGGCAAAATCGGCATCTTCTATAAGTCGATCGCAGGCCCACTTAGCGAAGCGAAAACGCATTGGATGGTCAGTTGGCTTCAACTCCTGAACCAATTGGACTTTGTATGGCGTCATACCAAGGTCTTTATGCAAAATTCGTCTCAATGATGCCTCCGAAATGTTCAATTCTTGAGAACGACGGTGAATTGATGTTGATGGCGCTTCACGCACACTTTCTGCCACAGCAGCAATATTCTCAGGTGTACGCACTGTTCTTGGCTTTTCACGCTTTGGTTTATCGATGAGGATGCCAGTTTCTTTCACTTTTTTCACAAGATAACGAACATACGGAGCTGACGGTGCTTCTCTTCTTCCAAAATCCGTACGAAATTTTCGCACGCATTCTGCAACATTACCATGATTTTCAAAGTAATGTCGCAATATTTCCTAGCGTTGTTCAAGCGTATACACAACCATATTCGTTCAGCGGAAGGATAAAACTAATTATCTGTGAAATCAGACATGAGCTAAGTGTTACCATTCCCGAAATAAGCACTAGTTAAAAAAAAAACGTTAGATGGCGGACCCTTTACTTAGTAGGATATCCTTTATTATCTATAACCGCTTGAAGCCTTTTCGGCATAGAGTCCACTAGCTTTTTTTTTTATAATCTGGATCTATTTTATCCCACTCTTTTTGCAACACCTTTTTTAAGTTAGATTTGTTATGGATATTGTATTTTCGAATATATGTCTTCAGTATTGACCACAAATTTTCAATCACATTTAAGTCAAGTGATTGTGCTGGAGTTGGAACTATATGCGGACATTTCCATATCAACCAAGTTTGTACTAATGGTGATTTGTGCTTAAGGTCATTGTCTTGGTAGAAGCGAAAGGCGTCCTCAATTTGTAATTTCGTCGCTCTTTGAATTAGATTTTCTTGGAGAAGCTTCAAATACATGTTTTTATCCATATTCCCTACGCAGGGTCGCAGAGAGAAAATGCGGGCCCGGGGAAATATTTTGCGGGCCCCCTTCATAAAGTAGTTTTTTTTTTTTAAGAACTTCTGTTAATATTTCAAATGAGTAATGTCGCAATATTTCCTAGCGTTGTTCAAGCGTATACACAACCATATTCGTTCAGCGGAAGGATAAAACTAATTATCTGTGAAATCAGACATGAGCTAAGTGTTACCATTCCCGAAATAAGCACTAGTTAAAAAAAAAACGTTAGATGGCGGACCCTTTACTTAGTAGGATATCCTTTATTATCTATAACCGCTTGAAGCCTTTTCGGCATAGAGTCCACTAGCTTTTTTTTTTATAATCTGGATCTATTTTATCCCACTCTTTTTGCAACACCTTTTTTAAGTTAGATTTGTTATGGATATTGTATTTTCGAATATATGTCTTCAGTATTGACCACAAATTTTCAATCACATTTAAGTCAAGTGATTGTGCTGGAGTTGGAACTATATGCGGACATTTCCATATCAACCAAGTTTGTACTAATGGTGATTTGTGCTTAAGGTCATTGTCTTGGTAGAAGCGAAAGGCGTCCTCAATTTGTAATTTCGTCGCTCTTTGAATTAGATTTTCTTGGAGAAGCTTCAAATACATGTTTTTATCCATATTCCCTACGCAGGGTCGCAGAGAGAAAATGCGGGCCCGGGGAAATATTTTGCGGGCCCCCTTCATAAAGTAGTTTTTTTTTTTTAAGAACTTCTGTTAATATTTCAAATGAGTAACAATACAAATCAAAAAAAAGTAAAAAACATATGATGAAATTAAAGCAAGAATAAAAATTTACCAACAATAAAAGCACATTTTAATTTTCTTTATATCATTTATTCAAATTATTTTGTAAATAAGTAGTCCCAATAACTCAAAAGTATGCTTTTCTGGCTTTAGCTGTGGCGAATGCGTCGATGATGTCGTCGAAATTTAGTTTTCTATCGAATTCCGATTCCAAACACAAAGTGGCTAGGCCTGAAACTCTGGATTGTGTTGAGCAGGATCGATGAAAGTTTTTAACTCTAGCCAAGGCACTAAAGGAACGCTCCCCACTTGCAACGGATACTGGAAGTGTTGCGAATATGCGCAGAGCAACGCAAATGTTTGGATAGAGAGCTCCTAATTTTTTTTGGTTGATTGCATTTAATAGATCGAATGGAGGGAGCCGAGGTTCGAAATTCGCACTATACATGTTTTTGAGTTGACATACTTCAGTTTGTAAATTTTTCGACACATTGGCAAGATATTTTGATGAGAAAATTTCTCCAGCATTTTGAATTTCATCCTCTGACATGTCTTCAAACTGTCATAAAACTGAAAATGTATCATTCAAAGCGTTGATTGCGGCGAATCTATTTTGTATTCCGTTGATGATTGAATCTAATATTGCGAAAAAGGTGTTTTCTTTGAAATTTATTTCTTCAGCAGTGCAATTTTCGTCTAAAATATGTGACGCATAATTGAACCTTTTTTTTTCTGGCTACGGGCAACATCGTCGGGGTATCGTCCAAACTACTTGCAACCATCTTGCATTCATTTAAGATCGCATCCCACTGCTTGCGTAAAAGCTGCAAATCATCGAGGAGGCTTTTGAGGTTCTTGACTTCAACGTCAATGGTGGCACCCATCTCTTAAAGCACAAGATTTTTTTCATTAATTGCCTGCAAAATTTTAATCCATATAGAAGACATCAATATGCACTCGAATTTGCACATATATTTCAATATTCCATCGATGTCCCGAAGAGTTTCTACAGTCAAATTAAGTTGCTTTATTTCTTTTAAAGCATTTTTCAATCCAGGCATATTTTTAGCAAACGGTCGAACAGAGTCGATTCGCGCGGCCCATCTGGTATTGGAAAGGGAATGAAGGGAGTCTGGTATGTTTGACTTCAAAATCTTCCAGCGTTGGGTACTTCCGCTGAAAATGTTGTAGCAGTTTTGCACAACGCCAAAAAAGGTAATAGCACGGGAACAACATTCGGCGGAGTCTACTCCTACTAGATTTAATGTGTGACCTCCACAAGGCGAGTACAGTGCATATTCGTTTTTACGAATAATGCAGCTTTGCGCGCCTTTGTATTTTCCGCTCATGTTTCTTCCGTTATCGTATCCTTGTCCACGACAATCCTCTAATGGAATTTCATAATCTCTCAAAGTTTCACAAATCAAATCGGCAATAGCCTCTCCAGTTTTGTCATTGCAATCTACAAAAGCCAGAAAATGTTCTTCGATATGATGAACCCCTTTGTCTAGATCAAAACGAAGGAAACGCAAAATAAAAGTGGTTTGCTCCACGTGACTTGAGTCGGGAGTTGCATCAACAATAATGCTGTAATATTTGGCTTTCTTACGGTGTTGCAATATATTTGAGATTGCAATCGTTGACCGGATTCCTGGGAGGCTTTAACTTTTTTTAAATGCTCACTTAGCACTGGATCATAGCGACTAAGCAATTCTAGAATTCCTAAAAAATTGCCGTTGTTTGAATCGCCGATCAAATGACTTGCTCCTCTTAGAACTAGACCTCTTTCACCTAAAAACAAAATTGTGTCCAAAATTCGCTTTAAAATTTCCCGCCACTTTTTTGCATCTTTTGCTATCTGATCACAAACCAGCATATCAACAGTTGAATATTTCTCAATTCGTGTTTCAAAATCGCGCCATTTTACGTAGCATTGAATGTGGTCAACACTTCTCTCATGAGAAGGAAATTTTTCGTATAGTTTTTTCCATTTATTTTTTACCGAATATCCATTGGGAGAGCAAAGAAATGATCGACTCAATGTATTTGTACTGATAATGCGACATGGCAGGCAAAAAAAAGCGGTTTTTGTTTGACTCCAAACTAACTAGTCGCGTTTAACTTTTTCACCATTTGACAAGATCGTTGAAAGTAGGGAAAGCGGAAATGGCTCGTCCAGCCGATCGCGAGGATAAGTTAAAGGCATTTTTTGATGCCCACGGCGAATAATCATTTCGGCGTCACAAGGTTGCAAAGATTCCGCTTCGAGAATACCGATATCGTAGTCATAGCTATGACGCAATTTCGTTTCAGACTTTTCGGATGAATTATTCTGGTTTTCAAATTCAGCTGATTCCTTAAATGCATTGCTATCGATGTTTGATTGTTTGCTGTCATTTTCAGTGTTTCTATTATTGCTCGATTCAGCTTTCTCCGAAAAATTGTTAGTATTATTTTCATTAACGGAAGCATTTTTGGATCGATTTGGGTAATCAGGAGAAAGCTGTTCATCCCTTCCAGAAGCCGCAGAGCTTGTAATTGCATTTGAGCAAAAGTTAAAAGCTGAAAGAGTTTGTTGTTTTTTTTGAGCTTCTAAGTATTTTTCTTTTCGAGCTGCACGTTCCTGACGCTTTTGACAGCCAGACTTGTGCGAAAACATGTTCTTTAGCTGTGAAAAATAATAATTGTAAAAGTAAACACGCGGAAATTTTCACTGCACTCTTTTATGTCCAAAAGACTGTTTGTTATTTTCTTTTGAATTTGGTATGTAAGCCTTTCGCTTTCACTAAACTTACCTTTTCATTGAAAATTTTCTTATAAATGGTAGAAAATTAAACTTTCTTGGCTTCAACAATTTCACTTTAAAAGAAAAACACTCTGCTAAATACCGGACAAATTGTAAACAATGGAATACATAAACATATGTTTCAACTTTTTCTTAATTGCAACATATGTTAGCACACTGAAAAAAATTCTTATTACTGTAATGCACTTGAATTGATGATTGGCAACTTTGTAACTACCTCTTTTTTACAAAATTTGTTTGCGTATTTTTAATGCATAAATATACAATTCACACCACAAAAATACTTAGAAAAAGTTTTGTTTAATTGGTAAATACAAAGATGCTGAAGAAAATAGCTAAATGTTTTGGTAAAATTAAAAAATACAACCATTGACAATGTGATGTTTATATTTTTTTAAGCCAACTCTAAAAAAATACTCCGATAATATGTAAAACAAAAAATTAAAAAAAAATTTTGCGTAGTATTCACTTAAAGGGCCTAAAGCTTTGTATGTTCTATGATAACATTTGTAGTGACGCATAACTTATTTTCCAAATAACCGGGCCCCTCTTAAAAACGCGGGCCCGGGGGGAAACACCCCCGACCCCCTCTCGGTGGCCCTGTCCCTACGATAAAGGCCAAGTTACCTACTCAATTTGAAGACATGCATCCCCAAACCATAGCATTTCCACCACCGTGTTTCATAGTGGCACGTAAGTTGTGAGGTTTCAGCTCAGTATTAACTTTGCGCCAAATGTAGGGTCTTCCATCTGGTTCAAATATATTATTTTTCGGTCATAAGTCAGCTTCGGAGCGCTTGTTGCTGGATTTTTACGAATTTGTTGCACTAACCACTTAGAATCACTTTCAGTAAAAATTTTATTTGGAGCTTGTCTACTCTTGTTTTCAACACGATTCTCACCTATGTAAATAGCGTTTTACATGCTGAACTGTTGAAGAGCTTAAATTAACCATTTCAGCAATTTTCCGTGGAGTGTGCCGTGGAGTGGGCTTTAATACTAACTCACGCATTTCAATGGATGTACGCGGTGCCGTGGTTGAAAAAATTCACATATTTTTATTTTTTTAATGCGTATCAGTCAACAAGACAATTAGGAATGATTGCTGATAATAATTTTAAAATTTTAAGCTGAAGACAACAACAAGGATAACGGTAAAATTAACTGCATCATTTAAGCTGTGACATGAGTTTTGCACCTTATTTTGCATTTTTTAGTTTCTTGTTTTTGTTTTTTTGTTAAATAAAATTACAACAATATAATATACTAAACCAGATTCTTTGTTTTTGTATTTTTAGAACAAAATTTTTAAATATATAACGGTTTTTGAAAAAAACTTATCTGCATCAAATAAGCTGTGAGTGACTGTATTTAGATGTAGAATAATTTTACGTTTCAAAGATTCTTTATTTTCGGACAAATCTATGATGTGGTAAATTCCATTAAATTGCTCACATAACCGCCGAAATGGATCATTATTAGCATAGTTAAATCGAAAATAATTAATATTTAAGATCTTAAAGTTTCTTGTAGGTCTCGATAGTATATTAATTTGAATTCTACTTAAGTAATTGGAGTCAATGTCGCCATGAAATAAACTGAGTAGAAAGGCAATACTAAGCATTGTTCTACGACTTTTCAGTGTCGGTAACTTGATTAGAGTAAATCTGGATTCATAAGAGGGTAAGGCACGGGAATAAAAGAATAAAAGAAATTGTTTCTGGACAGATTCGACGAAATTTATATGAATAATGTAACACGGATCCCATATTATAGAATCACTAGCTGGACCCGGCAAACGTTGTTTTGCCCTCAATGAATTTTTAATTTTAGTTAGAATCTGTATATACCTATATAAAAAAACGTGTGTGCATTTGTTATTATTAATTGAAAACTGTTAAAGAACAGGTATTTTTTTTTTGATATCTCAAGTGGGCGTGGCACTTAGGGTTATCATAGTACTCCAGATATCTGATTTTAAAAGTTCACTTTGTATGGGGGGTACCCCTCCCAGTGGCCCTATCAAAAAAAAATAGACGTTGTTCGATTCTCAGACCTACCCAATATGCGCACAATATTTCATGAGAATCGGTCGAGCCGTTTCGGCGGAATTTTACTACAAACACCGCGACAGAAGAATTTTATATATAAGATATTCCATGATGGGACGAACCACGGATATATGTAGCTGTTTGGTTCCATATGGGTCAGAAAATTCTTTACTGCATCGCTTCATAAATCCAAGAACGCCATAAGCTTTGTTTATTGCTGAAGATATATGCGGACGATGGTTCAATCTGTGATCTAATAAAATGCCAAGATCTGAGAATGTATCAACGGATTCCAATTCACTTTAATTCACAAAATAAGTAGTATGTAGATTATTACATCTGTAAAAGGACATATACTTGCATTTTTTTATATTGAGCTCCATAAGGTTTACATTGCACTATTCACAAAAATTATTTAAATCGGATTGTAGCAAAAAATGTTGAAAGTAATTTTGAAGAGAGGAAAATAGTTTGATATCATCAGCGTATAAGAGAATTTTAGAGTGTTGAATAAAAGAAGGGAGATCATTGATAAATAAAGTAAAAAGTACTGGAGCAGGATGGCTTCCTTGTGGAACACCAGAAAACACTTCGATTTTTTTAGAGACACCGTTTCTAAATTCAACCCGCTGAGATCTGTTCGTTAAATAACATTTTAACCAGAAAACTAAAGAATTACCGAAAACCATAGAATTCAGCTTGTATAATAATAAATCATGATTCATCTTATCAAAGGCTTTGCTAAAGTCGGTGTAAATTACATCAGTTTGCATACGATCTCTAAATCCGTCATTTATAATTGCAGTGAGTTCCAGAACGTTGGTGATTGTAGAAAGAGATTTACGAAAGTCGCGTTGATATGGGGAAAGTATGGATGAAACTTGATGAGATAACGAGTCTGTTATAATTTTTTCTAAAAGTTTGGGGATTGCACTCAATTTTGCGATACCTCTGTAGTTAGGTACATTGACCTTATTGCCTGATTTATATAAAGGGATGATATAAGATTCCCTCCATAGAGATGGTAAATATCCTGTACGCTGATTAAAAAGTACTGTTAGTGCATAGGACAGGGAGTCAGCACAGTGCTTCAGAATATTAAAGGGTTTTTCAATAAGAGCGCTACAAAAGTTTTTTTAAATAAAACAAAAACGGTTTTGGATATCAATGAAATTCTTTATTCCTGTGAAAGTACGTTCGATGCCATTATGTATGGAAATCGATCTCTTTTGCATGACCACCATGGGCACGCTTGCAGAAGTCCAGACGCTGAACCCAATTTTCGACGGTTTTCAAGCATAAATCGGCCGATACTGCTGCAAATCTTCCACTGATTTTCATTGTAATATTGATCCGAATCTTTGTACATTCTTCCGACATTCAAAAGCGACTTCTATACCTGCTGGAGCCAATATTTGTTCCTCAACTTAGGAAAGGACTTTTTCTTCATATGGGCCATTACCGGTGCTTTACTTTTGATGATTTGTTGAACAAAACTTTTTTTACATTTCCATCTGATTAGTGTAAAGCAATACTAAAAATTCGTTACTCAGTAAAAAGAAAAGATTTTTTCCGTTTTTCCTTGCGCCATAATTTGGAATCTTTAAGTGGTGGTCCTGACCCATTAAGTTTGGCTGTTATACTTTCCCATAGTTGGCTAGCCTTGTTTTTCTTGTAAAGTATTCGGCAAAATACTCTTGACCTAAAATTACTAAAATCAATATTTTTCCCAAAAAATTGTATATATTTTGCACTAACAATTTTTTTTTTCTTCATTAAAGTGAAATTTTTTTTCTGCATGCTTTTTTGGTAACGAGAAAAATTTCGCAAGGTTGCAATCGTTATCGAATACCGGAATCAGAAATTTCTTTACATATTATTCGTTATCATATGAGAAAATCCCAAAAGTACAAAAATTCGCATGTTGGAATAAAAATACTGGAAAAATTAGGCCCCAGGTCGGAAATATGAAAATATTTTGACGAAATTTTGATGTACAGGTTGCGCCATCTTTTATGTCGGTGTGTGCAATTTAATAACTTTAAAATGATAAATATGTGATATTTATATATATCTTGGTTTTCACCTGGTAGGTGAGTAGGTAGCGTGCTCGCCTATCATGCGGGGGTCATGGGTTCGATTCCCACCAGGGGCTTTGGTGTTTCGCTGCAAAAAAAAATAGCCAAAATTAGAATCTGCAGACAAGCCACTCGTCTTCGCGGAACTAGGCTTAAAAAAAACAAAAAAAAACTACTTTTTGAATACAATATCAAACAAATGGCCGCTTCTATAGGCAACGGCAAAATTTGGCCTTTTTCTACATTTTGTATAGCTTTTTCGAGCATCTCGGGTGGTATAGCGATGATTTCGGCATGTATGTTTGCCTTGAGTTCGACAATGGTTTGAGATGTATACTTTGCTTTTCAAATAATTCCAGAAAAGGAAGTCTGGAATGATCAGATCTGGAGATCTGGGTAGCTTTGCCATTTTTGTTATCACACGTCCAGGGAATTTTTGTTGAAGACACTGCATTGTTTGATGAGCAGTGTGGCATGGTGCATCATCTTGTTGAAGCCAGTAACCGTCCAGACATAATGAGCCAGACATAATTAGCCAACATTCACCGATATCATTTTCCATCGACAGTTTCGCCTTCTTTGAAGAAAAATGGCCCAATGATCGTTTTGGATAGTCTATGGTATTTCCTGTACATTCTCCGTTCTCAATATTTGCTTCCAAATGTCAGGTTCAGTGTCAACTATTCGAACGACTGTTTGGCTCTATTGCAAGTGACGTGGCCGGTCCGCGAGCATAATTCTTTGAGTCAATTCCACTTTATATGGAAATAAATGCAAATCATCCTTCAAACAGTACTATAAAGTGGATCCACTGACTCCAAATTCCTGAGCACGGTGATGATACTGATGATACGACTCATTTGGGTTTTCGGCAAAACTCTCTTACCGCTTCAACCAGTTCATTGCAACGTCTTGGGCGTTGATGAACGACATGTGGACGATCTCCCACTGTTCCGTAATCAAAATTCAAAATTCGAAACAGAAAGACGAATAGTGTGTTCTTAAGTCAATCGTTTGACATATGTCAAAGTAATTAAAAATAAATAAAAGATGGGGCCAGAGCATGAACGGTATTGAAATTGGTGAAATCGGTGCATGTTCAGACCTAGTCACCATACAATGACCCCTATGAAATCGACTTTAATTGTCATAAGATTCAGATTATCATATAAATCGCGGATAAATTTGATACTTAGTACTCCAAAAATAAATCATGTAGGACCATTATTAGGCATCCTCATCATAAAAAGCCGAGCTTCATTTAAATCTATCAGCAAACAAAAAATTGCATTGATTTTTCTCAAATTTATACTAGCAGATTCCAGCACTCGAAATTCGAGCGCAAATTCTAGGAAATTTTATTTTTTCATTAAATAAAGACCCTAAAGGTATGCTAATCAATTATTTCCAATTCACAAATCAACACAAAAAACAAAATCATTTTTATTACAAACACATTAACAAATTTAATAAACACACACATAGCATTGTATAATTTTATGTATGTTTAGTAGCAACTTTAAATGCAATTTACTCAAAATAAAGAAAAAAATTAAAAAATCTGTAAAACTGAAAATCGGCTAAAAAGAAATACCTTTCAAATAATATACGTTTGGTCAAAATCGAGATAAAACGGTACAACAAAACATCGGTCACAAGAAATCGCCTAGCCTATTAATATTATAGATATGTTTTTGAGAAAAATAAATGACCGTATTATATATAGCCATGAAATGTCCACTTTTCGTTGTAGTCCCCATATAAAAATATCATCCGATTTGAACAGATTCATAATAATGCCACTCAAATTTGGTGTATGATTATTTTTTTTTATTTTTGATTTTTATTTTATATATATCCAATTCGTTGGGCCTAAGACCCTTTCCCTAAACTCATGGTATTGGTTATCGGATTTCTTATTTGTGTTCTTTGAAATATGTTTACATCTTCAGATGACAAAAAAGTAGTTCTTTCATTCCAAAAATGTAATGCAAAATTCTGTCGTTTAAAGTCTTTAAAGAATCAGGTCAAAAGTTAAGTCGCCCAAGTAAAGTACTCAAGTCGTTATTCAAAGAATTGAGTCAAATGTAAAGTTTTTCAAACAAAAAAGTATGTATCAACCAAAATTCCTCACCTCCCAAAAAAATCGTTGCCTGGCAAACAACTTGAAGGAGCGGATGAAGAAGTGAAACTATAGTTTTTATTTCTTTTATTTAATTGAAATTATATTAAAGCTTGCAAAAAAGATATCTTTTATAGTTCTAATCACTAATTATGAACTTATGGACCTTTTCCGGAAACCATTCAATTAGGAATTTTATAGTGGTTTCTGTCACTTTTCTGAAACAGGCAGTCCATCTCCGTCCATCTCCATCTCAGTTCATATGTTTCGTCGTCTAATATAAAGTATTTTGATGTGTAAACATCTATACGCGCAGGGGGGTAAATTTCTATTTCACAATACAATCACAAAAACAGTGTAATACGTAATAGGTGAGAGCTGACACATAACGCTGTGTGACTTATGATTATATTGGTGAAAAAATTATGATATAACATTGTTTTTTATGCCACTTTTTTAAAAGCGTCATCTATGTATCACTTATATACGTTTACAGCAAAGGGTTGTTGAATTAGCTGAAACAGTTTTTGCTATAAGTGATACATAGATGACGCTTTCTGTTTGATTTTAAAAAATGACATAAAAAAATCTTTAATTACTAAAACTTAAAAAAAATTCACAGGTGGTATTGGACATTAGTGAATAAGAGATAAAAGGCATCCAAACAGGTGTTCCACCATGTTTCAAAAGGTTTACGGATGCAACAATAACATTACAATTACAACAATTACTTGAATTTAATGCAAAAATCTGATTCGGTGAATATGGCGAATATTGTTTTCAACAGTCATAGCTCATCCACACTAGCATCGTGATGTAGCACCATATCTTGATAAGATTCTCACAAACTGATAACTTGAACGAAGAGGTCTTATAGCCAGTGTCCTAGGCTTGAAGCTTTTTATTGTACATTTTTTTGGTACGCCCTGTATTAATGGAAGTTTTTCTAAATAAAAGTGGATATCTTTATAATCGCGATTATAAGTTCCAAAATAATTTTTTTCGGGCTCCCTGTTAACCCATTCCCCCAGTGTTAATTTTTTATTTGGGCCTTAATTAAAACAAACTACAAAAACGATATTAAGAATTATGAAAATTAATTTGTTGATGTTGTTTTAGGTAAGACAGTGTAACAGCCATTCTGGGGGGTAAGAAATTCCAAGTCAGGGTGAAAGTACTAGACCAGTATAGAAAGAATTCCGAAGGGTTTGCGTCCCTTATCTTGATGTTTGTTTGCTTAGTTTTTCAGCTATAACTCAAGAACCTTTGATGATTTCTTATTTCATTCTTCAGCAAATATTTTCAGCAAATCAAGTTTTTATAGAATGAAATCATCAAAAACTTGTAATTTTTTGAATAACATAACATATTCAGGGTGTATGATTATTATTTATTGGTACAGTAGAACAGATGCATACGTATGAGTGATATTTTTAATATTAAATCAAACATTTTTATACCCTATACCACTATGTGGTTTGGGTATAATGACTTTGTGCTGCTGTTTGTAACAACCAAAAATATTCGTCCTAGACCCATCTTTAATTGTATCGATCGACTCAGAATCACTTTTTGTGTCGAAATAGCAATGTCCGTCCGTCCGTCCGTCCGTCTGTGTGTCCATGTAAAGCTTGTAATCAAACTACAGGTCGCAAATACGAATACATTTTGATGAAATTTGGTATATAAGCTTTCATCGGCCATGGGATGAACGCTGAAATTGGTGAGAATCGGTCCATGTTCAGACCTAGTCCCCATACAAATGACCCCTATGAAATCGACATAAATTGCCATAAGTTCAAAATTATCATATAGATCTGAGTCAAATTGGGTTTGTATGTGTTTATTACATCCATTAATCAGTAGTTTAAAAATAATCATTATAGGCAAATTCTTAGTCATAGGCCCCATATAGAGCTGCTTCCCGATCTTCACTTAAATCTATCAAAACACAAAACTATTGCACAGATTTTTCTCAAATTTGGTTTGTATATATTTTTTCACAGTATAAGTGACTTTACCAAATATGGTCAGGATCGGTCCATTTTTCGACCTAATCCCCATATAAATATAGTATCCGATATGAACTTTTTCATATCTGCAGCGAAAAAAATTAATAAAAATGCCACTCAAATTTGGTTTATGCTTATTTGCTATATCCAATTAGTTGGACCGGATCCTATAGTCGGTCTCGACCGACTATAATTTTCTTACTTGTTTATGCTATTTTGTACATCGATATATTATTAAAAATTATTTAATAACATGAGAAATCATCAACGGTTCTTTAGTTATAGCTGAAAAGTTTGGCCTGAGAATGTTTAACGTTGCTTTCACCCTGAATTGGACCCCATAGACAATGATCCAAAAAATGTTCCACAGTAACATGATGCAGTTTTTTCCTGTTCAAGTGTTCGAAAAATCGTGTTAATGAAGTATGTTTCAAAAATGAAATAAATTCTGACAATTAGTAATTAACTATTGATTAATTTAATATTGATTTTATTAAATTACTAATTTTAGAATTGAATGTAAAAATATATAAACTATACCAAAAAAGTCTATGGACGGTAACACATTTTCACATAATTTTAAAAACTTTTGATGGATTTTGTTAAAATTTGACATGTATAATTATACGAGTAATTATATTATATAATAATTATTGTTTTATTAGGAACATAGGACTGTCTTAAAAATGGAAAATCGATTTCAGCGGTCCCCTACCGCCCTCCAAAGAATTTAAAAGATTCTCAAGATTCTCTTTTGGGCCATAAGTATTCACAATCCACTTTAAGAGTTGCAAAAATTAAAATTAAAATACGTTTTTGGTGAAAAGCCCTAATGTACGATTTAAATAAAAGTGGAAAATTTAAAATTATGGTAAAAATATATTTTCGGTAACAAATTTACATGTAATTTAAAAAACTATTAATGGATTTTGTTGAAATTTGACATTTATGAATTTTTTTCTTTTGTGACCATTAGATGTGAAATTTTGTTGTAAAAGGAGTTTCCTTACGGGCTAATGATGGTCAAATTTTATCTAAAATATTAATAGGCTAGGCGTTTTTTTGTTACCGATGTTTTGTTCTACCGTTTTATCCCGATTTTGACAAAACGTATATTATTTCAAAGGTACTTCCTTTTAGCTGATCTCCAGATTTACAGATTTTAAAATTTTTTTCTTTGTTTTGAGTACATTGCATTTAAAGTTGCTACAAACACATACATAAAATTATACATATGCTGTGTGTGTGTTTATTAAATTTGTTAATGTGTTCGTTAATGAGTTTGTTATCTTCATTCAAAATAATAATAAATCAAACAAGTGAGAAAATTATAGTTGGTCTAGACCGACTATGCGATACCCTATACCATGCGTCTAGAGGCCCTATCTCTCAGGCCCAACTAACTGGATATAGAAAATAAGCATAAACCAAATTTGAGTGGCATTTTTATTAATTTTTTTGGCTGCAGATATGAAAAAGGTCTTATCGGATGCTATATCTATATGGGGACTAGGCCCCAAAATGGACCGATCCTGACCATGTTTGGTAAAGTCTCTTGTATTTTGCAAAAATATATACAAACAAAATTTGAGAAGAATCAGTGCAATATATTTGTTTTTTGATAGATTTAAGTGAAGATCGGGAAGCAGCTCTATATGGGGCCTATGACTAAGAGTTGTCCAATAGGGATCATTTTGGACTACTGATTAATGGATGTAATAAATACATACAAACCCAATTTGACTAAGATCTATATAATAATTTGGATCTTATGGCAATTTATGTTGATTTCATAGGGGTCATTTGTATGGGGGCTAGATCTGAACATGGGCCGATTCTCACCAATTTCAATAGCGTTCATCCTATTACCGATAAAAGCTTATATACCAAATTTCATCGAAATATGTTCATATTTGCGACCTGCAGTTTGATTACAAGCTTTACATGGACACGCAGACGGACGGACGGACATCGTTAAATCGAATCAGATAGTGATTCTGATTCGATCGGTATAATAAAAGATGGGTCTAGGTCAAATATTTTTGGTAGTTACAAACAGCAGCACAAAGTCATTATACCCAAACCACATAGTGTTATAGGGTATAAAAAGTGTTGGTTTGTGAATTGGCTAAGCTGAAAAATAAAGTTGCCTAGAAATTGCACTCGAATTTCGAGCGCTGGAATCTGCTAGTGTAAATAAAATCAATTAATTTTCATTTTTACTCTACGTTTCGTCTGCTTTTTTGAGACTTCTTCAGGAGTGTTTTTATTTTTAAATAATTCTATATTACATCTCTGTGATCATAATTACTTATTTATCTAAAAAAAACTGGACTTCACGACACAGAAAATATAAATATATAAATAAATAATAACCGCACAGTACACACATATCACAAATTTATGTTTATTAATTTATTACGACCATAAAACCGTTTAAAATAGAATTCTGCTCACAGCAAAAAACATAAAAAATAAGTCGTCTGTAGACTTCCGTAGAATTTAAAAATTTACAATTTTAGTTTTCCTTAATAATTTATTTGATATTAAGCAGGCTTAATTTTTTTTTTAAAACTGTTTTATATTTCTTATAAAATAATGAACTTGTGTTTAAAATTTTAATATAATCCATCAAAAATTGTTGAAATTACATTAAAATTTGTAAACGTCCGTAGACTTTTGTGGTATAGTGTATATATTCTTAAAATCAATACTATATGTCGCTTTTCTTGTGTTCTGGGATTACATTTAGAATGAAAAATTTCAATACATTTTGAAACTTAAAGATTTTCTAAAGAATAGTTTTATCAAAAAATCAAGTAAAGTCTTTCAAGTGTCCTAATTGTTTTGACAATGACATGCTCTCATAAATATATTTAGAAAATCTATGGATATATTTGTTTCATATTTCTGGTGTCAAATTTACTTATAAATAACTATCTTGTTAGTACCACATTGAGATTTTAAATTATCATCCCTGGTGTGTTATATTTAAAAAAAAAATTAATGTGAGTGTGAATGACTATGTTAAGCATTCGCAGCTGTTAATAAATTGTATTCATAGATTCTCAGTTTTTACGCGCCTTTGCATTGCGAAAAAAGCTCTCTCTTTAATACGAACTCTCTCTCTCTCTCTTCTGTAGATACTCTAATTTTAATAACTGTCGAAAATATATTTATACAAACGACGGAAGTAGTACATTGACGTTTGAAGTAAAGCACTCTGTTGACGTTCTCGTTCTTGTTTTCGTCCTCGTCGTCGTAGTTATTGTCTTCTGTATATCCTTTTAGCCGCCCGTTTTTCATTCTAGTTTTTTCACTTCGCCGTTTTTTTCTTTTTATATATTTTTTATGTTGGACTACCTCACGTCTGTAATACTTAATACCGGTTAATGTGTGCGTGTGTGTGCGTGTGTGTGGGATTGTGCGTATAAAATCGAAAATACCCACTTATAAAAATTGTCTAATATGGATGTGAAACTTTCGTAAATAGTTGTTTACAAATTATGGATTAATCATAAAAACTTCAAACGAATTTAATATAACAACAGAATGGTCAAAATCTTGTTCTTCATCTTTATTGTTCAATATTTTACATGTTCATTCCCTTGGAATTATTTATTATAAAATACCCAACTGTCTGTAATTTCCTGTAATCAATATTGCTGACGACGGTGCGAAGTAGGTTTGTAGTAAAATTTGAAATATTTTCAAGAAATATAATTTTATATTTGGTGGAGATTAAAAAGAAAATTTTTTTTCAAGCATTTAAGTTCAAATCGAGTTAAATTTTAATAGTATTTCACAATTTCAATCCTTAAATAGTTTCTGCATGGCAGTGAATTTCAACAAAAAACAATATGAAAGTAAGATACTTCTATGGTATTTCTTTTACCCGCTAAAGGGTATTAAAAGGGCAACTCAGTGCTCAAAATGTACAATGTACGGTCATGGTGCTAAGCATTGTAATGTGAATGTTATATGCCCTGCAATTCAGGCAATAATAATTATGCCGTTTGTATGTTGATAGATAGGACCAGTTATTTACAAGTTCACAATTGCTTAAAGAAAAAATTTAAAAACAGTAATCACAAAGCACGATGCCCTTGCGGAAAAGAGTACTCAGAAATTCAACAAAGACCTAACTGACCCTGTGTAAATAAAAGAGATAGTGCGTACTCTCAAAAGTAATAAAGCCCCAGGGTTAGATGGGATTAGCAGCAGAATTTTGAAAAACATGCCTGATACTATTCTCAGAACTCTCAACACATTTCTAATTGGTGTATACAAAATAGCTATTTTCCAACCGCTTTTAAAAAGGCTAAAGTCATTCCTATTCATAAAAAGGCATTATCTCGTCCAATTAATATTCTAAATTTATTAGACAAAATTTTCGAAAAAATTATTCAAAAACGACTGTTACTATTTACAAATACAAATAACATCTTAAACAGAGAACGGTTTGGATTTTGCAAAGAGCACTCAGCAGTACATCAAATACAAAGGGTGGTCAAGATTACAGATTCAAACAAAATAAATAGAAAAAGTACGGGTATTGTTTTCCTTGACATCGAAAAAGCCTTCGACTCTATTTGGCATGATGGTGTGATATAGAAACAAAATATTTTTGGTTTCTTTATTTTTCTCCAAAAACTGACAAAACGCTTCCTATCGGACAGGGATTTCGTCATCAGTGTAGAGAATTGCCACTCATCTTCTAAAAATATTCCTGCTGGTCTTTCAAAAAGGCTCTGTTTTATCTTCTACTTTATACTCAACTAGCTGTTTTTAATTAAAAATTTTTTGATTTTTTAATTTTGCAGTTTTTTATAAGATGCTGCAGCAAAAATGCTTCAAAAATAAGCTGCGAAACCGCTTTAAGTTTTTTTTTTTCAGTTTATTTATAAACATCAAATATAACGGAATGGTTCGCAAATTAAAGGAATCAGAATTTTTGAAAATTGAGTTACTTCATTCAATAAGTGATCATCATCAAATTCAAGTTCCAGAAATGAAAGACTAATGCGACGTTTAATATTGTGTCGCAAGGTTTCTTTAAGCAACTGCTTATAGTGCATGTGTGGCTTATTTTGATCGACAGGTAATTATTTCACATACGTAGATAAAATTTATCATTCGACATTTCACTAAGCTGTGTTCCGCGAGCGAGTCGCGTCCGCTTCCGCGCGTTTGGCAGCCACGCCCGTGTTGCCGCGCAGCTGTTGCCAACTTATTTTAATCGCCAAAATATATTTTTTAGATCATTGCGATATTTTAGCTGACCTATGCTCCGCGAGCGCGTCGCGTCCGCATCCGTCGCGTCCGCGTGCGCGCGCCTCGCGCCGCTTCCTCGCAGCTACTACCCGTGCTGCCGCTTAGTTCTCGTTAACTTATTTTAATCCCTAAAACATATCTTTCAGAGTATTGCGATATTTTAGCTGAGCTGGGTTCCGAGAGCGCGTCGCGTCCGCGTCGCGCACCGCTTCTTCGCAGCTACTACCCGTGCTGCCGCTTAGTTTTCGTTAACTTATTTTAATCCCTAAAACATATTTTTCAGAGCATTGCGATATTTTAGCTGAGCTGTGTTCCGAGAGCGCGTCGCGTCCGCGCGCCGCCACACCTGTGCTGCCACGCAGCTGTTGCCAACTTATTTTAATTGTCAATATATTTTTCAGATCATTCCGATATTCTAGCTAAGCTGTATTCCCCGTGCGCGTAGCTTCCGCACAACGAAATGATGCTGTTGAAAAGAATACTCATTTTAAATGCATTTATTGTAGGACATATATTGAAAGCAGTATGCAAATGTTTACTAAAATAAATATTTAACAAAATTCATTAAATAAAAATATGTAAAAATTTAAGAATGAATTTGAGGAGTAAGTTCATTTTTTCTTTCGATTAAAAAAAAAAATGGGGAATTTGTTCATTTCTTTTGGGTACCTTTTTTTTAAGTTTGGGGAATTTGTTCACCGTGTTGTTATTTCCGTGTAAACCAAATTTCAGAGAAATCCGTTGAAAAGTACAAATTTGTATAGGGAAGAAATATACCACACAACAAAATATGAGTTTTATATGAAAATTGGGCGTTAAAGTAGGCGTGGTCGGTAAAAATCATATGGCGACCTTCCCTGGAATATGTACTAAACTTCGGAGAAAGCCATTGAAAAATAAAAGTTTGTATAGCAATCAAATAAAGAAACAAATAAAAGGAAAAAATAAGTTTTATATACATAGAAGTGGGCGCAAAGTAGGCGTGGCCTGTAAGAAGCATATGGTGACCTTCCCTGTAGTATAGAGATCGTGTGACCGAATTTTAGACATCCCTTGAAAAATAAAAATTTCTATAGTGACAAATATACGAAAAAACAGAAAATTAATTTTGTATAAAAAGTGGGCGTACAAGTAGGCGTGGCCGGCAAGAATCATATGGCGACCTCTCTGGAGTACAGAGATCGTGTGTAGCAAATTTCAGAGAAATCCGTTAAAAAAAAAATTGTGTAGCGAACAAATGTACCAAAAAACAGAATATGAATTGTATACAAAAAGTGGGCATAACAGTAGGTGTGACCGGTATGAAGAATATGTCGACCTTCCCTGGAGCAGAGAGATCGTGTGTACCAAATTTCAGAGAAATCGGTTGAAAAATAAAAATTTGTATAGCGAACAAATATACCAAAAAACAAAATGATTTGTATACAAAAAATGAGCGTTAAAGCAGGCGTGGCCGGTACGAAGCATATCGCGACCTTTCCTGGAGTACAGAGATCGTGTGTACCAAATTTCAAAGAATTCCGTTGAAAAATAAATATTTGTATAGCAAACAAATATACCAAAAAACAGAAGATGAATTGTATACAAAGAGTGGGCGTAAAAGTAGGTGTGGCCGGTAAGAATCATATGGCGACCTTTCCTGGAGTACGGAAGTCGTGTGTAGCGATAAAAAGTATGCAGTGACCTTATCTGGATTAAGGGAATCATGTGTACCGAGTTTCAGAGAAATCTGTCAACAAATAAAAATTTGTATAGTGAAATATGAATAAAATAGAAAATGAATTTTACATAAAAAGTGGGCGTAAAAGTAGGTGTGGTCGGTGAAAAGTATATGGCGACCTTTCCTGGAGTATAGAGATCGTGTGTACAAAATTTCAGGAAAATCCGTTTAAAAATAAAAATTTGTATAGCGGTCAAACAAACAAACAAACAAACAAACAAACAAACAAACAATCAAACAAACAAACAGAAAATGAATTTTATATATATAGATTTGTACTGCTGACTTTGTGGTTCTTAAAAATCAAGATGTTGCCTTCTATCCCAACCAATGTGAGCTCATATGCTAGGGAAAAGTTTCAAATGATTAAAGGATTATGATTAAAGGATTACATATCTCATTAAATTCTGGTCAAAAACCAAGAGAAACCATGGCAATTATATTTCCATTCAAGAAATCACCTATCACGTATACCAACAATACCATTGGAAATGCAAGGATACATCAATAAAACGACGGAAGAAAATCAACAACAAATTTCGAAAACAAATCCATTTTGTATAAAATGCGTTTATTACCAATATTGACCTATGCTTGCCAAGTGTGGTAATAAAAAAAACTGCAAAAACTCACAATAAAAAACCACACGATACTCTATGTCACACCTACATAGACGTTTTAGATTTGAGCCAGTCTTTTAATGAAAGATGCATGTTGTCAAACTTTGATTCAATAAGAGATTGCTGACATGAATTTTGATAATGTATATAGTGATGTCCGTCTGTCCGTCTGTGCAAATCACGTCCATGGCCTTAATAGGTCAGCTGGGATGCTCATTTTTAGTGAAAATAGTTCATCGATATCCTGAGCAGTTTGCTATTGTAATTCATAAAAATCGGTTGAATAGGTCCCGAGATTTCAATGAAAATGTAAAAAACTCTTGAAAAATACTATCTTTCTAGGTTTTTCTTGTTATTGTTGTTACTCAGAAACTTTGTTTCTTGTGTGTGCTATCTGTAATTATTGTTGTTGTTATTGTGGCATTTGTATTTGTATTTTTAGCATGCTTCATGAGCGTGCATGTATGGTAAGTTTATGGTTGCTATATTCACTTGTGACACTGACATCCCGTTATCTCAAAACGAAGAAAGGAATCTGGATTTTGTTTGTTGCTTTTCGAATTAAATAATGTAAAAAAAATATATGAAAATTAAATTGATATGAATTACAAATTTATGTTGTGTTTTTATAGCACTTATTGGTTTATAAAAATAAAAAGTGTCTTTAAAAACCTCTTATAAAGCTTTCACAATTTTAATGATGATACTGCTGTTTATTGTATAGGAATTTGACATTTAAAAACGCATTGCGGTTTCTCTTAAATTCTAAATGTGTAATGTTGCCAAATAATTTTGATGATTTCACATTAATATAGTTCACACAAAGATGCTAAGGAACTGAGAATGTGTGTATAAGGTTTGCGAACGAAAAAATTATAACAAACATTTTAACTTGCAAAATATGATGAAATAGAATTTCAATATGTAATAAATAATTTACTTTAAAATGGACTATGAAAGATAAGTACATTAACAAATTATTACAATTTTGAATAAAAATCCGAAAGACGCTTTGAAACGCATGGAGCAAAAGTTTCTCGCAAACGGCTTATTAAAAATTATAACGAACGTCCTACTATTAAGAGAAGCTTGTGAAGTGGCAAAAAAAAGGGATACACTGATCTTACCAAGGTCAGAAAAATATTGACACTTGTTATGAAAAAACCGATTATTTCTGGGAGAAAAGCAGCGTACAAAACCAACTTCTCGTAGTTTTTCGTAAGCAGAGTAAAAAAGGAGACAGAACTCAATTCGTATAAAGTTAAGAAGGTGTCGGATTTAAACTCTAGAAGAATATTTTATCAACTAAAATGATTGCTACGTTATGGGCGAAGAAACATAAGTGCTTGGGGACTTCTCACAGGTACCTGACGTGGATTTGGACGTAGCCGATACTAGAGGGAATGGCCGTGAACAATTTAAGACACAAAATAAAATGAAATCCCTGAAAAGGTGTTTAGAATGACAGTGTATTTTTTTTAGTTGGGAATAAGACACAGTTCGTATGAGATAACTGGTACGATTAATACCAATTTGTAAATTAAATAATGTATGTAAAACAGACTAATTCTGTTCCCAAAGCAACTTTAGGTATTTTAGTTTCTTTTGGCCTGATCTTGCATTATGTCAGTAAATTGACCATTTATGCTAGAAAAATAAATATTGTCAATTTCATACCAATAGATGCGATCCAATCATCTGCCCAGAGTTTTGGCCCGTAAAAAGATATTGGGCTCTTGCAAAAAGAGTGATGAAGAGCACAAAGTAAGTCGGTAACAGTACCACACCTTTTCTTCGGAAATCGTTAGTGTTCAGCAAAAAGTTCACTGAAAGTACTATAAAAGTTCTTATCGGAGGTATTCCTGAGAAACTTTAATTTTTAATACAAAACTATTTTGCAAAATAAAATATAAGATGTTAATGTATATAAAATTCCCAATAACGAATTGTAATCTATAATATTAATAGGCTAGGCGATTTCTTGTGACTGATGTTTTGTTCTACCGTTTTATCCCGATTTTGACCAAACGTATATTATTTGAAAGGTATTTCTTTTTAGCGGTTTTGCAGATTTACAGATTTTTTAATTTTTTCATTTATTTTGAGTAAATTGCATTTAAAGTTGCTACTAACACACACATAAAATTATACAATGTTGTTAATGTGTTTGTAAAAAAATGAGTTTGTTTTTTTATGTTGATTTGTGAATTGGCTATAATTGATTAGCATACTTTTAGGGACTTTATTTAATGAAAAAATAAAATTTCCTAGAATTTGCGCTCGAATTTCGAGGGCTGGAATCTGCTAGTATATATTAATAGGCTAGGCGATTTCCTGTAACTGATGTTTTTTTCTACCGTTTTATCCGGATTTTGACCAAATGTATATTATATTAAAGGTATTTCTTTTTAGCCGTTTTGCAGATTTACAGATTTTTAAATTTTTTCCTTTATTTTGAGTAAATTGGACTTAAAGTTGCTACTAACACATGCATAAAATTACACATATGCTATGTGTGCTTTATTAAATTTGTTAATGTGTTTGTTAATGAGTGTGTTATCTTCATTGAATTGGCTAAGTTGAAAAATAAAGCTGCCTAGAAATTGCACTCGAATTTCGAGCGCTGGAATCTGCTAGTTTTTTATTAAAATCTGTTATTTCGTTCAAAATTCATTGTAATTTTTTTATGTTAAAATTTTTATGTGCACAATCCTCTTTGTGTATAAAAATCGTCGCCATCATGGTTTCATTTAGTTATTTTCGAAAAGAAAAACGCTCCACAATGACTAACACGTGTTCTTCGTTGCGAAAAGGGGACGGTGACGCCAATAATTATACCTACATATACACTTTTTAGAAATAACAAGTATGTAACAGAGTTTTTATGTATGCACCACTGATGCAACTAAAGGCCAGTTTATACTATCACATTTTGTTATACGAGCTGTCAAAAAGTCGAGTATTATGAAAAAGTCATATCAAAAAGCTTATATCTGTCACAAGCATTAACCGCCTAAGTCGAAAATCATGCTTTTGAGAAAAATAACATTTTATATAAACGTATTGGGGCTTCATTACGACTTAGGTCAGTATGTTTTCATTAATAACTTTTTAATAAACACTGTTAGAGAAATGGAGATTCCACATAAATATAAAGCGTTTTTAGTAGAACATGATAGCAAAGATAACCCAAATCGTCGAATACCATGCTTTCGAGAACAATGACTTTTTACGTAAATGTAATGGGTCTTCATTACGACTTAGGTCAGTATGTTTTCATTAATAACTTTTTATTAAACGGTGTCAACTGAAATCGTTCTTATGTCGACTTAGGCGGTTATCGCTTGTTCTGTGGTCAGAAATTGACAGTCTATATGATTTTATTTTCCAAGTCCAATGGTTTTCATTTTTAGAAACATTTCTTAAAACTTGTCATTTTCATCGGACCAGAGTTGTTTTTTTTTTTTTTTTTTTTTGGAAATATTTAAAAAATTTCAAAATAAATTTGTTTGTTATTCTACACAGCTGTTTTCAATGACTTGAGTGCGATGTACATTGGGTTGAAAAGGGTCAAAAGTGAGGATTAATTCAAAAATTGAAATGAGTATTTTGTAATAAATTTTTATACCGGGTAACAGAGTATTATTTTATTATTATTTATTAATAGATATTTATTTACAAAACATATTTACATTCCCAAAAAAAATATGATATTATCTATATATGGCATAACATAATAGTTGTGTGCCAGATTGGCTTAAAATAGCTGATATTAATTCAGTAATTCAAAAGATTTGCAATCTTATAATTATAAATAAAAGAAAAAATAAAAATAAGGGATTTTTTTTTTTACATGTAATTGAATAATGTACAGTTAATTAAGGACTAATTATATTCATTCACAATTAATTTTCTATAATTTAAACAAATTTCAATATATTTATATAGTCTATTGTAATTGGAATCATTGCCATTTAGTAAATTAAGAACTTCATTTGTATTTAATATAGTAGTTCCAAAATATTTAAAACGAAACTGGTTGAAAATTGGACAAACACCTAAGAAGTGTAGTCTGTTTTCGGAATCATCTAGATTGCAGAGTGTGCAAAGGCCAATCGAGGAATTTCTGAACGCTCGGGCATTTAAATCGAGTAATCCCCTCTGGCTTTAATAAATAAACTTGCAGCACGAGAAGAAAATTGAGAGATAAAAAGGGGACCCACACTTAAATCCAATTGTGGGTAGAGATCATGATATTGAGAACGATGAGCATCAGAGATTAGGTCATTTCTCTCCGTCTTTCCAAGTAGTTCTAAAATAGTTGTCTAGCGTTCACACAGCGGTCTATTAGTATTATCAGGTATAAATTGGATTTTTGCACAGATATTTATCCACTCTTCTGCCCAATACGTCTTCTTAGAAATAATTTTTTCGGCTAATATACGAGGGAGCCTGTGATTTGGTAATTGAAGAACCTTGTTAATGTAAACGAAGTGTAGCCTTAAAGTTTCAAAATATAGAGAGTTTAAACCAGTCTCTAAGTACAGCATGTAATTTGGCGTATTCTTTGGTAGATGGAGCATTTTCTTGATAAAGAACCTGAACAATTTTTCAACTTCATCGTATTTCCTAAAACCCCAGATTTGAGCACCATAAAACATTACTGATCTTGATGCAGCATTAAATATTTTGAGCTTATTATTGTTAGAAATCAAAGGATGATTTATATAACTTGACCATGAGGAAGCAATTGCCATTTTTGACGTTTTTAATTTGTCTTCAAGATGTGTTGTAGATGTGTCCAAGGTATTTATATTTCTTAACAATTTCAATTTCATCTTCACCAAAAGTCCATTTTAGTTTCTTAGATATACGAGCACCACTACGAAAACTTAATATTTTCGATTTGGAAAGATTTACTTTTAAACACCATGTCTTACAGTACATATAAAGCGCATCGATCATGCTTTGAATACACTTGGGGAATCGGCCAAAATGACAATATCATCAGCATACTAATAACTAATAACTAATAAATCCGTAACGTTGACTCCACCAGGCAGAAAATCAGCTAAGTCATTGAGATATAAAGCAAACAAAATTGGACTTAAAATGCACCCTTGTTTTACACCAAGGTCAACAGTAAACGACTCAGAAAAGGTGTTTCCATAAAGTATTTGACTGGATGTTTTTTCATAGTAAAGCTGTAAAATTCGAATTATTTTTGAAGATACTCCCATACATGAACCTTGTAAAAAAGTGAATTCTGAGGTATCAAATCGAAGGCACATGACAAATCCACGAAAAAGCAAAGGTATTGTTGGCATTTAGTTTGTTCAAGTGTACGATATTTACAAGGTTGAATACGTTGTGGAATACTGTGGAATAGTTCTTTCTGAAGCCGGCCTGATATTCATTTAAAATGTTAAATTTATCAATCCAATCTGTTAAGCGGTTCAAAACAATATTATTAAATATTTTACACAGTGTATCAATTAATGATAGTCCACGATAATTGGAAGTGCAATTAGGATCACCTTTTTTCAAAATCGGGATCAATAGAGCCTTTTTAAAGCTAGACGGAATCTGTTCCTTTAAAAAAATGTGGTTCAAAACTGCTAGGACTTCATTGGTGAAGCTTACAGGGGCAAACTTGTAAAACTCATAACTTATGCCATCGTGGCCTGGCGCCTTATTTAATTTTAATGATTTTAGGACCAATGATAATTCCCAATGCTCTATGGGCGAGTCAAGAAAAATATCTGTAAAAAGTGGCATGCACCAGTGTAACTCAATTGGTTGGACTATGTCTTGAAGAAAGTCATCCGAATTGAGATTAACACCAGCTGTAGTAGTTCGTAATTTCATATTGTTTGAAAGTTTCCACCATGCTTTACTGCAACTGACATAATTTAGTTGTTCTAAATTTTCATTATAAAACTCAAGTTTACGAATACGACAGATGTTAAGATATTTAGATTTGGCAGAAAAATATTTTAGCTTGTTTGTATTTGAATGGTTTTTCCTATATTCGTTGAGTGTTTTAAGCATATTTTTGCGAGAACGTTCACATCTCCAGTTATACCATTTCTGTTTTGGTTTAAAACCATAAATATTTTTTGAGACAACGTTTGCTTGCTTAATCTTATTTTTAATAGACAGTACCATATCATCAACATTCATATTTTGATTTAAAATAGTGTTACCAGAAAGTAGCGCTAGGTTTGCAGAGTATTTGACAGCAACTTTGTTGTTCCAACGGAGTTTTAGTTGTCCCGGTTCAGATACCGTTGTGCTATTCGACTTCGGAGTTACTATCTTAAGAACTAACGGCATATGGTCAGAGTAAGGTTTGCAGGCTACACTAAAATCAGCAATATACTTTAAAAGACTAAGTGAGCAAATGCAGTAGTCAATAACAGAATTGCCAACACCACCACAAAAACTAAATTCACCTTGTGTGTCACCATTTGTCCTTCCATTTAATACAATGCCACCTAAGTCATCAACAAGGTCCATTAATCGTTTTCCATTTCGGTTTAATATTTTATCCTTTGAGCGTCTTAGATCATTTATATGGGGAAAGTCTTGGAGAAGGTTAGAATTCAGCACTTGTTCTTCGCCAATACGGGCATTTAAATCAACGACAATGCAGAAGTTTGAAGGAGAAAGCTGAAGTAAAAGGTTTTCTAGAAGATCCATATCAGCGTTCCAATTTGTGCAGTTAATATAGCGTGGTATAAAATAAAACGAATTACCATCTAATTTAGCGGATAAGGCAGCGTGATTGTTTGATAAATAACAAAATTTAAAGTTGAAGGTTTTTTGAGATTCCTTTTTGAAACCATATAAGCAGCCACCACTTGCCCGGCCAATATTGTGTGTTTTCTTTGCTTCAATCCAGTGTAGGCAATAATTTTGAAAATGTGTTGCAAAGAGATTTTGTTTGTCTGCTATGACATGGGTTTCGAAAAGAAAGAATACATCAAATTTATTTAAATATTGTACAAAATTTCCAAGTATTAAAGAACTGGCAAGATTTGCTACATTATACGAAACTAAATGACATGTATTATATTGCTATTGATTAGAATAATTGACATTTGAGGTGTTAGCATTTACGAATATTCCACATTTAACGATTTTTTAAGTAGTCAGCATCCTCAGTTGAGTTAGCAACTACTTTTCCCATTGACCAGGTATATTTTTTATTGTTTTTGTAGATACATAATTCACCAAGCCTGACCTTGAGATGTTTGTTACTGATAGAGATAGTTTTGTTTATTTATAAAATGGGTCATCACTAACTGTCAAAATTATTGTTCTAAGTTGTTTACTTTTCTTGCTATACTCTCTCAAAGTTCAACAATTTTTTTTAATTTTGCTCGAAGTGGTAAAAAGTGAAAAACGAGATATTTCAAGTTTAATTTTTTTTCATTTTTTTTTTAAATTCTAACTTTTTTCAAATGGATACATCAACTTCAGGTATTTGACTGTATTATTAAAAAAAAAAATTTAGATAAATGTTTTAGAAATATTTTTAATAATTTTTTGAAAATTGTCCTAAAAAGAGGGTATTTTTTAAAAAGAGATTGAGTTTCAACGTAATTCTAGATGAGATCGGATAAAATTATTTACATTGTAGTAAAATATGGGATTTCTACTTGTGTATTCCAAAAAAACATTTTGCCAATACTTGCCAACGAATGTAATATTCAAGTTTTTATTAAAAGTCCCCAGTATAAAATTAAAAAAAAATGCTTGAAAACACAACAGAAAAAATCTTTTTTTAGTTTTTGTTTTGTGTTTATTGTATTATTGTAGCTGTGATTGTTATTGTTGCTGTTGTAAATGTGTAACATAGTATTACAATAACCTAGTATTACAAATCACAAAAGTTGATGCAGCATTGTTAGAAAGAATGCATGTGATACTTATTGCTGTATCTTGCGGGCACTAGATTCACGTAGAAAAATTTAGAAAATATACTCAGAATACAGCCAGACATTTTGTTAAGCTCTATCCGTGGTATTATATGCCTCCAACTTTACATAAATTCCTTATTCACGGGCCAGAAATAGTAAGATACGCCTTGTTGCCAATAGGTCAACTATCTGAGGAAGCTCAAGAAGCTAGAAATAAAGATTTTAAAAATTACAGAGAACACTATTCTCGTAAATGCAGTCGGGAGAAGTCAAATGAAGATATATTCAATAGGTTACTTCTTAGTTCGGATCCTTTAATTACCACTAAAAGCTAAAATTATGCCAAAAAACATATAATATACCACAGATGGCACTAGATTTATTAATTTTGCCCAAGATTTCTGATGAAGAAGAGATTAATGAAGATATTGATGATGATAATTATGAAGATGCTGATTATATTTATGAAGGTGATGATAATACGGAAGATCCTTGATTTTAATTGTATATATATATATATATATTTAAGTTTCTCTTAAATAAGAACAATATAAAATAAAAAATAAACAACAATAAATGCATACAAAATTTTCAATTATAAATGTAGCAATATATTCAATATTAATTGAATTAATTTTTAAAAATTTTTTTTTAATTTTTCTGAAATGGTTGTTTGTTTTGTGCTTATAATTATTCATCAATAAAAACATAATATTATTTTATAATCTGAATTTTTTGAGTCAAATTTGTGGAATTATGGAATTTGGAAAATAAAATCGGATTTTAAAATTCAATTTTTATAATATAAATACATATTAAATATTTATTCCTTTTTTATTTAAAAAAAAAATTTATTTTTTCTAAAAGCACATTAACTAAGTTCTAACTTGCAATTTCATTTACTAATTTATCACTTTTTATTCCAAAGTTACAGCGAAAATTGTAAGAAAAGATCATTTTTTTCCAAAACACAAAAAAGCTCCTAACGGGTTAAAACAAATTTTTTTTTCACTTTTTTTTAAATGGTGGTTTTTTATGCATTAATGAATATCAATTAAAAAAAATTAACAATATTTTGAAATTACGTCTTCCCTGAATTAATCCTCAATTTTCATGCTTTTCAACCCACTGTGCGATGGTTTAAATGGCCTAAGCATGGTGAAATAATGTCGGTACGACTTTATGACTGTCCAATGAATTCCATCGGATTTTTATGCCAAAAAATCATACGACTGAGTGGTATCATGTAAGTGGGATTTAAATGAGTCTTTATACAAGCACTGCCGGTGCATATAACCGAGTTCTTATATATGCATTCCCCGTTGATAAGCACTAAAAGTAGTGCAAAATAATGAATGCATATAAGCGGGTATTTCTGTAGTTGTAATAAAAATTTATTTTATATTATTTTATTGATTATTGATATACACTTGAGAAGTAACATCAAATATCAGCGATTTTTAGAGCTTTTCATTTCATTCAAATTTAACCCCTTTTAGCGCTTTTTTGCCCGTTTTGCTTGAAAAACGTTCGCATCGCTGCTTCTCAGATAGCCTAGTATTAAGTTCCATTTTTTAAATTATTCTCTAGCAGCTCTTAACAAGGAAGCAACATTTTAATATTATTCAATTAGGGAATTCATAAGGTATACTAAAGTTGTAAGTTGTAAAGAAATACAAGACGCCCAATGGTATATATATGAACACCCTGTCGTAAATAAAAGTAAAATATTTGTTCTTTTACACAAAAACTTACCTGAATGAAATTACTTCCTTCCATTTTAATTTATTTCTACTATTTTTGCCACAAGAAACGTAAAAAAAAATATTTGGAATAAACTACAAAAGCTGATGAAAAAGTAAACAAAACAGCTGATCGCATAGTACACCATAAAAAAATAATTGCAAACGTTGTATTGTGGTATAATTTTATTATAAAATTTTAGCATACAACAGCTATGACAATCTTATGAATACCCTAAATAATATTTTTTTTAGCTGTTAACTAGAATTTCCTACCGAATACACATTGAATGATACTTGGCATATTTCGACGTCAATTAACGAAAATTTTATAAATTCTAATATTATTTTGTTTGTATATTTTGGTATATTGCTCGAAATTATTTTTGTTTTATTAGAATAGGGGGATAGTTATTATTTTCGTTTTGAATTTTAATAAAGAATTGTTAGCGTCAGGCTCCATTATAGTGTTATTTGTTATCTGTGTTAGAATTTATTGAATTTTTGTGTAAAATTGTGTGTGTTTGTGTATGTGTGTGTGTGAGAGAGTAGGTTAGTTAGTAAATACCCAGTCAGCATTTTATGAAATTAATTGGTATTCGAGTCGTTTTTGGCTCTTCTGCGCGATTAAAATAATCATATATGAGCTCATTTTCTGATTATAGAAGACTATTTTTGTTGGGAGAAAATGTAACCCTACCTGCGACTCTTCTTGAAGAGTCTTTTATAACTCTTCTGGAAAAGTCTTTTATCACTCTTTCTTGAAGAGTCTTTTATTACCCGCTGATCAGTTTCGACTAATTTTCGAGTCATTTTCCAGTAATATTTTAATCATTTTCGAATCTGCTTCGAGTCATATTTCAGTTGTATTTCTAATCTTTTGTATTACAAAAAATAAAATATTTAATTGAAGTATATTATTCCAATAAGTTTATTTAAAAAGTTATATAACCACATAAATTATTTACAGAATTATCTATAATAATAACCAAGGCGATTTCTTGTGACCGATATAAGTATATCAGTTTTAATCATATTTTGAGCAAGCATCCCTCATTTGTATTTCTTTTTAGCTGTCCACCAGATTTACAGATTCTTACATTTTTAAATTTTTTTTGGAGTAAAATGCATTTAAAGTTGCTACTAACATATACATAAAATTATACAATGCTGTCTGTGTGTTTATTAAATTTGTGTTTGGAAGAAGCCCTGTGTTGAATTGAAAATAACGACAAAAATAATCTTGGGCATAAACCAATAACGACAGTAACGACAATAAAAAGTGTTGAACTGTGAATTGGCTAAACTTGATTAGCATAACTTAATGGTCTTATAATAAAGGGTCCGTTATCTAACGTTTTTTTTCAACTACTGCTTATTTCGTGAATGGTAACACTTAGCTCATGTCAGATTTGACATATAATTAGTTTTATCCTTCCGCTGTTCGTTATGTTCGTATGTTCGTTATCTTGTGAAAAAAGTGAAAGAAACTGGCATCCTCATCGATAAACCAAAGCGTGAAAAGCCAAAAACAGTGCGTACACCCGAGAATATTGCTGCTGTGGCAGAAAGTGTGCGTGAAGCGCCATCAACATCAATTCACCGTCGTTCTCAAGAATTGATCATTTCGGAGGCAACATTGAGACTAATTTTTCATAAAGACCTTGGTATGACACCATACAAAGTCCAATTGGTTCAGGAGTTGAAGCCAACTGACCATCCAATGCGTTTTCGCTTCGGTAAGTGGGCCTGCGATCGACTTACAGACGATGCCGATTTTGCCAAAAAAGAAATCATCTTTTCAGATGAAGCTCATTTTGATCTTGGCGGGTATGTAAACAAGCAAAATTGTCGCATTTGGGGCACAGAAAACCCGCACGCATACATTGAAAAGCCGATACACCCAAAACGAGTCACTGTTTGGTGCGGATTTTGGTCCAGAGGCATAATTGGGCCATTTTTCTTCGAAAATGAGCAAGGCGTGGCCGTTACAGTCAATGTTGAACGAATTTTTGTTCACAAAAATTGAAGAAGAGGATATTGGCAACATTTGGTTTCAACAGGACCACGCTACGTGCCACACAACCGAAGCTACACTCGATGTTTTGCGCCCTATTTTCGAAGATCGCATTATCAGCCGCAGAGCTGATGTCGTTTGGCCAACTCGGAGCTGCGATTTGACACCGTTGGACTATTATTTGTGGGGTGCCCTCAAAGATAAGTGTTACGCCAACAAGCCAGAGACAATTGACGCTTTAAAGGACAATATTCGTGAAGCCATTGGTGAAATACAGCTGCACACAATCGATAATGTGCTTAAAAATTGGACCGATCGTGTAGGCTACTGCATGGCCAGCCGAGGCAGCCATTTGAATGAAATTATTTTCCATTATTAACCGGAAGGATTGTACTTTCAAATAAAAAAGAAATTTGAGATAATATTCAGTAGTTTTTTTATAGCATTTTCAAAAAAAAGTTATTTGGCGGACCCTTTACAATTTATTAAATGAAAAAATAAAATTTTCTGGAGTTTGCACTCGAATTTCGATGGCTGGGATCTGCTAGTTTTATTTATTTAAAAAGAAACTTATAAATAAAATAATAATAATGTTTTTAAAAAAGTAAATTTTTGTAATTAAAATGTTCCAAAAATGCATACAGAAAATTCACTGTACTAGCTAATCCTTCGCACAAATTAAATTAAACTGCCATCATGGAAATTACTTTCGTTGGTTGCTTGGCTTGTTCCTTCTGCTTCGGAAAGTTTCCTGCGAATTTATCTTTTTATTTTTTAGGAATATTAGTTGTTTGGCTTCTTTTTTAGCAAATATTTTTAATTCTTTGGCTGAGATTACGTTCCTTATTTAATTTTTTTTAACTTTCTCTGTTAAATTGTTTTCGATTTCACTTTTAAATTTATTCACTTATATAATTTGTAATTTAAATAGCTGAACTTCACACCACGATTCGACTGATCTTATATATTAATAGAATTTATGAATAAACTTTGCATTCAAGATTTTTTTTCAATATTTTTCTTCTCTCAAACCTCTATAACTAGAGTTCTAATTAACGTAGGCTGTTGAAATAGGTCTAAGAACACTCGTTGGGTTTGAGGAAAGTTATGCGTGGAGAATCAACTTTACTTTTACTGTACGTTAACTTATCTTGGCATATTTTGGCATTACTGTACGTTAACTTCTCTTGGCAAATTCGTTGGGTTTGAGGAAAGTTTTGCGTGGACAATCAACTTCACTTTTACTGTACGTTAACTTCTCTTGGCATATTTTGGCATTACTGTACGTTAACTTCTCTTGGCAAATTTTGGTATTATATTATAAAAATTAATATAATATAAGATAATGCTGTCTAGCAGCAAGGGTCCTCTAGCATTAATGAATAAAAATTTTGACCACTTGTTTCAAAAACAGTAAAACATTTTCCCCTTAGAAACAAAAGAAAACAGTGTTTCATCCCCCAGTTGCGCGAAATATCAGCCAAAAATAACGATCAAACAATCATATTTCAATCGCCTGCATGATTCATTTGCGATTGCTGTACATTTTGTTATTAGATTTGCCATAAATCAGTTTTTAAGCGTAAGCGCAAATCATTGTCGAGTGTTTTTTTAATGGCACATGAAATTAATCAGTTTTTAATCATCAAAGGGGTTCGATGAAAACTCAGGAAGGTTATTTTTGTTTAAACAATCCACCAAATGCTGACTGGGTACTGAGTTATGTATAATGGGGGGGGGGGGGGGGGGGGGTGTGGTTTATGAATATGAAGAAAACTTTATTCTGATTTATGGTCATATACAAAATATAAATGTGTTCTGACTTTTATTTTACCACCAGAAGAATTCCTTTTGACTAGGTTTGATTGTTTGAGCATCTTGTAATGTGTCATGCATTTTTTATAATCCACATACTTCATGGTCCTTTAACTTGGAAAGTGTTGAAAATTTAAGTAATTTAAGTGTTTTTTTTTTTATAGAAAGTTAAATTTAGTATTAAAGCGTATATCTATGCTGCGAAAAAGACATTTGCTCTTGAAGTAGTCTCATATATATAAACATGCGTTTGAGTAAGAATTACTTATGGAAAGTGTTGGCTATTTATAAATTTTTTAAGATTATTGATCGTTATCAAAATAAACTAAACATAGTTGTTGAATTCAGTTTGATTTTAATACCTGTATTGAAGCAAAAAAGTCGAAATGCTTTTAAAAGGTGATATGTTTCACTAGGTAATAAGAGAGAGTTTTTTATTTATTTCGATTTCTTATTTTTGGCAGTATTTTGAACTGAAAAACACGATTTCTGCTTTAAAATTTCGGTGAATTTGATGAGTTTGTAACTCATCGAAATAAATTCCGAAAACCCCATAAACTTGTATGTACCAGTAAATTCTTGAACCTAATGAAAGTAGAAGTCGATCTGGCGATGTCCGTCTGTCGGTCTGTCTGCCTGTTGAAAACGTTGTCCTGTCCACAATAGGTTGAGTGGTTGGCACTACTTAGGCTTAAAATGTTCCTCGTACCCTGCAGCAGTTTGATATTGAATTTGGAGTCTCTAGACGAAATAGGTGAGGAATGACGTACAAAAATGAAAAGATACTCCGATAAAATTTCATATAAAAAACTAAAAACAGTGAAAAATGTTTATACGTAACAGAATATCTACATATACATGGGTGACAATACACTTGAAACTTTTACAAAATTCTGCATTTGCCAATTTTGTTTTTTTTAATAATTAAGCGAAATTTTTCGAAAGATAAACAATTTTTTTTACAAAAATACAATTGAAGGGTGAATATAGTTCGGCTTAAGGTCATCGGTTGTTAAAAGATTCTCTTTGTTATAAAAACATTTTGTTAAAAATAAATAAAAACAAGTTTTTTTTATTTTTTTTATTAATTTTTAAACAATATTTATAACAATATTCCTTTCCAATATATTTCTATCAACTTTGTTGATCATCATCAGGGATAATCTGATAAATAACAATAAAAATAAAATTAAAAACACAAATAATCTTGAATTGATCATTAACAAAAAACAATAAAAATCATTTAAAAATTATATTTACTTTAAAAACAAATTTTTGATTTGTTTGAGTTGTGCCTTCTTTTACACAGTGTAATTGTCAACTAACTTTTGTTTTAAACGTTTGTGTTTGTCAACCGTATGTCTGTAGATCTTAGCGACGTTTTCCGTATCTCTCTTATAATTAAGAGTTTTGTCATTGGGAACATTCATTATATGAAGCATTTCCAACATAAATCTTTTCTTATAATTATTTTCCTCTTGTAAAATTTTTGTAGAATCAAAGTTTGGTTTATGTTTGTTTATTGAACAATGGGCAGCGAGTGCGGTTTTTTGCTCTATTGGTCTGTTAATAGCTTTTAAATCCGATCGATGTGAGGATAATCTAGTTTTTAGTTTGGTTTTTGTTGTACCAATATAAACTTTGTTGCATATTTCTTTTTCATTGCCGTCACAACTAATTTCATATATAAGATTATATTTATCATCTTTATCTACTTTTGTTTTGGTTTTGCTAAATTGTATTGCTTGTTTTAAATGCTAACTCATATTTATCGCGATTGTAAATGTTGGTATTCTTTATTCTCTCAGACAACCCCGGTATATATGTTGTCGATTTATATATTTTTGTTGGTTTTGGTTCTCTGACAATCCTATTCTTAGATTTTACGTGTTCGATTAGATCTCGAATAGTTTTCTTGGGAAATTCGTTTTGCGCAATGTTTCTTCGATAATAATAATGTTCTCTTTATAAAATTCTTCATCACTTATGTCCAAAACCCTTTTTATAAAATTTGTTGCCGTATTTATTATAATCCTCCGAGGATGTTTCGAAAAGAAATTAATTAATCTTCCCGAAGCTGTAGTTTTCTGATGCCAATTTACCTTAAGGGTCTGTCCGGTTCTAATAACTACCGAGTCTAAATATGGTAGTTGGCCATCTACCTCTTGTTCCTTCGTAAACTGAATACATCGGTTGTAAGAGTTTATCACTCTTAGGGTTTCGTTGACGGCGTCCCTTTTTATAATGGCGAAGATGTCATCAACGTATTTTGTTAAAATTCTGGGTTTTGGTTCCACTAACTCCATTGACCAATCTAGCAGCTCTTCCATAACTATATCATCAATTACAGGCGAAGCTGGTGACCCCATAGGCAATCCCTTCCGTTGCTCGTACAATTTAAAAAAATAGATAAACAAAAAAAAAAAAAAACATTTTTTATTGGTGCCAAAAAATGGAAATTTTTAAAATTCTATACCAGAGTTGATTAAAACAATTAGAGTAGAAGATGGTATGAAAGCAACTATATAAAATAATGGCACCAATAGATGATTTCACTGCTGGTCTTCAGCAAAAGAAAATTTGTTAGAAATATTCTATAAATAAATTCATAATTTAAAAAATTATCAAGAAATATCGTGCAAGAAGTACTGCGACGACTCAACATTTAGTCGGCAGATCTCACAGACAGGTTAATTTAATAGCAAGAGAGTTTAAAACATATAAGAGATTGAGTTTCAGCGTAATTCTAGATGAGATCGGGTAAAATTATTTACATTGTAGTAAAATATGGGATTTCTACTTGTGTATTCCAAAAAAACATTTTGCCAACGAATGTAATATTCAAGTTTTTATTAAAAGTCCTCAGTATAAAATTAAAAAAAAATGCTTGAAAACACAACAGAAAAAATCTTTTTTTAGTTTTTGTTTTGTGTTTATTTTCGTAGCTGCGATTGTTATTGTTGCTGTTGTAAATGTGTAACCTAGTATTACAATAAATAATTTTAATGATCATGCACATTATAGTGGAGCGAAAAATCGAAGCTCTGAAATTACAAAATGTTCTCGGGTAAAAAGTTTGAGAACAATATAAAAAAATTGCAGGAAACTAAAAGTGTTAAGACAGATTGCAAATAAAGTTTTAAATTTAAAAAGATGTCCTTGTCTAAACTCTGATACATAACATTTAAAAAATGAGCAAGATACGACAACGTTTTATATATTCTATATAAAGTTTGGCCAAATGGTTTTTCAGTCCACTCTAAAATTTAGAAAATATACTCAGATTAGAGCCAGACATTTTGTTAAGCTCTATCCGTGGTATTATATGCCTCCAACTTTACATAAATTCCTTATTCACGGGCCAGAAATAGTAAGATACGCCTTGTTGCCAATAGGTCAACTATATGAGGAAGCTCAAGAAGCTAGAAATAAAGATTTTTAAAATTACTGAGAACACTATTCTCGTAAATGCAGTCGGGAGAAGTCAAATGAAGATATATTCAATAGGTTATATCTTAGTTCGGATCCTTTAATTACCACTAAAAGCAAAAATGATGCCAAAAAATATATAATATACCACAGATGGCACTAGATTTATTAATTTTGCCCAAGATTTCTGATGAAGCAGAGATTAATGAAGATATTGATGATGATAATTATGAAGATGCTGATTATATTTATGAAGGTGATGATAATACGGAGGATCCTTGATTTTAATTGTATATATATATATATATATATATTTAAGTTTCTCTTAAATAAGAACAATATAAAATAAAAAATAAACAATAACAATAAATGCATACAAAATTTTCAATTATAAATGTAGCAATATATTCAATATTAATTGAATTAATTTTTTAAAATTTTTTATTTAATTTTTCTGAAATGGTTGTTTGTTTTGTGCTTATAATTATTCATCAATAAAAACATAATATTATTTTATAATGTGAATTTTTTGAGTTAAATTTGTGGAATTGTGGAATTTGGAAAATAAAATCGGATTTTAAAATTCAATTTTTATAATATAAATACATATTAAATATTTATTCCTTTTTTATTTTTAAAAAAAATTTTATTTTTTCTAAAAGCACATTAACTAAGTTCTAACTTGCAATTTCATTTACTAATTTATCGCTTTTTATTCCAAAGTTACAGCGAAAATTGTAAGAAAAGATCATTTTTTCCAAAACACAAAAAAGCTCCTAACGGGTTAAAACAAATTTTTTTTCCACTTTTTTTTAAAATGGTGGTATTTTATGCATTAATGAATATCCATTAAAAAAATTTACAATACTTTGAAATTACGTCTTCCCTGAATTAATCCTCACTTTTCATGCTTTTCAACCCACTGTGCGACGGTTTCTTTAAAGGCTGATCCTGCAAAAAACCACTGATATCAGAGAAAATTTATTGGCTCGCATAAATATACCTAAAGAACGCATGAACTAGTAAAGACGGAATTGGACTGGTCGTGCGGCATCAGCTCCTGTACTAATTGCACTTTGTATGGCGTCATACTGAGATCTTTTTGCATCAAAGAAGTGTGTGAAATGTTGTTCTTGCGTACTCTGGGGAATAACGATCCACTTCTTTGACAAACTTGTCCTCATATTGACTGGAAAGCGCTTTTTTTACTGAATTTTGAACGTAAATTTCTTGCACTTCGGTAGAAGATTCACCACTTTGGAAAAAAGTTTTTATCAACTTTTTCAATGGTGCGTGGTAGAGCAGAAGAAAGCATATAAATATTTCTAAAATTCATAACTACACTTTGTTCTTAATCGGACCGGTTTCTGGCATTTCTGCCTTCATTTTTTCTACCGTGAGGTTTGAACCTGCGTCTATCTCACATACACTCGTACTTGCACTTTTTGGTCAGCGCTTTAACCACACCACAATGTAGTTAAGAATCAGTTTTCATACCGTAACGTAAATCCATTGGTCATAACACACCTGACTTTGGTGTTTCAAATTCAAATAACCGATAGTTCAAAATGCAAACACTCATGGAACCACCCTGTATATACTGGAAAAGAAAAGTTTAAAATGATAAAAAGTGCCAAAATGTATACTTCTTAACTAAATTTCTTTGCATTGTAAAAATGACTTTGGATTCAATGAACGGGTACGGATTACAATTTTTGGATCTTCAAACTCTTTTTGGATGCTCTTTTTTTAATTATTGAAATTATCCAAAGTGGATACTTTTGAGGCTGAATATACGAGTGTTAAAAAATAAATAAATTGTATGTATTATGACATATTCCTTATTTTCTTGTAAATTTTTTTCTAAATAGACGTTGAAATATTAGAACTTATGATTTGTTTGTCTCTTTCAAAATTTATAAATATGTATTATTTTTTGTTTTACCTATACAATATTAAATATTTATATTTAATTTGTTTGTTGGATTCAAGTAATCTTTTTCTAAGATTGATAAATGACCGTATTCACAATAATATTAATATTAATTAACCACATTAGATATTTATTTCGAAATCTTATACAAGCAGTTTGTTTTATTTCCTTTATGACTATAAACCTAAAATCCTTAAACAAAACAAAAAAAAAAAAATAAATAAATAAATAAAAGAAAACAAAGGCCTTACCTCCATTTTTTTAACTTTGCATTTATGTATATATGTATGTTGTGTTTAGATAGATGTACAATGTAATGAATGTTATCCTTGATATCAGCAAACATACGAGTGAGGAGTATACATAATGTTTAATTTACGCTTGAGTGCACTTTGTTGTGGTTGTAGACAATTTTTGGATATATACATACATAGATACATGTATATCTTATATTCGTATATTTTATGTAACGGGTGATGACAAAAAAAAATTGACTCTGTGTAAACTAAGTAATATAATTTGAAATCTATCCCATCGAATTAGTAGTCACTAAGTTTTATTGTTACCATGGATACCTTGGTTATTTACGTAATTTTTGTTTTTGAGAAATAGTCACTAGTTTTCATTAACATATCCTCTGCGAACACGTTGTACAATTTTATAAAATCAACTTGTATGCCTGAAATAAGTAGTAGTAGTGCTACAGGGAACCTGATACGTTCACATGGCATATATCCATTATGCATTAGCCTCTCAGTTTTCAAAGACCGTCCATGCATGGCGAAGAGTCATACCCTGCAAGAGTTGTCTCTGCTAATTATAACAGAACATGGCGGATCTAGAGCGGACACACGAATGAATAGCACTACGTTAGTGTGTTTTCTAACGGTAGCCTCCAGGTTGTGGCGAAAGCTGGTTGTATATAGCCCGCCGGTAGCAAAAGGGCTCTGCTACCTGTGCGTATCTCTTTAATCCCTTTTTCTTCTTTTACTTGTAGATGGAAAATTTAAATTTAAAAATAACCACGCCAACAGACATGGTCAATATGGACCATTCGGATGCAGCTAATGAGGTTCAAGGTCTCAAAAGCAAATCCGAAAAAATGGATGTGGTATAGCAACAAATGGACGCAGGTCCAAACGTTGCTACTACCAATATCCTGACGGATGAAGAGGACGAGCTTTTAAGATCTCAGCCTGAAGAGTCCGTAAAACCAAACATACCTGGCGTAAATAGCAAGCCTATTTCTGAGAAGATAAAGCTTTCTGGAGCCGCTCGGAAGCGCCTAAAGATGTACGTTGATGAAGGCATCGACATCGAAGTGGCTCGCAGGCTTTGCAAGATGCATATGCGTGAAGCCCGTGTCGAGGTGCGTGAGCTTTCATCAAAGCGTAAAAGGGCGCGATCGGATGGATCCACTCCACCTGATACTAGGCACCCACCAAAACGCACTGCCGAATTGCCAAATAGTGGCAACACCTGCACTGCTGTAAGTGGCACTGCGCTGCCAATCGATCCACAGCAACAGACAGCTGCATCTTTTAAAGATGCAATAAAATTGGTGAAAATTGGCGTAATTCCGCCCGACTTCCCAAACACCAGATGGTCAAATGAACAACTTAAGACCATAGAAAAAGCTGTCCTTAACAAGATAGTGGAGCTAAGAAAGGGCCTGTTAAGTCCAGTTTTTCTGGCTGCTCCTTTAAACCAGGATGGCTTAATTTCGTCTGTCGGCACAACGATACGGCACAATGGCTCAGGACTCACATCCCGGATTTAAAGCCATGGAGCAATGCCGTACTTAAAGTGGTCGTAGAAGACGAAGTTCCTAAGACACAAATTTTTGTGGGTTATTTCCCCGAAAAGGCGGACACGTCCACGGAAACCATCTTTGGACTGATCGAGGGCCAAAAGAGTGACCTTTCGGTTGAGTACTGGAAGTGCTTAAAAGGGCGATAAAGGGAGGTGTAATAGAACTCTCCCTATCTATCGACCCAATATCGGCAGAAGCCCTCAAACGACTGGAACACTGGGTAAACTGTGGGTATGGATCAGTGCTAATAAGACCCACTCGTCCACAAAATGAGGCAAGGCACGTCATACCAAAAGAGACGAAGACAGCTACATCAACAACTACGGCCAAACACCAAACGGGAGCTTCCCAGAACTCCAAACTGGATGCGACGCCTGGTTGTTCGAAAGATGCTGTCACGTCTCGATCATTCAGGCCCCGCTCAAGACGAAAGCTGACAGAACTCACGACAGACCGCTGACTAGCAAACCTAGAAAATGTGAGAGATTAGCCGAGGAAGCAGTTCTGCTTACTTCCAGCCGAAGCAGAAAAGTGGCGAAACGTGCCTCAAAACAGTCGCGGTCATAATGGTAAATCCACGGTATCAGCTGTCCATAATGTTGTCACAATGATAGAAAAGGCATTTGATGCCAAACAAATATCTCTCTGTGCCTTCATTGATATACAAGGCGCCTTCGATAATACGTCATATAGGGCAATTGAAGAGGCCATGTTGAGAAAGGATATTTCTCCAATCATAATTAACTGGACGCTAGAGATGCTCAACTCTAGAGTCATCACACTGAATATAGGCAGCACATTTAGGACTATAAGTGCCACTAGGGGTTGTCCTCAGGGAGGCGTTCTATCGCCACTGCTTTGGACCTTTGTCATAGATGAGCTGCTGGGGGAACTTAATGAATTAGGATTCAGGGCCTTAGGCTACGCAGATGATCTTGTTATCTCTGTCTCCGTATTTGACGAGAGCACAATATCGGAGCGTATGCAACAGGCTCTGAATTATACCCTCAATTGGTGTCAGAGAAAGGGGCTATCTATGAACCCATCAAAAACCATACTGATACCCTTCACTAAACGAAGGAGACTCAACCTTATGGAACCAAGTCTGAACGGCTTGACAATAGGGTTCTCGGACGAGGTCAAATATCTTGGTGTCACCCTGGATAAATCCCTCATATGGAACAGCCACTTAGATCAAATTACCAAAAAGGCCACCAGGGCTTTATACGCCTGTCAAAGACTATTTGGTAGAACATGGGGTTTGAAGCCCCACATGATCTACTGGTCGTTTGAAACTATTGTGAAACCAATGATTACCTACTCCGCCCTTGCATGGTGGCCGAAGGTTGAGCAAACCAAAGCAAAAGCAATCCTGAACAAGGTGTACCGCATTGCCTGTATTGGTATCACAGGGGCGAACAGAACGTGTCCAACCGATGCTATCGGCATCACGCTTAACATTACACCATTGCATATTTCGATCATTGAAGATGCGTGCATGAGTGCCGTACGACTTTAGGATTTTGGTAGCATGAAGGACGGTGACCTAAAGGGTCACATGAGAGTCGCGAGGCTCTTCATCCACGACCCGGTGGCGAGAGTCACGGACAGAATGTTACCAAAAAATATATTCATCAGGGAATTTGAAACCATGATATTGGAACGGAGCACATGGACCAGCGGGACCTGGGAACCGGAGCAAGGTTCTCATGTGTGGTTCACAGATGGCTCAAAACAAACAAATGGGGACATGGGCGCGGGCATATTTGGTCCCAATTTTCAACGTGCCTTACCCATGGGTAAATACCCATCCATTTTCCAAGCGGAGGTCTTCGCTATATTTACATGCGTGACTGAATGTCTCAGAAGAAAGACAAAAAGGGCACTCATTTATATACTATCCGACAGTCAGGCTGCACTTAAGGCTATAATGGCCTACAAAGTGACGTCCAAACTGGTGCGGGAGTGCATCGAAGGGCCAATCCTAGCCAATCGAGGGGCCCGTCGTCCTTTCATCGGTCCGGAACCTTTCTGTGGTGCTCCAGTGGGACACATAAAAGAAAAAATGAGGGAGTGGAGAAAATCACAAATTGCCGAACACTGGGACAAAAGTCCAGGTTAACGGCTGGCCAAGAGATTCATAACTCCATGCAGTGTTCAATCGGAAAGACTACTTACCCTTGATAAACAGGACTTAAGGACCTTGACGGGATTCTTTACAGGACACTGCAATCTTAGATATCATCTACGACTGAAAGGACAATCTGCTATAGACACATGTAGGTTCTGCGAGCAGGAGGTGGAAACAGCAGAACATATTCTCTGTGAATGTCCAAAACTAAGTGGTAAGAGAATCCTTGCACTTGGAGGATACATTGTATCCCCCCGGGACATATGGAAACTAATGCCAAATAGGGTAATTGGCTTCATAAGAAGTCTTAATCTTTAGGACAACCATGGGCTGCACAATAGATCAAATTAGTCCCAGTGCGTTTAGCCTTCCTTATCTTATCTTATGCCCTGCCATGCTTCGCTACGATGTATCGGGACTTATTGACTTGTATGATTTCATAATCAATTTTTCCTACGGAGTTTGTATTGTACAATTATAACATTTTATTATATTTATTTTATATATTTTTTTTAATTTAAGGCTTTATTTTTTCATTCGGAGTGCAAAAATTATAAAATTTATCGCCGTTCCTACTCGGAGAGAAGCTATATATAGGTGTCCATGAGAAAAATATGGATTTTCAAAATTAAATCCGGCAAGACTTATTGATTGGCCTTGAATTTAGAATATCATTTGAGAATTTTTTAATTTAGCGATTTTTGATTTTTGGCGATTTTTTTTTCGAAGATATTTGTTTTGGCGATTTTTATTTTTCGCGATTTTTGCTTTTGGGGATTTTTAGGTTTGGTAATTTTGAATTTGGCAATTCAGTCCATACATTGGTAGTTAATATACTTGTCAAAAGTTTCAAGACTGTTGCTTTTATAGTACTTCATATTTTTTTGTATGGGAGGTGCCACGCCCACTTATCCTATTGCGCCCATTTTTTTATCTAACTACTCACATTGATATCTGATGGACTTGCACACAGTGTCAAGGCTTTCCCTTTAATAGTACTCTAGTTATATGATATATATATATTTACTTTGTATGGGTGGTGCCGCGCCCACTGTTCTGATCACACATATGTATTGTTCGACTAATCACATGAATAAGTTATGGGCTAACGCAAAGTACCTATGCTCTAGATATATGCCATAAAATATTGACTTTGTATGGGGGTTACCAAGACCATTGGCCCGATCCCGCCAATAATAGATGACCACAGACAAAATTGCAAAGCTAACTCTGCCATAGTACTCGCGATATTTGATATTGAATAAATAATTTGTATAGGAGGTGCCACGCCCACTTATCGGATCCCACTCATTTTCGACATGGCTATTAAAATTAATAATAAGTGAACTCACACCAATTTGCAAAGCTCTCCCTGTCATAGTACTCAATGTATATGATATTAAAAATTCACTTTATGTGGGACGTGCCATGCCAACTAAAAATATCAAAAAAATTCATATCCAGATAGATAGTAAGACATTTGTTTAATCTCCTATAAACAACAAACAAACATATCTATGTTTTCGCTTTTATATATATAGATAGAAGAAGATGGCAAATTGGTCAACATTTTACAGTGAAACATTTTAAAAGAGAAAGTGTTCCAAATGCTACTTCAAAATCAAAATGTTCAGGGGAGCCAAAAAACGATATATTATGGGCTCGATATAAAGTTTTTAGAGTTTTTTATTTAACAGTCCTGTAGATATGGACAATAAATAATTTATATAAAATTTTGAGTCAAAAATCTTCAGAGGAATAGATCCTAGAGAAGGACGAAAAAACAATATGTAAATAACACTTAAAGTGTGTGCAGGTAAAACAACTTATGTCGACAAACTTCTTTTTTTTTTTTAAAGAAAACTACCAATGCAACCACCCATGTAGATATAAGTTGTTGTTGCTTGAAAAAAGGATTTTTTTGTTCGTCAACAAAAAGTTAACGGGACTTGGGATGAGAATATAACAACGTATCAAGAATAATAGTGACACAAAATAACAGAAATAAACAAACAAGTTTTTTTAAGTGGTTATAAACTGAAAAATAATCTAAAATTATTTTGCTTTTTTTTTTCATTAATAACAACCTATGTCGCTATGTGTCGTTTTCTGAGAAAATAATTTGTCAGCGATCAAACGTAGGTTAACATACGTCGATAGTGCTGCAAATTAATTTAAGAAACATTTAAGTTATGTCGTTATTAAAAGAAAAAATAGAAATAAAAATTAAAAAAAAGAAATTTGACACATGTAAAGAGCGTTAAAAATTAATATATTTGGCATCGTTAACTCAAAACTGACAAAAATGGACATACGCGATTATTCCAGAAAACCACAGAATTCTTAAGACTATGGAATTGAAAAGAAGTGAAAATAATGACTAAAAAGGCTCTATCTAAGCTTAAATGGAAATTTAACAAGACTCATCTGCTGAAATGAAATGCGATCAAAGTTATGTCTGCAAAACATTGAAAAAGCTTCAAATAAAGTTTCGAAAAAATAATCAGATCGCCAGAGTACACCATTGAACAAATATCAGATTAAAATCGCAATGCCGACGGATATTATAGCAGACGTTTTAGAAAATAAAAGTTATTTTCCACTTACCAAGTCTCAAGTGTACTTCTGAAAGTTCAAGTACACTTCCAGACCAGAAGAAATTTTTGGCCAAAATTTTACTTCCTTTCGTGAAAAAGCATCACTCTGATGGCAATTATATCTTCCTGTCAATTCATCGTCACATTACGTCATAAAGACGCAAAATTTTCCTAATAAGACACAAGTAAGAAAATTATAGTCGGTCTAGACCGACTATACGATACCCTATACCATGCGTTTATAGACCCTATCTCTCAGGCCCAACTAACTGGATATAGAAAATAAGCATAAACCAAATTTGAGTGGGATTTTTATTAATTTTTTCGGCTGCAGATATGAAAAAGTTCATATCCGATGCTATATCTATATGGGGACTAGGCCCCAAAATGGACCGATCCTGACCATGTTTGGTAAAGTCTCTTGTATTTTGCAAAAATATATACAAACAAAATTTGAGAAGAATCAGTGCAATATTTTTGTTTTTTGATAGAGATAAGTGAAGATCGGGAAGCAGCTCTATATGGGGCCTATGACTAAGAGTTGTCCAATGGGGATCATTTTTGGACTACTGATTAACGGATGTAATATATACATACAAACCCAATTTGACTAAGATTTGTATAATAATTTGGATCTTATGGCAATATATGTTGATTTCACAGGGGTCATTTGTATGGGGGCTAGGTCTGAACATGGACCGATTCTTACCAATTTCAATATATTCATATTTGCGACCTGCAGTTTGATTATAAGCTTTGCATGGACACACAGACGGACGGACATCGTTAAATCGAATCAGATAGTGATTCTGATCAGATAGTGATTCTGATTCGATCGGTATAATTAAAGATGGGTGTAGGTTAAATATTTTTGGTTGTTACAAACAGCAGCACAAAGTCATTATACCCAAACCACATAGTGGTATAGGGTATAAAAAGTGAATTTTGTATCAAACGACCAAAATCCAACAAACTTGCCACAATGGCGTCCAAACGAATATATTCTTTTTTTGCAATTTAAGTTCGTTGGTACACAGAACAATGGGTGAGCTAAAAACTGTTAAGAACTCGAAAAAAGAATTCGTGCAATACAAGAATTCGTAAAATACACAAAAAATGCGTCGTACGGCTGATCAAGAAACTTTTTCAATCCTACACTAATTATATCCTAAATCACTATGTGGTCAGGGTATAATGACAAATATTTGACCCAGACCAATCTTTTATTATTTCTAAGTCGTTTTAGAGATGTCCGTCCGTCTATCCGTCTGTCCATCTGTCTGTCCGTCTGTGTGTCCATTCAAAAGAATATATTTTGGCGAAATTTGGTATGTAACTTTTCATCAACCATACGACGAATGCTATTGAAATTGGTAAAAATCGGAGCATATCCAGACTTAATCCCCTTATAAATGACCCTTATGAGATCGACTTAAATTGCCATAAGATCAAAATTTTCATATAGATCTCGTTCAAATTGGGTTTGTGTGTGTTTATTACATCCATTTATAAGTACTCTAAAAATAAACCCTGTATGGCAATTCTTTGCAATAGTCCCCATGTAAAGATGCTTTCCGACCTACACTTAACCCTTTCATGACCGAACCTAGAATTTTTATTTTTTTTATGGTTCGTACTTAACGACCCAACATTTCTAAACAAAAGTGTCGTCAAAAATTTGTTTTCCAATTCCTTCAAGGAAAAAAACCATGGGTCATATATATCCCATTGGTCGTCAACGGTCAAAATTAGTGAGCAACAAATTTACTCCGCTCAAAGCGGAGTAGTTTGGTTTTGTATTTGTTGTAAATAGTAATTGTTGTAAATAGTACTCTAAAAATAAACCCTGTATGGCAATTCTTTGCAATAGTCCCCATGTAAAGATGCTTTCCGACCTACACTTAACCCTTTCATGACCGAACCTAGAATTTTTATATTTTTTATGGTTCGTACTTAACGACCCAACATTTCTAAACAAAAGTGTCGTCAAAAATTTGTTTTCCAATTCCTTCAAGGAAAAAAACCATGGGTCATATATATCCCATTGGTCGTCAACGGTCAAAATTAGTGAGCAACAAATTTACTCCGCTCAAAGCGGAGTAGTTTGGTTTTGTATTTGTTGTAAATATTTAAATATAGATCACAGAGAATCGATTACTACTTTTTTAGTTTGTACTAAAAATGGAAAGGAAAATCGGATAAACGCAATATGTTCCTTTTGTAAAAACCTATGTTTCCTATTCCAATTTTCTAAGTCTTTTTATTTATAGTTTAATTAATTGCTGATTTAATATTATGATTTTTTTTAATTTAATAAAAATATAAAACTATAACACATCTTTTTTACCATTGACGATCAATTGGACATATATGTCCCGTACTGAATTTTGCTGAATAATAAACCGATTCGAAAAATTTTGTTGTTTCTGAAAACCATAAATACTGGTCCATGTGTTATGTCAAAACTTCAATGTTTTTGGTTCAATAACGTCTGAATTAATGACATCCAAATATGATTTAAAACAAACATAATTTTCAGACTTTGGGGTTACCTTCTTAGGTCCTGAGGATACATGTACCAACTTTTTTGGTATGGTCTGAAAGCTAAAACTATCCTCTGTCGACTCAAGTCAGCTTTAAAAAAATCAAATTTATAACAATGACACACAGATATGGTTTATGCTGTAATTTTCTAACTTGTTTGTTATGAATCTTTTGTACCTTACAAATTTTTTTGGGGATTATCTGTTTGTTTTTATAAAAAAAATAAAAAAAAAATTTTTTCATGGCGTTTTTAAAATAAGTAGTAAAATTTTTCTGTCATCACCCGTTATGTACTAAATACATATAGGAATCATCTTTAACACTCTGGAGGTATAAAAACTTGAATAATCTTCAGAGGAGTTTAGTGAAAACGAAAACAAACATAATCACCCCTGTTATTGAAACCACTATCACAAAAAAAAAAACTCGTAAATGAAAAAATTCTTAAATCTACGAGTTTTTTGCTGTTCTCTAATTTCAATAAGAATATTTTTTCTCGTTTTAATTCACATAGAAAAGGCTTTGTGAAATCAAAACAAATGTCCTTTTTTTCTACTAAGCAGGTCTTAAGAGATAAAAAAACTAATTGATATTTAAACTCTGACATGTTTTTTATTGAACCTTGTCATTATTTTAAAAAATTAGACATTAATTTTATGTAAAAAAACGATTTTAAAAAACGTCTACATTTTGCATTTATTTAAAAAAAAAACTCGTAATAAGTGGTCAATGTTAATAAAACACACTTTTTGCGATGATGCTGTTCTATAACTATAATAAAAACTTTTTTTTACACAAACAATCTATTTTCCATTATAATTTTTTCAATTATTCTTCTTATGCACTAATTATTGCAAATGAAGAAATTAAAAAAAATTTTTCATCAAATCACATATTTTTATTTTTTTGCATATGTTCGAAACAGTAGTGATGCCAGTCAAATCCAATTTATTTGAATATCGAAATTTTTTTTTGGTGATGCCTAACTTTTTGAAAATAGAAAAGTAATTTTTAATTGAATGAAATTTAAGAACAAAAACCATTAAATGAACAAATAAGTTGTTATTTTAAAAGAAAATATTTTTCTTTATACTTTTTCTATAAACTTAAGAAAAACATGCACAAAATACTTAAAAGTTTTTTGTGAAACTGAATAAAGAACCATATGGCACCTCGATTTCTAGAAACCCAAAATTTCAATTTCATGTGATTTTAAATTCACTCTTATTCAAATAACAACGTTTCAAGAACAGGGCTGAACTGAATATCTACACCACTTTGTGGTCAGGTAATTACGATTTTGTGTTGGTGTAACAACAAATCCACTTGAGTATCCGTGAAAATAATTGGAAATTATAAATAGGCTAGCCCCGATACAACGACATCGTGTGAGCTTTAAGTTATATATTGCTCTAAAACCCAGATATTTAATCAATTTTTATCTTGGTCAAGTTTGGTTTTGATGTGTATAAATCTTCAGCCAACAAAGCTATTGTTTTAGTACCCCAATAAACCAGTCGCTCGATATTAAATTTAATATGCCTCAAGATATACAAGGGCGGTCCCAGGATAACCAGACCTAGCAAAGAAAACAGAAAAAACTTTGAGAACAATTTTGTCCGCTTTTCCCAGTGAGGAGCTAAGTCTGCGAATAAGAAGCGTGATGAAAAAAATGCGAACTTTAATTCATGGAGTTTGGCCATCTCAATAGCGGATGTATGAACTGACATTATAAACCAACACTTTCTTTTTCGCCAAATGCAACCTGTTTTTCTTAATTTCATCACTTAAACTCTGCAATAAGTTAGTATAATACTCGTCGTCGTTGATTGTTTTTCCTTTTTGAAGATAATCAATAAAAATTATCGCATCCCATTAAACAGACGCCATTCATCCATTTCAGTTCACTGTTTTGACTGTTTCTTTGTCTTAGATTTGAAGTGGTGATCATATGTCTCATCCATGGTGACGAATCGGTGCAAAAAATCGACTTTATTGTGGTGAAACATCGCCAAACACTCTATTGAAGCATCCGCACTACGCTGTTTTTGTTCTATTGTGAGCAAACGCGGCATAAATTTTTCGGACGGTTTTCTCATCTCCAAATTTTCTGACAATATGGGATATATAGTGGATATCATATGCCTATTATTTCAGCTAGTTCACGCAGCTTCAGCCGACGATCAGCCAATACCATTTTAAGGATTTTCTTAACCGCTTCTGGCGTGGCCACCTCAATAAGTCGACCACTACGGTGTTCTTCTTGGCAGCTCGTATGGCCTCGTTTAAACCCTGTTTGTCACCCAATATTTTTTAGTTGTAAACGACTCCAGCAGGCTGAGACCTTTCAAATGAAATTATTGAATTATATAACGGTGATTAATTTTGTCCATGTTTACAAATTCGCTGAGATCGTTTACTTTTAAGGGCTCAAAAAAAAAAAAAAAAAAAATAATACAAACACGTGGCGCTTTGAAACTTAAAACATATATTTTGTAAGGTTGCCGCTTTTGACCAAAGAAATTTTTTTCAAACTATTGTCGCCATCTATACGCCAGCTCGGGTTGTTCTAAGACAGACGACTACACACATGTGAACTAGGGCGTTTCACCAAAAACCTTTTTTTAATATTCGCTACTCTTAAAGCGGAATATGAATTCTTATAGCCGAAAAGACTTTTGCTGATTATTGTTTAGATTTTTTGGAGGCCGGTACGCAAATCGATTTAGGTTATGAAACATATGCCCGTTTTCTCAATAGGCGATTATCTTTTATCCCAACGAGAAACTGCCGATTAAAGAAATTTGGTTTGCTCAATGTCTGGTTTGCTTCTATTTTGTCGCAAAGCTAACCGGCACTCATCTGCCAGTAATTTATTTATCGTACAGATAAATTATTCTCCCAACTTTCATATCAATTTTGAGAGGCATTGCCAACTGAAAATAATTCTCCCAACTTTCGTACGTATTTTGAGAGGCACTGCCAACTGAAAATAATGTTTTTGTCGGTACATTTAGAAAACCAAAATTGTTAACCGGCAGTTTATCGATCCAATAAATTTATGTCCTGGTTAAGTAACAGGCAGTTTGACGATACATTTTGAAAACCGGCAATAAAATTTTTTATTTTTTTTCCTACTAATAAAAGTTATCTGCTGTAAAAATTTTTATCCCATTATGAAATTTGCATATTTTTGTACAATTATTGATTCTGTTTTTTTTTTAATTTTTAGAATTAATTTTCTTAAAGTGAATTGAATTTTTAAGTTTCATAAAAAATTAAAAAAAAAACAGAATCTGCGACTTCCAAAAATTTTAAAAATTGTCAAAATTCCACTTTAAAAGCCCTAGCGTGCACCCGTGTATTGTGTTGATGAAAAAGAACTTTATTCTTGGCCAAATGCAGTTACTTTTTTAAATTGTCATTAAATCGGTCCAATAAGCATACTATTTTTCGATTATCGCTTCTCCCATTTTTAAGGTAATCGATGTCAATTACGGTGCATACATTTCAAAATGTAAATTCACCTTGGTTTTTTTCGGTGGCGGTCCGTCCTAAGAAACCCACAGCTACCCGACAAAAAAACAAGTAAGAGTGTTAAATTCGGCTGAATCTTTGATACCCTCCACCTTTTTCATTTTCAATTTTCATTTTTTTTTTTTTATCATTTTTAATTTTTCAATTTTCATCTTTCGTTTTTATTTTTAGTTTTTCATTTTTAATTTCTCATTTTCCTTTTTTCATTTTCCACTTTTCATTTTTCATTTTCCATTGTCGATTTTTAATTTTTCATTTTCCATTTCTCAATTTTCATTTTCCATTTTTAATTTTTAATTTTTCATTTTCCGTTTCCCATTTTTCTTTCATTTTTCATTTTCCATTTTTCATGTTTATATTTCCATTTTTCATTTTCCATTTTCCATATTCCACTTTCCATTTTTCATTTTTAATTTTTCATTTTTCATTTTCCATTTGCCCTTTTTAATATAAAATTTTTCATTTTCCATTTTTCATTTTCCATTTTCCATTTTCCATTTATCATTTTTCATTTTCCATTTTCCAATTTTCATTTTTATTTTTCCATTTTCCATATTTAATTTTTCGTTTTCCAGTTTTCATTTTCCATTTTTCATTTTCCATTTTTCAATTTTAATTTTTCATTTTTCGTTTTCCATTTTCCATTTTTCAATTTTCAATCTTAATTTTTCATTTTTCATGTTCCATTTTCCATTTCTGATTTTCCATTTTTAATTTTTCATTTTTCATTTTTCATTTTCCATTTTTAATTTATCATTTTCACTTTTCTTTTTCCATTTTTCATTTTTATTTTCCATTTTTCATTTTTCATTTTCCATTTTTCATTTTCAATTTTTCATTTTTAATTTTTCAATTTTCAATTTTCATTTTTCATTTTCCATTTTTCATTTTCCATTTTCTATTTTTCATTTTTAATTTTCATTTTTTATTTTTATTAATTTTTCATTTTTAATATTTAATTTTAATGATAAAAAAATATGTGGTAATACCAGAGTTCAGAAAAAAACACACACTGAATAAAAAACTCGTACATATATGTAAACAAACATAACTTAGACCACCACACACATATTTTTATTTTCATATCAATTATGTTTGTTTTTAAATTTTCTTCGGTGCCCAACACAATCATGACTGTGTTCGTTTCAATATTTCGTTATTTACACGAACATTTTTGTTTCACGTACTTTTTGTTTCAATCACACATAAAACACACATTTTTGAGTGTTGCTTTATTTGAAGTTCATGTTCTGGTACGTGTACTGAAAAAAAAAAACAGAACATGTACAATAAACAGGTTCGAGTTCAGTTATATTTTAAGTCGTGTTGTGGCTCGTGTACTAAGAAAAAACAGAACATGTACAATAAACAGGTTCGAGTTCAGTTATATTTTAAGCCGTGTTTAACGTATTTTCTGAACCTTGGCTAATACTTGCTTAGGCCAATATGACACGTGCAGTATTAATATACACACAACTGTAATGACTTCAACAATACGAAGAATTACAACATATCATAAGAAAAACAACAAACACACTGAAAAATTTTATTTTTTCAAGAGTTTTTTCAAAGTTTCATTCATAGCTCGCGAACCCTTTGACCGATTTTGACGATTTTAAATAGCAACTCCTTTGGGATGTTAATAAACGAACGGTCTTGCTTAGATATTGACGGCGTGATCGTGATTTCCACAGACAGACAGACAGACGGACAGACGGTCATCGATAAATCAACTTCCCTTGTTATAAGGATCAAGAAAATATATATATAATATATATATTTTTGGGGTTTCAGGAATTTATTTCGATGCGTTACAAACGGAATGACAAACCTATATATACCCTCTGCCACTGAGGTGTGGAGGGTATAAAAACGAAAATTCTACTCAGCACCATTATTAGGGGTCAAAACAATGGAAGTTGTAATTGTTATACGAGCCGTTTATAATTTCCCACTTCCACAACAGTTTTACTTACTCTCTAAAGCAAACAGAATTGTTTCTTATTAACTTTCGCCTTCGAAAAGAATACAAAACACAAATTTTAAATTGCTCTTAAAATCAATTCTAAGAAATAATAATATCTGGTAGTTGCCATGAATGGGTAGATAAATATCCATTACACTTTTACTTGTTGAATTAAGAATAAATTTGTCTGTATGCCTTCTATACTTGACCATCATAAGATCTTAACACATTGCTTAACAATAACAATGGCCATAACAAAGAATGTAGAACACACATGCATAATACTACATACTAACATATATTAACCCATTTATCCATATTCATATATACATTATTGTGCAGAACAAAAGCATTAAAAATAATGTAAACATAAAAGTTGGTTTATATCTCAGAATATTCAATTTGCGAAATAAGTAATTTTCAGAAATAATGTACATATAAAAGTATTAACTTAAATATAAATTTTAAAAGAACATAAACTTTTTTCGTTCACAAAAAAAAAAAAAAAAAACTTAGATCTATATACATACATATAACAGTGTTCAAAACAATAACAACATTTTATTGTTTTGTATAAGACTCTTTTTTTATTATGACATCTCACATCTACGCAGCATGTTTTCGATTTAATATATAATTGTGTCTCCAGCATTTTTCCCTACTTTCATCTTAGAGCTTCAAACAGTTCATCCTTATGGGTATACTTCTGACCGGCAACACTTGGCTCCAAAATTCGAAAGAGTTTTCAAGGGGATTCAGGGTACTTGGGCCGACCAATGAAAACTTTGTATGCCATTGTCTCTATAATATTAATAGGCTAGGCGATTTCTTGTGACCGATGTTTTGTTTTACCGTTTCATCCCGATTTTGACCAAACGTATATTATTTGAAAGGTATTTCTTTTTAGTCTTTTTGCAGATTTACACAGATTTTTTAATTTTTTCCTTTATTTTGAGTAAATTGCATTTAAAGTTTCTACTAACACATACGTAAAATTATACTTATGCTTTGTGTGTTTTATTAAATTTGTTAATTTGTTTGTTAATGAGTCTGTTATCCTCATTCACAATAATAATAAACCATAAAAGTGTTGGTTTGTGAATTGGCTAAGTTGAAAAATAAAGCGCGAATTGCGCTTGAATCTGAGCGATTCAAAATTTCATTGATCAATGAAAAAGATAAAATCTATTAGCTGAAAAACGCATTTTTAAAAACCTTTTTCTAATTAAATGTAACAAGGATCGAGGTACACTTTCCAGTGCCAGACTATAAATATACTTAACGTTTGAGTTCATAAAAATCACTTTTACAATTTTTACATTTATTTTTAACCTTTTCAAACACTTATTCAAAACAAATTATTGTACTTAACGCAATTTTGTCGATGCGGTTTGTTTATTTCAGAAAGAAAGTCAAAATTTTGTATTACGCTTATATTCCGATTTGTATGAAAATGTCTATATAGTGTTCTTTGAAATCTAATGTAAGTGCCACCCTAATATATGTACTTCATGCATTCTGATACATTGTGCCAGTTTTTGTTTTTGTTTTTTGTTATTGTTTTTTTTTCGTTATTTCATTTCTGTACGTTAACAAAAGACAAAAGAAGAAAAAATATGTCAATTTCCATTGAATAACAATGAAAATGTATTGTCAAAATTAAACCATTATTTTCTTAAATTCTCATATCGTAAATGGATTCAAGTGAAAATCTTAACATCGTTTGAAAGTTATGAGTGAAAAATACAAATACAACAATTCATTGCATAAAATAGATTTCTTAATCCAAATACTGCCTTTCATTGGGGGGTATAAAAATAAATATCATCATCCTCATTGTTATGCAGTATTTAATGGAAAATGATTTATGTACATATGTATATGGATGTGTGTTTGTTTGCACGTATGTATATATTTGCTCTTGTCATGCATTCTATGTAGTTTTATTTATCTTTGCCTGACACAGCCTGTGTCTGTTTGCCTGCTGGCCATCTGTGAAATTGTTAAACATTCTAAGAGAGACTTTAAATCTTTTGCGGTAACAAATTGTATTACGAGTCCTTTTTATTACTATTGTATGAAAAACCTCAAATTGGCTGTTTTAAAGCTACTGTTTTATATGTCAGTTGCAGTGCCATTAAAATTTAAGTTAATTTTAGTAATTTTTCAAATTTTATGGTGGCTAACGTTATATGAAAAACCAGCTATTGAAAAATTTTAAAATTTTCCAAGATTTTTATGTCACATCACAAAATTCTTATTTCAATGCTTTAAAGTTGACTTCAAATGTAAGAAACATAAATTTTTGATGCAAATTATTTAGAAGGAGTACGTTTACTGAATACTTCACAAAAATCTAATTTTTCTTGAAATCCGCAAAAAAATAAATCCTTGTAAAAAAATTCAGCAGAGGGATTTACCTAAAAATTCACACAGTTAATTTCTGACATGCGTTTAACAAAACCTTAAAGTGCCAGATCCATTTTTTAAAATTTTGTTTAAGAAAATTTTTTAAGATTTGAAAAAGGAGTTTTCAAAATTTTATAAAAAATATTACCCGTTTTAGGTCTCATTGCGCCATTGGTTAACAACGTGGTAAAAAACAATACTTCATATCTGTGTACTTATGTATAAGTATAAAGATCAAAAAAAATTTTGGCTTTAATCAATTTCTGAAAGTTGGAAAAAGTGCTATCAAAGTTCATGACCTAGTGTTTTTTTTATTTTTGCACAAAAGTGGTCTGGGGTATTTGCTATTTCTTGGCGAGTTTTTATTCGATTTTTAAGTAATATAGCTTTTTGAAAAGATAATTTAATACTGAAATCGATTTGTAGAACAATTTGTCAAAAAAATTAAACTGTAGATCGAAATTATTGTAAAATCTGAAAAAAAGTCATATTTTCCCCATATAAACCTGAAATTTTCAATCGATTTCCCCCGCAACTTTTCTTTATCTGACTTCGCCATTTAACAAATGTCCATATAACGTAGGACCACGCTACTGTAAATGTAACTGAAATACAGTTATTTTCATTTATTTATGGGTAGTCGGTACTAAAAGTTTCTCAAATCTTTATATACTATATGTATGTATGTATATATTTCATCTGTCCGTGTGTATGTCAGTAAACGCTGGGACTGGTTTTTATGAAATTTTTGAGTGTGCGATTAAGTTGATTCGATAATGGTTTATATTGGTGCTAGAGTGGGGTCGATTCTGTGGGGTGTGGCACCTCCCACAGAAAGTAATTATTCAATATCATGTATGTATCTCCAGTACTATGAAAGGGGGAGCTTTGATACTTAGTGTGAATTTATCTGTTGTTATTGTAAGAAGCCTTGCCTAAAATGGACGGGATCGGAATTTGTGTAACATCATCTATTATTACTGCAAATAGACCTGTCGACAACGGGCGGGATCGGATAATTGTCTGTCCAGTACAAAGTGCATTTTCAATATATTATATATCTTAAGCAATAAAAAACAGAGAGTAACGATACTTTGTGTGAGTTCACAGGTTATTAGTGTGAGTAGTCGTGCTGAAAATAGGTGGTATCGTATCATTAGACGTGGCACCTCCCATACAAAATGATTATTATATGTCATATCTTTCGAGTACTATGACAGGAAGATCTTTGATAATTTGGGTGACTGTTATTAATGTAAGTTGCCGTGCTGAAAATGAGTGGGGATGAATATATGGGCGTGGTAGCTCCCACACAAAGTAAAAAATTTGCGCATGTTTGCCTGACCACCTTATATTGAAACAATATGTGCGTGATTGCTCCGAATTATTTTTGTTTATTTTAGATCCGCTAGGCGGCAAATTTTGCGAAAATTGTTATTTATGGTCCGATTTGGTTGAAATTCACTCCCCATAATATTTAAGTAAAAGGATAATCTTTGACAAAATTTGTACCCGATAAGTGGCTCACTCAAGGCCAATCAATGCAAGTCTGCGGCTTGGATTTGGAAAATTCACTCTTCGCATATAATCAATTATATTTAATTTTTTTATTAACCAACACTCAGGGGATGCTTCCTACAAATGCAGTGCATTGTGTTCATTTCAGGAAAATAATTTAAGCAACAGAGGAAAGAGGGAGTAGTGTTTGAGGATGTTTGCCTTAAATTTTATTAGATTGTAATTGTCATGAAAGAGTGTGGGGAGTTTTTTCCACATACGGCTAGTTCGACTGATAATCGAATTTTCTCTGTAATGCGTTATGTGGTCAACTGGACAATAGACTACAAATGGATGTGATCTTCAAGAGAAGCAGGTAGAGCGAACGGAAACTCAGGCACTTGGAGTGACTTCGTTAATTTCAGGTAAACATATACCACGGTAGTATCTATAGAACAGTATTACACAACCCACATTCCGACGATGTTCGAACGAGCCCTTCTTTGTAGATGGTCCAGTAGTTCTAAAATAGATTTTGAAGCAGCTACCCATATACGGGAGTTGTATTCCATTTTCGGTCGGATGTAAGAGGTATAGATTTTTAGGAGATCAGAAGCAGTGAAATAATTTTTGCACCGTTTTAGTAAAGCAAGCCTCCTGAATGCTTCTTTGGACACTTGAAATACATGTTCGTTCCAACCAGTGTTGCCAGTTTAGGGGATGTTCACCTATATTTAGGGAATTTCAAGGGGTAAACATTAGTTAGAGGAAAACTTATATTTATAAAAAATATATTTAGGGTACTTTTTTTTTTTGGGAATTTTGGAACAGTTTTTTTTTTTTTAGAAAAATGTCTTCTTACTCCCATAATATGCAACCAATCAATTTTGATAATATATGTTATGAAAAATAAAAACATGGTTCACTTTGGAAAAAAAAAAAATACATATAAAGAAAAGTGAAGCTTCTGTTATAACGTATTAATTTCTACTAGCAGATTCCAGCCCTCGAAATTCGAGTGCAAATTCTAGGAAATTGAATTTTTTCATTTAATAAAGACGCTAAAGGTATGCTTCTGAACGCAACTCATTTTAAATTAAGAAAAAAAAAAACTCAACACATTAACACAAACACATTAACAAATTTAATATACACACACATATTTAGCATTGTATAATTTTATGTATGCGTTAGTAGCAACTTTAAACGAGCATAACTCCAAAAAAATATTCTAGACGATGAAAATCTGTAAATCTAGGTAACAGCGAAAAAGAAATACCTTTCAAATGATAAATTTTTTGTCAAAATCGGGGTAAAACTGTGAAACTTACATCGGCCACAAGAAATCGCCTTGCCTATTAATATTATAGATATTTACATAAATTCTCTTTTGTGTATTTTCGAAAAAATTTAGGGTTTTTTATTACTTCCTTTATATTAACTCGTAGTGTCTGCTTGTTCGTTCGTTGACAAAACTTTGCATCGATTTTTAACCCTTTTCCCGTGCTCCAATCGAGCTGAAACTTTGCAGGCCGCACCCGGCGACGATAAAAATGATCTGACACATTTTTGATTTATGGCATAGATATTTTTCTAGACATATTTCATTTTCAATCAATCAATTATTTAATTACATTATGGTAAATTAATATACAAATAAAGGAAGTATGATAAAAATTTGGTATTTATGGGTTGTTTTTTTTTTAAATTCTTTACATATGTATATTAGGCATATAACTTTTTTTTGACTAAAAATTTGCCAGGCACTACGCTATGGGGCATATTGTACTGATAATAAAAAACGTTATCTTAGGTCAGTTAGAAACAAAAACCTTCCGCACCGAATGCGATTTCTAAAACCTTCCAGTTTTTTATTTTTAATTTTTTTTTTTTAACAATTTTAAAACAACATAACAATATTATTAAAAGAAAAGTACAAAAGTTCACGTTGATTTGCATTGCGGAAATATACATTGTATATACTCAAGTATATACTCTTAATTACTAATTAAAAAAATAATTATCTAAAATTTTATTTTAGGAGATTTTTTTTTCAAATTCGCTTAATTTAGGGGTTTTCTTAATTTTTTCGGGGAAAGAAAAAAGATCTAGCAACATTGGTTCCAACAGACATCTCATTGAATTCTCATGCCCTGAGTCAACTAACAACATTGAGTCTTCTGCGCATTAAAACCAATCCTATTCGCTTTACCCCATTGTTAACAGGTCTTGACTGAGTGTGTCATTCATTGCTTTGTTTTTTGAGTGATGATTCACAGAGGAGAAGTGCATGAGGTCATGTGGCTGACAGATTTATGACTTATAGTTAAATCGGTCCAGAAATTGATTTTGTACAAATTTCAAACGTTTGACTACTCTTTGTTTTATAAAATGAGCTAGTTAGCTTTGTTTTGCTTTGTATTTCGAGGGTTTATATTCAAAAAGTGTTGTCTGCTTTAACAAAATTTTTGAGGAGTGCGAGGCACAGCAATTTATTCATTAGATCTAAAAGTATTCATCGATCGGTTTAGTACAATATCTATTAAAAATTAATCCTACTATTGATGTTGAAAATTAAAATCATTATTATAGATAACAATTATCTTAGAGAATTGGTTAAAACCAAACCTAAATTATATTGTAAATTGCAGATAGCACTTTTTGAATACAAACCCTGATATAAAAAGTTCTTTTTGTTAAATTTCTTATTTAAAATAAATTTCAACTAATGTTGTTTAATCATTGTCCATTTTTACAGATGATCACGAAATTCCTGTTCTTCGACAAACTATTCTACACATTTTCAAACTAACAAACAGCACTTTTTAACGTTTTAATTTATAACTATAAAACATTTTATAAAAGCAAAAAATCCATCAAATTATTGGCGGTGATATGGGAGTGAGAAAACGATATTCAGTTGATTTAACTTCGCAGCAATTACAACAGACCCATCGAAAATGTCATCATAGACAATCGTACACAATAAAAACAACAACAACAACAACTACTACAAGAACAACAGAAACAGCAACAAATGTACAATATCCACCAACACAACAGCAACAGCAATATTTTAGAAAAAAACCGCAACGAAAACAGCAACAACAATGTAACATCCATAGTGGCCAAGAAATTGAGAAACAAACTAATAAAAGTAGCATAAGAACAACAACAACAAATCACAAAACAGATACGGCAATACATTTAAATTCTACTATAACGTTTTTTTCCAATACAAAAACAAAAACTTCCAGCTACCCCTCCAAAGTGGCATCTAGTAGAAGCAATAAATTCTTAAGAAGATTTTTGCATAATTTATGGTGTATATTTCTGGTGACCCTAACATATACATCATCTTGGAGTCAGTCGGCTAATTTTAAGACCACGTCCATGTCATCCTTATATCTGGCAACATTAACCTTAGCTAAAACATCTTATGTATTGGCAGCTTCCACATATGAACCAAATATTAAATTTCATCATAGCGATAGCGATTTAGAAGAATCCGATGGCATGATTGTCGAAGATATCGATGTTAATAGTAATGAACAACAATTGTTGGCCTATTATAAGAATGCTCAAAAGAAACACGAACAATTGAAAAGGCAACAACAACAACAGCAGCAGCGTCATCATCATCAAGAACGTGATGTTAAACGGGTTACATTAATGCCATTGGATTTTGATGATATTATTATACCCACGGCTGATGTAATCTCAACATTAGAAACGGTCGATTCATCGACAAAGCAAAAAACTAATGCCTTTAAACGTAGCACTACAAAACATACATCCCCACCAAAGTCTGTAACAAAGTCTTCGACAGCCACGCCATTAATAACAACAATAGCAACAACTGTTAGTGCGGATGAGAAATGTGAACCGAAAGTTTTGGATGAAGTACCAGCCGAACCGGTAAGTATGCAAAAGTGAATTATGTTTTATTTTGTAATTTAAATAAGTCGATTTTCAATTAGCACCTAACTGCTTCGAATTGTATTAAACTTCAGCACTTAAGTGTAAAACTTATAACATTAAGATTTAAAGAAGAAGAAATATTGTTTCTTTGTCTATTTTAAGACTAAAGTAAATTAACCATGGAAAAAACAAAACTTTAGGGGGGATAATTGGTTTTTAGAAGATTGTTCCTATTTTCTCTTGACAATTAAATGTCATAAGGCGCTAACAAAAAATTAAGGTTGGTTCCCTTTTTCTAGCCGCTAAATATAAAACAAAGATTCCTTAACTTTTCCCTCCTTCACATATTTAAATTTCAGCCCAATCACTATTTGTACTATTATTGTGCAATACATTTAATCGAATTGAACTTTATGTCCTCTTGTCCTCTGCTTGCACGTCTATTATTCATAACACATAAAATGATGCTTCACTAACACTAGGCAATCAGCGGATAGCAAAAATGTTTTTTTTCGACTAAAACTTAAAAAAGCGGAATAATAATTTGAAAAGTTGAAATCGATAAAACCAAGTACAGCAAAGGCCCTATTAAACTGAATGCTTCCGAATAATTGTATGTTTCATTAAAATTAGAAATTTTAATTTTATTACTTTTTAGGATTCTCGTTTATTTACTTTCAAATTACCAGAAAACAACTACACACATACATACATGTTGCCAAAATAAATGTTAATATGTACTTATGTTCAATACTTCACTAACCTAACATTACCTATTCCATTCAAATAGAATAATCCATAATAATTTCTCTTGTGAAAGAGAAAAAAGCAAACAAATTCCTAAAAATTTAAAATTCCGTGTAACTGAGTTGTTCGGTTAATTGAATGCCGAATAATCGGGCTTTTACTCTGTTCTGTAAAAGTGACAAAATTCAACTTTCCCATTTTTTTATATTTTACTGTACTAGTTAAAAATGATGAAAATATTTTTTAATAAATGGTATTTTTTGTGGGAAGGTAATTTTTTATGAATTTTTTAGGAAAAGCGGCTTTTATTTATTTTATTTTTTATGAAAATGTACTTTTTTATAAAAAGGTTCTTTTTTATAGAAAACTTTTTTATAAAAAGGTACTTTTTTATGAAAGGAAAAGTGCTTTTTTATTAAAAGTTATGAAAATTTACTTTTTTATAAAAAGTTATTTTTTTATTAAAAGGTAAATTTTTTATTAGAAGATACTTTTTTAAAAAGGTAAAAAGAATTAAAAAAAAATATTTTTTTAGGAAAAGGTACTTTTTAAACAAAGTTATTTTCTAAGAAAAAGTACTTTTTTCGAAAAGGTACTCTTTTTAAAACAAGTACTTTTTTGAAAAAGGTACTTTTTTACGAAAAAGATACTTTTTATGTAAATGTATTTTTTTATGAAAATTTACTTTTTTTTATAAAAAGGTCCTTTTTTATTAAAAGTTACTTTTTTATGACAAGATACTTTTTCTTTAAATAAAAGAATAAAAAAGATACTTTTTAAAAAAGGTACTTTTTACAAAAGTGCTTTAAAAAATTTCTTGGTTTAGGAAAGGTATTTTTTACACTTTTTTAAGTAATGGCGCTATGTTAAGAAAAAGTATTCGTGCATGTAAAATTTATGCGCTGGTAGTTAGTTATTGCATTAAAATTTAGACGTATGAGTGATAACTTTACAATTTTCTGAATTTAATTATTAATCATACGGCGTTAGAGAATCAGTAATGAGCTCAACTATATACGGTAAAAGCTCGATAATCCGGTTAATTGATTGTAGATCCCAATCGCATATGTTGAGTTTGCCGAATTATCGAGGTTATTGCCTTTATTTTTTTTTTTAATACAAAAAAGTGTTTAAATATATATATTTAAAAAAAAAGCAAAAGAATTCATATTTGTCATATGGTTTTTTCGGATATTATTTAGTCTCATAGAATTGAGTTATATAAAAAAAGATCTTCCCATACCGGGAATCGAACCCGGACCTTCAGGGTGAAAGTCGATAACACAAGGGAACAAAATTGAACTTTTTTTGTGTTGATTTGAAATTTATAGCAAATTTTTACTAATTTGAGGTCGCTGATTTCAAATCTGCACTTGGTTTTTTTCTATCAGCTCGACTTTTCGAGATATACCGTTATGTTCAAAATTAAGGCACTTCCGCTACATATATTGGAATAACTTGAAAACGGTTCACCATATTAAATTAAAAAAAAAATCCGAAACTCGCAAACAATATTCTCTTAATGCCGTGCTTACTTTGTTTTTAAATTTTCCAAGTAGTTTTAGAGATATCGTTCAAGTTTTGAAAAAAAAAATTAAAATTTTAAAAAAAAAAAACATTTTTTTTGTTCTTTAAAAATTCCTAAAAAATAAAAATGGGACAAAAATCACAGTTTTGGTCTACAAACAGTTAGTTAAATATATTTCGAATAAAATGAGCTTTATTTCATTGCAATCGGTGCACAACTTTTGATTTTGTTCACGATTTACTGAATTGATATAAATCGCGATTTCCATACAAAAATAACATTTTCTAATGTGTAAGTGTTTGTATGTAATAAGTTAGTTTTTTATGATTCTAAGAATTAAAAAAATTAAGTAATAAAAAAAGATTATTTCATTTTTATGGTCAGCTATACTTTTTAATTTAACACAAAAAGAGAATTTTAAAGAAAAATAAAAAATTTTAATACACAAATATTACAATGTAATTACAACTCATCGAAAAAGTTTCTTTTATAAGATTTTCTTAAATAACCTTGTTTAGAGGGATTTGTTTTAATGCTCCAGCAATAGTCCGCCATCATATGCTTATCCCAGTGACCCTGGTACCGCTCCTCTATAGTGCGGATATCTTGATGGAAACGTTCACCTTGTTCTTCACTGAAGTCTCCAAGATTTTCAGGGAAATAATCCAAATGACTGTGTAGGTAGTGCACCTTAATGCTCATATTACAACCAAGCTGCTTGAAATGTGACAACATGTTATCCACGTGGTCCGAATAGTGCTCACCCTTTTTGTTTCCCAGGAAATTGCGCACTATCCAAACAAATTCATTCCAAGCATTTCTTTCAATATCTGTCATGGAATTACTAAAATTTTCATCATTGATTAATTTTTTGATTTGAGGGCCATCAAAAATGCCAGCTTTCAGTTTCTCCGAACTCAAATTGTTGAACTTTTTACTGATATATCTAAAACAATCACCGTCCTTGTTGAGAGCTTTGACAAATTGTTTCATAAGTCCTAGCTTGATATGGAGAGGTGGCAGTATTATGCGATCCCTGGGCACAAGTGGTTGATTAACTATATTGTGGTTTCCTGGAACCATAGCTTCCCTCGAAGGCCAGTCTTTCTTACTCCAGTGTTCAGATCTGGCTCTGCTATCCCATAAACAAATGAAACACGGATATTTTGTGTAGCCACCTTGTTGGCCTAGAAGAAAATTCACCATTTTTAGATCCACACAAATTAGCCAGCGGTGTTCGTTGTACTTTATTTTATTTATAACTGAGGCAATTGTAGAATATTCTTCTTTAGCTTTAGTTGAATGTGCAATGGGCAACGAACCCAATTTATTACCGTTATGCAGAAGTACACATTTTAGGCTGCGTTTAGAAGAATCTATAAATAGTCGCCAGTCATTTGGATCATACTCCTCTAATCCCATCGCTGTTACTAAACCAGGAACATCTGAACAATAAACAAATTCATCGTCTTCGGAAAAGAATGGAAGTAAGTTTTTTTCTCTGTTACGGTAGTATGAAATTGTTGTTCCTTGGGTTAACAGATTTTTTTGCTTTAATCGAGAAGCAAGAATTTCAGATGCTTTTTTAGAAAGTCCAAGGTCTCTCACTAAATCACTAAGCTCCTCCTGATTAAATTGCTCGCGTTCAGAAGAAATATCTGAATGCAAGTCATCTGATCCAAATTCAGAAATTGGTGAAGGAACATTTTGTCGTAAGTCGTGGAAATTGTGTGTAGATGTAGATGGTTGTGGTTCTGAATCCTCACTAGAGTACAGGACTGGTTGGGTAATAGACAACACGTTAGGATAAATCCATTTAGACCGGTTTGTTTTATTAATGCCTGTTATGTTGACAGCGCAAAAATAACAATCATCATAATGATTCGAAGGTTCCCGCCAGATCATTGGTGTTTTATACTTGAAGTGGGTCCGTTGCTTGTTTGCCCATAACCTTAAATACTCTACACAGTTTTTACATACAGTATTAGGAATCCAGTACTTGTCACGGGTTTCCATGGTAAATCCGAAGTAGTCAAAATAAATTTTTTTAATAAAATCTGACACACTTTTTCTATTTTTTATAAACGTGTATTCGCCACATATGTTACAAAAATAGTTGGGATTGATTTTACAGGTGTTTCTTGACGTAGCCATTGCACAATTTTGAAGTATATATCAAAGTAACACAATTTTCAATAAATAACACACGGGAACAAAATTGAACTTTTTTGTGTTGACTGATTAAATGTTCAATGTAAAATGATTTATATTTTTTGTCGTTATACTTTTCGCTTTCGTAAACACTTGTTGAATGAGAAAAATTGGTTGAATGAACCCATATAAATACTTAGTAGTTTTTTACTGAAGTACCAAAAAAAAATTATATCCACAATTTTATTGACAGTCACTTATGAATGAACACATGTGTTCAGGGGAATTCCTTTAAAAAATCATCCGTTACCAACGGTAAACCACACATCAATAAAAACAAGTGGACTTTTCTTTTTTCTCTTTAATTGACTGTGAACTGACTAGGTGTCATAAAGGGACAATAAAATTTATAGGCGTTATGAGTTTGCTATCTTTTTTTATTACTTAATTTTTTTAATTCTTAGAATCATAAAAAACTAACTTATTACATACAAACACTTACACATTAGAAAATGTTATTTTTGTATGGAAATCGCGATTTATATCAATTCAGTAAATCGTGAACAAAATCAAAAGTTGTGCACCGATTGCAATGAAATAAAGCTCATTTTATTCGAAATATATTTAACTAACTGTTTGTAGACCAAAACTGTGATTTTTGTCCCATTTTTATTTTTTAGGAATTTTTAAAGAACAAAAAAAAATGTTTTTTTTTAAAAAATTTTAATTTTTTTTTCAAAACTTGAACGATATCTCTAAAACTACTTGGAAAATTTAAAAACAAAGTAAGCACGGCTTTAAGAGAATATTGTTTGCGAGTTTCGGATTTTTTTTTTAATTTAATATGGTGAACCGTTTTCAAGTTATTCCAATATATGTAGCGGAAGTGCCTTAATTTTGAACATAACGGTATATCTCGAAAAGTCGAGCTGATAGAAAAAAACCAAGGGCAGGTTTGGATTCAGCGTCCCAAATAACCTTAAAAACAGTATTCAGTTCTTAATCAACAGAACCATTGTTCCCTTGTGTAATCTATCCACTAGACCATGCTCCTATATACAAAGCCGCATTATCATACGATCGATTTATGTTCATCAATAAATTCATTCGCTTTAATAACGCAAATACGCATCGGGAGCGATTAATCAACAGTAAAACTGCTCCTATTGACGATGTTTGGCAAATGTTGCAGGCCAATTTGGCGGCAGCTTACATGCCGCAAAATTATATGAACGTGGATGAGCAAATATTCTCATATGGAGGCTGCACACTTTTTATGAAAAGGTTTTTTTTAATGAAAGTTTAATTTTTTATAAAAAGTTATTTTTTATTATATGGTACCTGTTTATTTAAAAGTACATTTTCTATAAAAAAATACTTCCTCAAAAAGGTACTTATAAAAAAAGAATTGAAAAAGTTTTTTTTTTAGGAAAAGGTACTTTTTAGAAAATTTACTTTTTAAAAAAAGGTTAATTTCTAAGAAAAAGTATTCATTTTAGAACAGGTACTTTTTTTAAGAAAAAGTATTTCTTTAAGAAAAGGTAATTTGTTCGAAAAGGTACTCTTTTTTAAAAAGGTACTTTTTTGAAAAAGGTACTTTTTTGGAAAAGCGACTTTATATGTAAATGTATTTTTTATGAAATTTTACTTGTTTTATAAAGGTACTTTTTATATTAAAAGGTTCATTTTTGAGGAAAATATACTTTTTTAAAAGTTACTTGTTAAGGTACCTTTCAAAAAAGGTACTTTTAAAAAAAAGGTACGTTTTAAAAAAGGCTGTTTTTTAGAAAAATTACTTTCTTTAGACAAGGTGTTTTTTTGAAAATGTAATTTTTTCGAATGGTACTCTTTTAAAAAAGGTAATTTTTTTGGAAAAATAAAATAACGATTAGTTAATTAATTTTTTTCTGACACCAGTTTACGAGTCATAGCTAGGCGAATATAAGTCCATTTGAAAACAAGTAAGAAAGCTATATTCGGCCTATACTATAAAATACCCTATACCGTGAAAAAAAAATAAAGAAAAAAATAGATGTTTGTATTCAATTCGGATTATAGAATTCGCAATAAGTTAAGAAATGCAGTCCGGATTATCGAATTATATGAATTATCGAGTTTATACCGTATTAGATAGCGTATTTCAGGAAGAAAATATAAATATATTTTGCTATACTCGTAATTTTTGCCATAACTGACCCCACTAAATATATTCCTGATAGACCCATTTTGGACCTGATCCCCATATAATCTAAATAAAAGTAATGATTAGTTAAATGTTGACAGAGTCAGAGCTCTAGCTACTCGGGAAGTTTGTAAAAAAATCAGTAACAAAATTCCGTCTCAAACAACCGAACAAACGGAGTTAAGTAAAAGCATGTAAAAAACTTACCCATAATTTTTTTATTGTGATTAAAAATAGTCACACTTAAAGTTGTTGGCTAGTGTAATTAATTAATAGTAAATAAACTGTTTTTGTTATTACAGTTGATCCATAATTATGACATCATATTGTCTGACTAATATGTATTTGTTTTTCCTATAAATTTATGTGTTACAAACAATATAAATAACAACAATTTTTATGTTTCTATTTTTATAGGCCTACATAAATAGTTCTAATTTGTAAACATTTACACTATATGACACAACCAAACACAACACATACGTATGATTAATATTTAATTAATTGTTACTCATTCGCCATGACGTTTGCATAGTAAATACAAACACAAATAAACAAATATTGTTGTACTCGTAGTAGGGAAACTAGACACAATACAAAGAAAAAAGTAAATAAAATAATAGAAACCGAAATAGAAGAAAAAAATTTGAATTTTGGATTTCATGGGTTGTAAATTATGGGTTTCATTACATAATTATATATTGATTATATTCAATTAGATTCGATTAGATTCTTTATTTGTTTTAATTTTTTCATTTTAAGTTATAGAATATTATTCTTAAAAATAAGTAAAGACTATAAAGAGTTTACGGCATGTTTTAAAACCATCTGCCGGAAGTTTGGATGTTTAATAGCATAGATATATAGAACATTCAACAAACAACAAAGAAGAAAAAAGAAAATAAGCTAAAATAAGTGTACCTTTTAGTTCCAAAGATGTGTCTTCGGATATGGTTCATATTTTATGCCAACAACGATCTGGTATTAATATATCTCATATTAATGCTCAGAGTTTAAGACCAAAAATAGATGAATTTCGTTATATATTTGAGAGGTCCGGCGTTGACATTATATGTGTATCTGAAACATGGTTCAAGGAATCTATTCCAGATGATATTGTTACCTTAAACAACTTCCAAATATATCGTTGTGATCGAAAAACTCCTTGTGGAGGTGTGGCTATATATGTAAAAAAGGGTATAATAAGTAAAATATGCAGCAATTCTAACGATTTTGATAACTTATATAATCAAAATGATAATTTGCTTAATAATATAAATACTAAAATAGAATACTTATTTGTTGAAATTGTAGCCGGTGGTAAAAAATTACTTGTTGGATCTGTTTACAGACCTAATTGTAAAGTAAATACAGGCAATTTTTTGGAAAAACTTAATACCCTCACTGTGAAGTACGATGATGTAATAATATGTGGGAATTTTAATTCAAACATACTTATTGAAAACCGGCTTATAAATGACATGCAATCTATTGGCTTTACACCAACTAATACCATAACTCCAACTCATTACACTGCTACAAATAGCACATTACTGGACATATTTTTTGTCAGTAATACGAACAAAGTTTTGCTATATGACCAGTTATCGGCACCATGTTTCTCCAAACATGATCTTATTTTTCTGTCTTATGACTTCCGGCTACAGTATGTATCCGAAACAGTTACTTATTATAACATTCATAAAATAAACGATAATGTACTGACCCGTGAGTTTTACAGTATTGATTGGGATTCAATCTATTACATGCCCTCAGTGGATGATCAGCTCAATTTTTTAGAACACAACATACTAAACGATTTTAAAAGGTCAGTTCCAGTTAAAAAGTTTAAACAGGACTTTCAGAATAAACCATGGTTCAGTAGGGAAATTAAAACGGCAATTGCTCGAAGAGATTTTGCTTATAAAAGGTGGAAATTTTTTAAAACTGATAATTTGCATATAGAATTTAAAAATGCACGAAGAGATGCTAATATGAAAATAAAAAACGCAAAATCTGAATTCTATTCGCATCGTTATTCATCTGCAATCGGTTCTCAGAAAACGTGGAGAGTCATAAGTGAAATTGGTATAGGTAAATCACCTTGCAGAGTAGAAACTGATGTTAACATTAATGAGATAAATAATTATTTTTTATTTTTATTTTATTAGTATTATATAATACAATTAATGACATTATATAATAAATTTGAAAAGAGTACTAGATAATGAGATAAATAAGGCTTTCACAAAACTTCCAAATGTTCCTCCTAATGCCGGTTACTATGACCAAAATTTACCCTCTAATATTAGCTGCAACCCATTTAGCTTTGATTGTGTATGTGAAGCAGATGTATTGTCCACATGGCTTGCTATTAAATCAAACGCTGTTGGGTTTGATGAACTTCACCCTAAATTTTTAAAAATAATTATCCACCAATTGTTACCATATATCACTTATATATTCAATAATATAATTACAAAATGCATTTTCCCTACAAACTGGAAGTTTGTGCTAAAATAATACCAGTACCTAAATCTAGCAAAGAATATCGACCTATTGCCATCTTACCTTATTTATCAAAAGTATTTGAACGTTTACTACATCAACAATTAAATAAATTCATTAATGATAATAATTTATTGACGAACAGACAATCCGGATTTAGACCAAAGCACTGTTGCATAACGGCTTTAATTGATGTTTCTGAAGAAATACGGCGACGTATCGATGCGGGTGACGCACAGTGTCGTGGTTTCATATAACGAGTGGCCAAAAATAGAAGGAGTTGTCAGAAAATTCTAAAATTTGGCACAATTGATTTAATTGATAAAATATAGTTACATCTAAAATTTTGTAATTTTAGGTCCAAGGATTCGTGTCCTTCCCATATATTCTGAATTAAAAAAATGACATAACTCATGTAAAAAAAATAATAACTTAATGAAATTTCGTATATACGTTAGTTTAAATATCTTTAATGCTTAGTCCAAATTTCGTTTAATTCGGGGCAAGGATACGCCTACCTCGAAAATGTCCTTTTTTAAAAAAGTAAAAATAAGAGCAAACCAATATAATTTTCTTATTTAATTTGGCACACAAATTACTTACAATGGATTTTATGTGTAACTATACACATTTTACTTTTTATTCAATGCAAAAAAGCTTGCGCAAAAAGCTTTCGTCATTAGCTTTCCCATACATCCTTAAAGACATGTAAAATCCAAGCATTTTACCACAATTAAAAAAATTATTTAAGTTATCAAACATAATTTTTATTACTTTATATACATGAAAACATAAATATGGGTATACCTCCTAAAACTGATTAATTATTCATACAACTGACAAAAAAAAAACAATACTTAAATTATTATTAAACAAAAATTAATATATACATTAATAAATTAATACTACATAACATAAATATTCTAATCATAATCGCTGGTAATATCACTCTCAGATTCCTCTATCATACCATTGTTAGACACTATGTTCGCACCATCTTCTCTTTCAATTACATACATGCTTATATCATTCTTATCGTAGTTTTTAAAAAGTTTTTTCTGACTATACATCGAAATTGATGGTTCTGACTGTATTATAAGATAAACTATTAGGTCCTTATTAGATTGAACCCTACCTGTTTTTCTCGTATGCCTTAACCTGGCATTTATTATAATTTCAATGGCTTCTTCTGATAACATTCCAATGGGAATGGTAAAATACTTAACATAATCAATGCCGTGAATTAAAATTTTGTACACTGTTGCAGGCATATAGTACCAAGGATACAATCTGAAGTAAAGAAGTGCAGTTTCTTTTAAGAGGTTCTCAAAATTTGGAATATTAATATTGCGCCCACATGACAGTGTTCTTAAAATAATTGAAAAATTGTTAATTAATGTTTTATCTACACCTGTAATTTCAGCCGAAAGCTCTACAATTGAAAAAAAACGTCTACCTGTATTTACAGCATTCGATGTACCATATCCCGTCTTAACCCTGTCAACTATCAGGCCCATTTCTTTTTTAAATCTATCTTGTATAATCCTTTTTTTTCTCGTCAACTTGATCGCTCATTTCCTTTCCTGTTTTTCGCCATGTTTTGATGGATTGTTTATACGCAATATGTAGAATACATTCAAAACACTTTATCCATGCGTGCAATGTCGACAATCCGTATTTGTGGCACCCTTCATTGACAGGCCTTTTAAAAATTTACATTCTATTCATTTCGGATGGCTTTGCTCCACACAAAACGCAATTTGAACTACTTTTGTTTTCATTTAATACATTTAAAACCGCACCGTCTATCATTGTTAACTTCATATTGTAATGAACAATTTGCGTTTGTATGTTTCTCCTCACTGTGTTTATTACATCAGGGTTTTCCTTGGTAAATATTATTTTGAGAGGACTGCATAACCTCCAAGAAGAGTGTTTATCATTTTGCCATACTACTTTTTCATCTGCCCAATCCAACAAACGTAATGGCACAAAAGAGGTTACAAATAAAAATTCATCACTAGCATCTTCGTTTTCAAATTTTTGTTTATATGAACTATGACCACTACTGCCATCAAATCCCCATTTGCATTCTAGAATTAGATCGTTTTTAGTTTCAAGTGCGGAGCTATTTAATATGCTTTCAGAAAATTGTTTGCAAAGGAATCTCTGCTGAATTTTCTGTTATATGAATATCATCAGGAATTAATTTTTTTTAGCTTGTGCAATTAAATAATAGGAGGGAAAACAATTCTCGTGCACAGAATTTACTACTTTTCTTATCATGTTATATTGTCTTACAGAGAGATCCATGTCAATATATAGGGCTAAAGCTCTTTCCACTGATATTTTATCTTTTTTTGACACAGATACTTTGTCTGCGGCTTTAGTAAGAGCATCACCTGATGTACACGAAACAAGTTCTTCGATTCGCCTCCTTTTCGTTCGTTGTGATGCATTCTCATAAGAAACAGATGGCCGGCCCCTACTGGTACTTGTACTGGGTTCCTAATAGAACTGAATTAGGTTTTACTAAAAAAAATCTAAGATCATAAGAATACTTACAACGCAAATGTCTTCCTTAAATATCTCAGCATCTAGCCAGTTACTCAACTCAGTTTCAAACCTACTTTTCCCACGTCTGTATTTAACCCAATTACTGCTAATTTTAAAAAGAGTGAATTTAAATTTTTCCTTCTCTGCATTCGTTAATATTCTTCGAATACAATTTTTCACAAACTGTTCAATTGGATGGAACACATTAACTGCATTACTTTTCTTCAACTCCAACCACTGCTGAAAAATATCACGAATCTGTAATGATGTCGACACTAAAAAACATTCACAAAACACGTAAAAGCAGTCAGAAGCAGCTAAAATCTCTATATGTTAAAATACATACTTGTATCAATAAAATATCAAAAAATTTTGAAAGTGATATCAAGTGTTTTCTTTTAATTTACTTTAGAACTTAACTTATGTACCAAAATACTGACATTATTAAGAACTGTCATTTGGCTAACGGTATTTCGCGTATGGTTAATATTTGTAAACAAAAACAGTGTTGTAATTAGAAATACATACCTGGCTTACAACCCTGTTACAAAAATATTAGCCGTTACCAAACCAGATTTGAATTTTAGCTATAACAACCACATGTAATATTTGAGGTTTTCCCCTAGATCTACCATGTTGCATAAAATCCTTAACTTTGAACTGTAATAACTCAAAAAGTACGCAAAACTTTAACGTAATATTTCACATATGAAGTTATAGAAGTGTTTTCTATAAAATAAAATTAAAAAAAAATAAATAAAATTCGTACTTTGACTTTAACCATTTTTGGCCACGCTCCCGACAGTGTGTGACGTAGCACTACTTGTTCTACTGGATCATTCCAAAGCTTTTGATATGGTAGATCATGATGTTCTTTGCTTTAAGCTACATAAAATGTTTAATTTCTCTTTATTTTCCACTCGATTGTTATCATCGTATTTATCAGGTCGCTCTCAGTCTGTCTTTGTAAATAATAAAACTTCTTATTCTTTGCCAGTTTTAAAGGGTGTGCCGCAGGGTTCTATACTTGGACCTCTACTTTTTACGATACATGTTAATGATCTACCTCGACAACTGCAATACTGTAGTATACATATGTACGTTTACGATGTGCAACTCTATGTCGGTAGTCACATCGATAATATAAACAATTGCATTGAAAATATTAACACGGAGCTTGAGAGAATCAAGGGATGGGCAAATGCGAACGGACTGTGTCTAAATCCTCTCAAGTCTAAATATTTAATATTAGCCAAAAGGACATTGATCTTGCCCCAGGAGCCAATATTACTTCTGAATAATCAACGAGTAAAAATAGTACAAACCGCGAAAAATCTTGGTGTTACTTTTAACGGCTCACTGACATGGTCTGACCACATAAACATTGCTTCAGGGAAAACTTTTTCAATGTTACGGACTTTATGGCATACCCAATACTTTACACCACAAAAAATTCGTATATTAATTGCTAAAAATTATCTCATCCCCACATTGTTATATGGATGCGAATTATATGCGAAAAGTGATTCCAGAAGCAGTAGAAAACTTCTATCAACGTATAACTCCATATTAAGATATGTTTTTAGCTTGGGAAAATATGACCACATTTCTCAGTACTCTAAAAAGCTTTATGGCGTAACCTTTTCTGATCTGTTGAACATTAGAACATTGATACTGTTACATAAGGTTATATTCACTCGCCATCCAATGTATCTATATGTAAAATTTGAACTCACGGACTCTGAAAGGACCAATGACATACGGCCTATTAAATACGAAAACTCTCTTTCAAAATTTCAATTCTATGTGAATTCAATCCGTCTTTGGAACTCGCTACCATCAAATCTTAAATTTATAAGCAACGCCCAACAGTTCAAGAAACAAATTTTTAAATTCTATTCTATTTTATTTATTTATTTTTTTTCTTCCTCTTTGCTTTGTTAGTCAATTTTTCCTTAACTTTTTTATATATTCGATGTTATGTATGATTTTAGTTATTTTCATATTCTGTAATTTTTATTTTTATTTTTTTAATTTAATCATCATTATATTAAAGCAATTATAATAACCAACAATGTAAAACTCCTTAACTATAATTATAAGATTTTTAATCTTGTTGTTTTGGAAAACAAATAAATACAAATACAAATACAAATACAAATACAAATACAAATACAAATACAAATACAAATACAAATACAAATACAAATACAAATACAAATACAAATACAAATACAAATACAAATACAAATACAAATACAAATACAAATACAAATACAAATACAAATACAAATACAAATACAAATACAAATACAAATACAAATACAAATACAAATACAAATACAAATACAAATAACTGCTATATCACAATATTCATTAAAAATTTTATTCATTAACTAAAAATTTCCAATATTTCATGGTGCTCTTTATGTAATTATATAATGGGAACCAATTTTCGTCAAAGCCATCATTTAAAATATTGAAAATTTAATCGTTTGTTAACCTTGAGTATCGTAGAAAACTAGAACTTATTTCATTTAAACCAGGCACCTTCCTAGAAAATGCAGTAGTGCTTCTTCTTCATTCATATTGCATAGAGAACACAATCTATTTTGGTCTGTCCTATAGTGGTTGCCGTTCAGCCATAAGAGATCAACACAAACCTTCATTATAATAGAAATTCCATGTTTGTTATATCGTTCGTTGCAGTATGTCTAGATTTTAGAATGGTTTATAAACTTGTATACTCTTTGTTGGCTTTATAATGCATTTACATGATGCTCGTATTTTATTTCAGTTTTCATTATTTGTATTCCATATAACTTGCTTCTGATTAAATTTGTTGAAGCTTAAGCTGTGCTGAAAGAAGGCAAGCAAATTTTTGTTCTAGTAAATATTTTTGCTATTATTAATTTTGTGAGTTTGATTATCATATTTGAAAAAAGTTTTAGACTTGCGTACGACAAAATTAGTGCACGGATAATTATATTTAATAAATAAAATATCATACATTAAAACTTTTAGTGATTTTTGTACTTAAAGATACCAACTTTCTTGAAAAAGTTGAAGTCTTTTCAGGAACTTGTTTTGTGCCATGAATAATCCAATATCTTTCAATGGGTCTGTGCTCCGGACAGTTAGGTGGATTTGCATATCTGGGTACAGTTACAATATTATTATTTTCATACCATTCAATTGCCGATTTGCTGTAAAGATACGAAGCCAATTCAGGCCAAAAAATTTAAAGGCCTCGTGCTGTCTTATGAATGGTAAAAGTCGTTTTTGCAAGCACACCTTTATATACATATAATTCGGTGTTAATTGTCCCAATTGTAACAGATACAGATTGCCTGCCATACCAAAAATTTCTTAGGGCATTTTCACTTCTTTTTTTGTCTATACTCTTCTTAGACATTTCTCCTACGATCTGCAACATAAAAGTCGATACTTGGAAGCTGCGAAAAGTTACCAAGAAAAGAAGTCTTATTGACAATAACGCAGCAATGAAAGAAGTGAAAGTATTTTTGCTCTGTTTTATGCATTACTATTCTATTTCGAATTCCCGTCAGGAACTTTCTGTACTTTGTATGACTTTAGCCCTTCCATCCTTTTAACTTTTCCGACAAAAGCCTCAGAACCTTGTACTTTTTCGGCTACTTTTCTTCCCGATATATTGGTATTTTTTTAAAAAAGAGTAACTATCTTCATGACAGCATTTGGACTTCTAAAACCTCTTTTTACCACTGTATTTTTTGCTATCAACAGCTAACTGCTCAACATAGTTTTCTCGAAAGTCTTTGGAAGTCCAATTTGGAATTTTCCTTAATCAATCTAAAATAATTTTTTTACATAATTTTATTTCTCAACCCTTTTTAAAGTCAAAAATAATATAGTTAATTACAAACTCGACGGGAGGATTTAACAAAGGCGACGTGATTAAAAAAAATAATTTTGAATTTTACACGCGAATATGTGTGTCTGGGCACCACTGGCGCCATTAGATCGACACCACAGGAGGGACTGGAGGTAATGTTGAACATCACGCCTATTGACATTTTCATTAAGAACATGGTGGCGAAACTTTCTCTCCACTTAAGAGAGTCATATAAGCTGGAACAAAGCACTTGGTGATACAGCACAATCCTACGGACAGTGGGCGGGACAGAAATTGATTTTGAAACCGATTTTAATTCAGCGGTGATAAACTTTGGGGGTAATTTTACTATCCAAATACTGACTAGGGAATACTGGCCATAGACAGGACTGCGATCTCAGTATATGCCGATGGTTCGAAGAAGGAAGAGGGTACAGGGTCAGGGTTTTACTCTGAGCAACTTACCATTCAGATATCGCGGAGAATCCCTGACAAATGTAGCGTATTTCAGGATGAGATTCACGCAATTCCCATATCAGCGATATTATCGTGGACAGTCTTGCTGCTCTCAAAGCTCTGAAATCGAGAACGGTTATATCGAAGTATGTGAGGGAATGTATCAGGTCCCTCAATCCGGCAACACACCTTGAGGCCAATATGGGTTCCAAGACATAGTGAGGTCAAAGGAAACGAACTGGCTGACGAGTGTGCGCGGAAAGGCTCAGAATCTTTGAGTGAGACGATGGACACTGATATGAGAATCCCTCTATCCGAGGTGTCTAGTCTTATTGAAGAGGCAGCGGATCTTGAATTAAGGACAAGGTAGACACAACTGACCTCTTGCAGAATATCACAGATCCTAAGGAGAACGTAAGCACTTCTTGCTATTGGTAAAGGGATAATCAGCCTACCTATAGGAGTACTCACTGGACACTGTGTAATAGGGCGGGTGGTTGAACGCACGGGTGCAGCGAGACCTGACTTTTATAGGAGCTGTATGGATGTAGGCGAGGAGGAGTCGGTGCAACATTTGCTGTGTGAATGTCCAGGAATGAAGGAAAGGCGCCTTAGATATCTAGGGACAAAGATTCTTCGACAACCTGTGCTACATAGTAGATGTTCCACTCAGAGACGTTAGAGACTTCTTGAGGGAATCTCGCTAGTTCAAAGGGACGCATAGCGGATGAAAGAGCTCTTTTTCGCTTTTCTTTTCTTTACCATTCTCCTTACTTTATATATCTGTACCTTTTAATCTCTTTTCCTTCCGACACTTTCTAAAGGGTAGGCTATATCGTACTCGCCTTCGGGCGGGCGAACCATCTAACCGAATCTAATATTTGTGCACTAATTTTATCGTTTGCAAACCTTACTGGAAATATAGGCTATATACAGTGTCTGACAAAACATGTTGGAGTGAAATAACATTTCATTATTTTGTGCATTTTGTTTTGAAATATCTAAACAAGATCCATGAAAAGGATTTTAATTTTTGCGTTATATTGTAAACAAAAATATTTTTAAAAAACTAAATTTTATAATATAAAAGAGTTCAAATTGTATAAAAAGCATGCGTCAAAACATATTGGACTTTCGACAGTGTAATTATGGTAAAGCTGCAAATGTCCCGTTATTATTATAAAGAGAGAATAATAGTACAACAAATTAATATTGAATAATGTGGTGTTACATTATTCATTCTGTAGTCGTTTAATACTTTCTCAAGACAAAGGTGAGGGCTTAAGGAACTGAGAGTGAAATCTTACTAATTTTCCTAATTTTTAGGGTCAGACCTAAAATGGCTGGAAATAAATACAACGGTCAGTTTAAAAAGTTAATAATTACAAATTCTAAAGATGGTATATCACAAAAAAACATTTGCGAAAAGTTTTCCTTACCAAAATCGACTGCCAGCTTAATTATAAAGTAGTTTACAACGTCAGGAAAACTTAATAATGTTCATCGCGGTGCCCGACCAAGATGCACGACAGTGAAAGACGATCCAAAAATAGCAAGAAAGTTTAAAAAATATCCAGATAAGTCAGCTCCTGCAGTTGTTGAAACTCTGGACTTACAAATAATTAGTCGAACCGTACAGAGAAGAGCATGTGATGAAGGAATTAATAGTTATCGGGCATAGAAGTCATTTATTTCGGATAGAAACCAAAAAGCTCGAGTACAATTTGCTAAGGAGCACATCGACTGGTCCATACAGAAATGGAATACGATTTTATTTAAAGATGAATCAAAATTCAACTTAAAAAAACTCTGATGGCATGAAGAGAATACGCAGCCCGAAAAGTAAGAGATTGGATCCTAAGTATTGTCAAGGTACTGTAAAACACTAAGGTGGTAATGTGATGGACTGGAGTTGCTTTTCTGGAAATGGTTTAGGGCTCCTACCCAAAATAGACAGAATTATGGACAGGTTCAGGTAACAATCCTAGAAAATGGAATATGCCACTTATTTGGCAATTTCAATAAGACAATGATACAAAAGTTATCTCAAGGTATGAAAAAGATTGGTTTGAGAAGGAAGAAATTCGTGTCATGAAGTGGCCAGCGCAATCTCCAGACCTCAACCAATTCAGAACCTTTGGGAAATAGGGAACAAAAGGACCAATAGAGAAGGTGTAGGAGTAGAAGTCTCTTGAGTTTTACGTGCGTGCCTGTCGTGTTGACTTAACCACACGGTGGTCTTAGCACTGGGTGAGATACAAGGCGTCCACCTGCGCCCCTTCCTTAGATGGTAGCAAACTAGGAGAGTTGATTTGACACAAACTCCTCCCTTTGCTATTGGGTTGGCCCGATCTAAAAGCCTTCTACTCTATGGGTCGTAGAACCCGGTTGAATGCAACTCCACATCGAACTATGTTCTTCCCGCGATTTTGGGCCACCACAACCACCACGAAACTCTCCGAAGGGACCGTTCGCAAAAAAGCTATTTAAGGATACAATACATTGTCCTCGGTCATCGGCAGTACTTGCAAAAACACATACTTCCAATAACCGTCCATTTGTCTACTACGTTCGTTCTTACTAGCAGTTATTATCAGGTGGCCCTTATGTACCACGTTCCGTATCAACATTTCAAGCGTTCTTGGACTCGTCTTCCATCCGACCCTCTTGCCTACTTATTCTACTGCAATGGCCATCTTTGCTAGGACTGGTACTAGCTCATCCATTCATAGCTTCTAACTTTTCGACTCATGCCTTCCTCCGTTTACTACGCTCAGAACTTACTAATCGGCGCCATCATGCTTTCGGTAATTCGCTTTTCAACTGGTCTCCAACTTGTCTTGGACGCTGTATTGACATGTGCACCTGTCTCAAACGCCTTTGACTTGTCTTCGACCCACTCTCTCGCTCAATTCCTCCATCATGGTATCTTGTCAGGACAACTGACGCACCCACGCCCGGTCTCCTTTCGCTCATGTACCATCTTACCATCTTACCAACATTATCTTCGTTACACCTTGGGACACCAACACAATTATGGGATGTGACAACCATTTCATCTGGTAGGTTTTGACACCTCCAGTTTTATGTTTTTGCTTGTGCTGTCTTTTAGCGTTGCCCGGGAGCACCACGTGGACGTAGGTTATAGGATGGGCGAAGTATCAACCGTTACTGGCGAACCAGTAACTTTATGATACAACTTTGCTCCCGGTGTAGGAGTAGATAAAATTATTTGCTACTTGGTTTGCTATAAGGAAAACGACAATAGATAACCTTATTGCTTCCATGTCAAAAAGATGTGCTGCCGTCCTTAAACAAGGTGTATTCCACAAAATATTGATCCCAACATTTAGTTCAATATGTTTTGTCACCTGAATTTTTGATATTTTTTTTTTTTTTTTATAAATATTTTAAAGTTTTGACTAAAATGTAAAAATATCGTTTAGTTTTTATACCCTATACCACTAAGTGGTTTGGGTATAATGACTTTGTGCTGCTGTTTGTAACTACGAAAAATATTTGACCTAGACCTATCTTTTATTATACCGATCGAATCAGAATCACTTTCTGAGTCGATTTAACAATGTCCGTCCGTCCGTCTATGTGTCCATGTAAACCTTGTAAGCAAACTGCAGGTCGCAAATATGAATATATTTTGATGCAATTTGGTATATAAGCTTTCATTGGCCATGGAATGAACGCTATTGAAATTGGTGAGAATCGGTCGATGTTCAGACGTAGCCCCCATACAAATGACCCCTATGAAATCTACATAAATTGTCATAAGATCCAAATTATAATATAGATCTTAGTCAAATTGGGTTTGTGTGTGTTTATTACATCCATTAATGAGTAGTCCAAAAATGATCCCTATGGGACAACTCTTAGTCATAGGCCCCATATAGAGCTGCTTCCCGATCTTCACTTAAATCTATCAAAAAACAAAAATATTGCTCGGATTCTTGTCAAATTTTGTTTTTATATATTTTTGCAAAATACAAGAGACTTTACCAAACATAGTCAGGATCGTTCCATTTTTGGGCCTAGTCCCCATATAGATATAGCATGCGATTTGAACTTTTTCATATCTGCAGTCAAAAAATTAATAAAAATGCCACTCAAATTTGGTTTATGCTTATTTTCTATATCCAATTTGTTGGGCCTAAGAGATATGATCTCTAAACAAATGGTATAGGGTATCGTACTATAATTTTATTATTTGTTAAGAATAAAGCATATATTTCGAATTCAATTCATATATCTATAATATTAATAGGCTAGGCGATTTCTTGTGACCGATGTTTGGTTCTACCGTTTAATCCCGATTTTGACCAAACGTATATTATTTGAAAGGTATTTCTTTTTAGCCGATTTGCAGCTTTACAGATTTTAAAATTTTTTCCGTTATTTTGAGTAACTTGCATTTAAAGCTGCTACTAACACATACACAAAATTAAACAATGCTATGTGTGTGTTTATTAAATTTGTTAATGTGTTTGTAATAAAAATGAGTTTGTTTTTTATGTTGATTTGTGAATTTGCTATAACTGATTAGCATACCTTTAGGGTCTTTATTTAATGAAAAGATATAATTTCCTAGAATTTGCACTCGAATTTCGAGGGCTGGAATCTGCTAGTAATGTTTATCGTATTTAATTCGACATGTTTGTAAATCTTAACAAAAATTTCTGTTCAGTGCAATATGTTTTGTCCGACACTGTATATATACATATATATACATATAAATGAGACTCTTCCTGTTCTGTCGGTAGATTTTGCACTCTTTTCGAATAGGACCTTTCCAATTTGTCTACATGCTCAAAGCCAGAAAAAGCCCATAAGATTGTATAGACCTGCAAATAGATTGAAGTAATATTCCCTTTGGTTTTAGTGACACATCCATTTTTCCGATAAAATTTTTCCATGTGATATTTATACAAACTTTTGCCAAGCCATTTTCAAATATATGGAAGTCAATAAAATACCTAAATACTTATACTCTGACACAATCTTTACGGCTTCCCCATTAAATCTCCATTTTTCATTTGTACCGACACTAACACCTTTTCTGAATATCATTATTGCAGATTTTGCTAAATAAGTAATTGAGTAGCCCTTACGAAAGGGCGCTTGCAATTTATAATTTTTTTTTTTTATTTATTTAATTTGGTATCCCACCCAACAAGACATGTGATCTTCAAACAGAGCGGGTTCTAATATATGTTAAATTGATTTATGATGTACAATGGAACTTAAAGCTATTATCTCAATATTTAAATTTAATTAAAAAAGAATTAAAATAAAAAGAAATAAAAAATAAATAAAAATAACTGACTTTAATAGGAATATTAAGAGCATTAAGAATAAAAACATCCATATAAGTAAGAAAAAATTAAATAAAAATTGATAAATTAATAATAAAAAAAAAACTTACATTTAACAATGTCTGTACTTCTACTACTTTAAGACTCATGTTTTGCTGTAGATGTTACCAAAATGAAATAAATAAATAAATAAATAAAAAATAAATAAATAAATAAATAAATAAATAAATAAATAAATAAATAAATAAATAAATATGAAAACAAATATAAAATAAAGAATGAAATCAAAAACTAACAACGCAATTTTGATGTATAAAATATAGAGAAATTACAATACTACTTAGAATAAAAGAAACAAAAGAAAAAGAGGAGAAAAAAAATATTTATATATTAACTTAAAAGCTATTTTGACAATTGTTAATTTTATGTAATGTAGATGAGTGTAAAAACAACAATTCCCATTTGTATCGCTCGAAAATTATTTTCTTAAAAAGTGAGACGTTGCTAACTTCTTTAATTGTAAACTATTCCAAAGACGTACCGCAAATATGAAAAACTGCCATTCAGATATCAAAGTATGGAGCCGAAATTGTATTAAATTATTTCTTCGGAGCCTGCTAAAACGCAAACGCTTATAAAGATATTCTGGTTCTTGATTTATAATAATTTTGTGTAAAAAAATTAGTGATTTTATTTTTAGTAGGTCATCAAAATCGACCCATAGATTGTCTTTGAGTAGGAAGAAATGTGATCGAACCTTCTGAGACCAAAAACGTACCTTGCGATATTGTTAAATGTGATGTTTAACCTGGTTCTACTCCTAGCGTCGGAACTTGCAAAGATTTCACATGCATAAAGTAATGTTGGTATTAGGTAGGTCTTAGCTAGTAGTAAACGAATACTACCTGTGGTGCAATATTGAGTGTTCCAGAGAGTTTGCAACATTGAATAGGTTTTCCCACACGCCGCTGCGATGTGATCTGACCAGGTAAGATTTTTGTTAAAAACAGCACCCAGATTTTTGGCTCGTTCGACAATATCAATTTGCTGATCATTTAAATAAATGTTTGGGTTTACTGGTATTCTAGTTAATCTATTACGCATCAGAACGCACTTGGTTTTTAAAGGGTTAAGGCTGAGACCGTTTGCAACCGCCCAATTTGAGATTCGTTTTAAATTTTTATTCAGTTTTCTACTGCAGTCCTCAATTTTTCCTTTTTTGCTGCTAATTTATAGTTGTACATCATCGGCATACATTCTTACATTGCAGTGGATTAACTGTTTAGGGAGGTCAGTAGCATATATTGAGAAAAGGAGGGGACCGAGAATAGAACCCTGTGGAACGCCTCTTGAAACAGGAAGAAACGCTGATGCTGTATTATTTATTTCTACGCATTGAACGCGATTTACTAAATAAGATGTCATCAGTGCAACGGATGTTGGGGAAAAGTGGATCATTTTCTTAAGTTTTTGCATCAGGACTGCGTGGTCCACTGTGTCAAAAGCGTTTGAGTGATCTAACAGCACTAAAAATACCACGCATCCATCATCAATTTCTTTTCTGATATCTTCAGATACATCGGCTAGAACAGTAACACAGCTGGGTTTGGCACGAAACCCGGATTGACGGTCAGTGAGTAAATTATTATTGTTTAAATATGACGTTATTTGACTATGAAGGAGTCGTTCAAATGCCTTTGACAGATAAGGTAAAATAGCTATAGGATGATATTCAGTGGCTGACTTTTGAACCGGCAGAATTTTAGCTTGTTTCCATCGTTGGGGAAAAGTGCTCGTTTTGATTATTTTGTTAAAAATGTGTGTTATATATGGCAAAATTAAGGGGAGAAGCATTTTCAAAAAAGTAGGGTGGATACCATCAATACCAGTTGCATTTGACTTTATCGACTGACAGCTCTTAAGTACGTCCAATTGACGAACACATTCAAATGAGAAAAGGGTTTCGGGGGGACAGGTATCAATATAGTTATTATAATATGTGTGATCTGCTTGAGGCATAGGGATATTAATAAAATTCGCTTTAATTTCATTAGGATTTGATGCTGAAATATCCGCTGATCTTTTAGTTTTTCCAACTCCAATTTCTCTAATGGTTTCCCATTTTTTCTTGGTATCAATTAATGCGGAAAACTTTTCAGCATAGTATGTGGCCTAAGCCTTCCTAATACATTTATTAACTGCTCTCCTTGCTGTGCGATATAATTCGTGTAGGTTATCTGATTTAAAACGATTCCATCGGAAAAAAACTTTATCACGATAATCAATAAGTTTTCTAATCTCTGTTGTGAACCAGGGTGTTTGTCGCTTAATATTGTCCTGACTTTGATTGGGACTATAGTGTTATATAAAGCAGAGATATGATTTTCCAAGAATAATAGTTGATCATCTACCGACAACATAAAGTAAATAAGATTCCAATCTATTTGGTAACATTCTTCCTCCAAGTATGGGTTATTAAAGTTTTTGAAGTCTCTAAATTCTATGATTTTACTAGGAGTTTTTAACAGTATGTCGTAAGTCATAAAAATAAGGTTGTGCTTAGAAAAACATGGAGCAGATAGTTGGTCATATATCAAAATGTTTTCTTCATTAGAGACAAAAAATAAATCCAATAATGTGCTGTTAGTGGCTGTGAAGTGTGTTGGAATATGCATATTCACGGGAGTGAGACCGAAGGATTTCATATTTTCGACCATACTACAGTTTTCTAAAAGGTTTGAATTAAAATCTCCTGTAATCATAATGTTGTTGTAATAGGGTATAAAATCAGTGGTCAACATTTCATAAAAGTAACCGAGGTCGATATTGCGATTTGGTCTGTAGACACTACCAACAAGAATTTTACCTCCCACATCCCGTATTTCTAAAAATAAATGTTCCACCTTATCATTTTCAACGTTAACACTTCTGCACTTAACTTTACTAATTAGTCCACTTTTAATGTAAATTGAATGGTGATTGTTTGCCCATTCAGATAAACGGTCATGATTTACTCCCATCATGATTTTTTTTCCTGCTTAATTCATGATTGATATTCCTCTGTAATTATTTGGTTGGCTAGCAAAATATTTTTTGTGAATAGACAATACTATGCTTCGCTGAAATATCTTAATTGAACTTTTTCCATTTAAATATTCATTACTTGCATTGACAAAAAACTCATAAGGAATTCTATCCTCTCCTGGAGCTTTATTTTGTTTGACTTCGGATAATACAAACTTTAATTCCTGTAATGTAAAGGGTCTATCTAGTTCAGGATCAACATAATTAATATCAGGTGATCATATAGCTGGATTGAAAAGTGTTTTGAAATATACTCTAAAACGGTGGGCACTTATTTGACTCACAATATAGTGTTCTTGATGTCTTATCTCTTTGGCTAATTGCCACCGTTGCTTATTGTTAGTAAGCGAGTTCAATTTTCGCTCAATCTCTTTGAAATATCCAACCTTTTTTTTTCTTTACAGATTGTTTGATACGTGTTTCTTTTCTCGGCTTAATTTTGTTCATCTGCTAAGTTTGAGATTTTCTAAAGGATTTTAACCCGTTTAGTGATTTTTCTTTAGCAATCTTACACTTACAAGATAATTTGATTGAGATCATTCAGACTGAGATCATGATTACTGTTATTCTGTCATTTAATTTAACACTAGCAGATTCCAGCGCTCAAATTCGAGTGCAATTTCAACTTAGCCAGTTCACAAACCAACACTTTTGTGGTTTATTATTATTGTGAATGAAGATAACAAACTCATTAACAAACACATTAGCAAATTTAATAAAACACACATAGCATATGTACCATTTTATGTATGTGTTAGTAGCAACTTTAAATGCAATTTACTTAAAATAAAGGAAAAAATTAAAAAATCTGTAAATCTGCAAAATGTCTAAAAAGAAATACCTTTCAAATAATATGCGTTTGGTCAAAATCGGAATAAAACAGTAGAACAAAACGTCGGTCACAAGAGACCTCCTAGCCTATTAATGTTATAGATTTAATTTGGTATGGTATTTTCTTTGTGGCTTAAATTTCATTTAAGTTTCGGAAATAAGTATGCTTTGTTTTAGTATTCTGTGAATTGTGAAAACTAAGATGCAATATAATAATCCGATCACTGCAGATCTTGGACTGCAAATATTCCAACGTAGTTCAACATATCAAATGAGACCGAACAAATATCATTTACTGAGTTACCAGCACTGCCAACAAATGTGAAGCAGACTTCTTCATCACTTAGACTGATGTTTAAATTTTTGCAATTCTGAAATTTTATCAAATATCATTTTTGAAAATTTCTATCCAATATATGGTACGTAAAAGTATCTTAGTTATCACGTGTATTGAGTTTTACCTGTATGTTAAAAAGTGTACATTTTACGGGGACAAAAACGATATCTACCATCATATTATTTATTCCAACTTTAGCTTTGTTTTTTTTTTCTTGTTCGACAATAATAATTTGAATAGAATTGTTGTTGTGCCATAAACATGCATTTTGTTTAATATCTACATTTAAACGAAGTTAACAAATTTATATTAATTTTATGTATTTTTAAATTGAAAACATTCAGGATGTAGTATAATTTATGTTGAAAGTTTTACAAATTGGAAAAATTGTTTGTTTACTTTGTTTTTTTTTTATTATTTTGAATTACATTTTCTCATGCATATTATTATATACTAAAAGGTTGTTAAAGCGGTGTAAGCCATAATTAGTAGTGACATCTCCCTATTGGAATTGTCCTGCTGTGTACACGATTGCGGGAGTAATTTCTAGCTGATTATCACGATTTTTCTTTGTTTGAAGGCTGGTAAAATACGTTTCATATTTGTTGTTTAAATCTCATTGAAATTGGAGAGAGAATAAAATGTTTTTTTTTTTTAGTTTGTCATATTTAACGAATTTAATTTTACGCCAATACATTAACGAATTTTCGAGTTATTGAGGTTCGAACTTGGGAAATACAGAATTTATCCTTTTACCGCGGATAATTTTCTTTTAGTACGCAAGCACTTTTCACAAGTGATTTATCTCGTGACAATAAATTACCAAAGAAAATAAACAGAAAAATAATATTTTTCATAACCATATTTGTTTTTTTTTTTTTTGGATAAAAACAAGTTCCACGACTCTGTACCGACCGTCAAAAAATATAAAAAAATGCTCAAAAATCTTTTCGGCCAAAATTCTACTTTCAAAAAAAATCTTTTTGATGTGTAAACATCTATACGCGCAGGGGAGTAAATTTCAAAAACAGCGTAACATGTAAGCGTAACATGTAAGACAAAATGTGATTGTATTGGAGAAAAAATTATGATATTATGTAACCTGTTTGAAAATTAAAAATGAAAAATAAAAAATGAAAAATAAAAAATGAAAACTGAAAAATTAACAATGAAAAACGAAAAATTAAAACTAAAAAATGAAAAATGAAAAATTAAAAATTAAAAATTAAAAATTAAAAATTAAAAATGAAAAATGAAAAATAAAAAATTAAAAATAAAAAATAAAAAATGAAACATAAAAAAATAAAAAATGAAAAATTAAAAATGAAAAATGAATAATGAAAATGAAAAATAAAAGATTAAAAATAAAAAAATTAAAAATAAAAAATGAAAAATGAAAAATAAAAAATTAAAAATTAAAAATGAAAAATAAAAATTTTAAAATGAAAAATAAAAAATGAAAAATGAAAAACGAAAAATAAAAAAGAAAAATAAAAAATGAAAAACGAAGAATGAAAAACGAAAACTAAAAAATGAAAAATGAAAAATTAAAAAAAAAAAATTGAAAATGAAAAATAAAAAATTAATAATAACAAGTAAGAAAATTATTGTCGGTCTAGACCGACTATACGATACCCTATACCATGCGTTTAGAAAGTCTATCTCTTAGGCCCAACTAACTGGACATAGAAAATAAGCAAAAACCAAATTTGAGTGGGATTTTTATTAATTTTTTTTGGCTGCAGATATGAAAAAGTTCATATCGGATGATATATCTATACCGATCCTGATCATGTTTGGTAAAGTCTCTTGTATTTTGCAAAAATATATACAAACAAAATTTGAGAACAATCAGTGCAATATTTTTGTTTTTAATAGATTTAAGTGAAGATCGGGAATCAGCTCTATATGGGGCCAATGGGATCATTTTTGGACTACTCATTAATGGATGTAATGAACGCATACAAACCCAATTTGAGTAAGATCTATATGACAATTTGGATCTTATGGCAATTTATGTCGATTTCATAGGGGTAATTTGTATGGGGGCTAGGTCTGAACATGGACCGATTCTCACTAATTTCAATAGCGGGATGAACGCTGATAAAAGCTTACTTACCAAATTTCATCAAAATATGTTCATATTTGCGACCTGCAGTTTGATTACAAGGTTGGACACACAGACGGACGGACGGACGGACGGATATTGTTAAATCAACTCAGAAAGTGATTCTGATTCGATCGGTATAATTAATGATGGGTCTAGGTCAAATATTTTTGGTTGTTACAAACAGCAGCACAAAGTCATTATACCCAAACCACATAGTGGTATAGGGTATAATAATGAAAAATAAAAAATGAAAAATAAAAAATAAAAAATAAAAAATTAAATATAAAAAATTAAAAAAAAAAAAATAAAAAGGAAATATGAAAAATAAAAAAAAAAATAAAAAAAATAAAAAATGAATAATAAAAAATTAAAGCTAAAAAAATAAAAAATAAAAATTGATAATTAAAAAATGAAACATGAAAAATAAGAAATGAAAAATGAAAAGCTAAAATTAAAAATGAAAATGAAAAATGAAAAATAAAAAATTAGTAATAAAAACTTAAAGCTAAAAAATTTAAAATAAAAAATTAAAAATAAAAAATAAAAAATGAAACATGAAAAATAAGAAATGAAAAATGAAAAACTAAAATTAATAAAAATGAATAATAAAAAATTAAAAATAAAAAATTAAAAATAAAAAATGAAAAATAAGAAATGAAAAATAAAAAATTAAAAAGAAAAATAAAAATTGGAAAATGAAAAATGAAAAATGAAAAATGAAGAAAAAATTAAAAATTGAAAATAAAAACGAAAAATAAAAAATGAAAAATGAAAAATAAAATATGAAAAATTAAAATTAAAAAATGAAAAATTAAAAATAAAAAATGAAAAATTAAAAAAAAAAATTAAAAATAAAATAAAAAACGAATAATTAAAAAATAGCCGGTTTAAATAATAAATAATAATAAATATTTTTATATTAATAGAGCCCCTGCAGTTGATTGCTATTAGCGATACGCTTTCTGTTTGATTTTAAGAAAGTGCTATAAAAAAATCTTTAATTACTAGATGTTTACACATCTCCCCTGCGTTCCGACTCACATGATTTTTTTTTATACCCTCCACACCTCTGTACAGAGGCTATATATCAGTTTGTTATTACGTTTGTAACTTATCGAAATAAATTCCGGAAACCCCATAAACTATCAGTGAGTGACAATACAATGGAAACTTTTAACAAAATACATTTTTGACGACTTGAACGGTCAGTATCAAAAATGTTATGTTTTATTTATTTAAAAGAAAAAAGAAAAAAAGTATTAACATGAAATAGCTTCACCTCCTTACAATAACTATGTAACTTATTCACGATTTTCGTTTTGGCGATTTTTTTGATTTTGGCGATTCCGCCCATATTTTCCATAACTACTCGCATTGGTAAGTAATGTACTTGTCAAAACTTTCAAGACTATCGCTTTTATTCATATTTATATTTATTTCATATTTTTTGTATAGGAGGTGCCACACCCACAAATCTTATCCCGTCCATTTTTGATCTGACTACTCAGATTAATATCTGCTCAACTCGTACAAAGTGTGAAGGCTCTTACTATTACAGTACTCCAGATATTTACTTTGTATGGAAGGTGCCAGGCCCATATATCCGATCCCGCCCATTTTCGGCATAGTACTCAATATATATGATATTAAAAGTTCACTTTGTATGGGAGGTCCCAAGCCCGCTAAAAATATCCAAAAATTTATCGTCTATAGTTCCTTTCACAAGTGAAAGAAAGATCAGAAAGATCGCTCCAATGGCTTAGCCTCCTTGCGCTTTTTGCTTGGAAAAAGTTGTCATCTCTAAGTAAGAGAGTGACCGCATACATACGAACATGTATGAAAAAATATAAAACCTATTTTATGTGATTCTCATTTAGTTAAAATTTTTTTTATTAAATAAAATAAGTTTTTACATACAAACTATTATCATGGGGGTGAAATACAAATCTATATAAGTATATAAAAGGAACTATTGGCCATAATTTTTTTTTTGGTATTTTTAGTATAATAGTGAGAGCCTTGGGACTTTGCATGAGCCCGTAAGTTATTAATGTGATTAGTCTAACAAAAAATGGGCGGGATCGAGCAAAGGGCATGGCACCGCCCATACAAAGTAAATAATAATATCATATGACTGGACTGCTATAAAAGAGAAAGTCTTGATACATTTTACGAGTCCATCAGTTACTAATGTGAAAAGTCAGATACAAAATGGGCGGGATAGGATTAGTGGGCCTGGCAACTACTATGCAAAAAATATGAAGTTCTTTGAGCAAGACTGTCTTGAAACTTTTGACAAGTACATTAATTACCAATGTGAGTAGTCGTGGAACATACGGGCGGAATGCCAAATTCAAAAATTACCACATTCAAAAATCGCCAAAATCGAAAATCGGGAAAAACAAAAATTACGAAAAACAAAAAGCGGCAAAAACAAATATCTTCAAAATCAAAAATCGCCAAAAACAAAAATCTTCAAAATCAAAAATCGGCAAAATCAAAAATAGACAAAATTCAAAAATCGCTAAAATCAAAAATCGCTAAAAAATAACAAGTTGCCAAATGATATTTTTAATTCAAGGCTAAGCGTTAAGTGTTGCGGGTTCAATTTGGAAAATCTATATTTTACTAATGGGCAGCTATGTATATGTAGCTTCCTCCAGAGTAGAAACGCCGAAAAATTTTATAATATTTGCATTTAAAAAAAAATAAAAATAAAATAAAATGCTATAATTGTACAATACAAAGTCCGTAGGAAAAATTGATTATGAAATTATACATGTCAATAAGTCTCGGTAAGTTGTAGCGAAGTACGACAGGGCATACAAGTAATAAATCGCACACATAATTCATAAGTGACTCAACTCAAAATTTTAATTTTTCAGATATCAACAATTGAAACAATTAAATTATAAAGAAAGACATAACATAAAGCAAGACATAACTGTTTTTTAGCAACAGTTAACAACAACAAAACACACTGATATTTTTTTTTATAGATAAACAAGTGAATTGTGCATAGTTTAAGCATATAAACCCGAAAAATTTAAATTTTGAGTTGTCACTTTTGAATTATGTGTGCGAAATATAAAAAATGGCATGTGTTGTCAGAACATTTTTTTTTCTTTGCCACTAAAAAATAAAAATTAAAACGCTAACAATTTTATTTATTATTTACATTTAAGCTGATTGCTTTTAATAACTGCTTTCAATACGTAAAATTTTTGTTAACTATCTTATCAATTTTGAACATCATTGTAAAAAATTTTGGCATTTTAATGTGAATTGTAGCATTTTACAGCCTAGGTTGTTATAATGTGCTTATGGTACGGGTAGAGGGTATCAATTAACACTTACTTGTGTTTTTTTTTAAGATGACAATTATTTTCAAACTTTAAGAAAAAATCTTATTTGAGTTTTTTCATTTGTTGATGAATATAAAATCAGATAATAAAAAATACTTTATTTTGTGTGCGATTTTTTGTTTTGTAAGGTGTACTAAAGTTGTAAGTTGTAAGGAAATACAAGACGTAAATATTCATATACTAAATTCTGAATAAAAAATAAAAATAAAAGCAAAATATTTGTTTTTTTTTTACACAAAAACTTTCCTGTATGTAATTATTTCCTTCCATTTCCATTTACTTCTACTATTTTTACCACAATACGTACAAGAAATGTAAAAAAAAAAAATATTTTGAATAAACTACAATAGCTGATTAAATAGTAAACAAACAACAGCTTACACCGCAAAAACATAATTTTTTGTATGGAGAATAATCAATAACAATTTTACAATTGTTGTACAATTTTAGCACATACGACTCATACAGCAGTTACCACACCCTTCTGAATACCCTAATTGATTTTACTTTTTGAATACGATCTCTTGTTTAAGCATATTTTTTAAGCGGCCCACAGTGGACCATATTTTGAGAAGACGGCCAAAAATCATTTTTTTTTTGTTACCGATTTTAAAGTTATGTTATTCATTTGAAAGTAAATACTAGTAAACCTCGGGAGCCAAAAAATTGCGACTCTATCTCACCTATATCACAGCGAACAGGGTCTTCGAAAATGGGCTTTCTCAGTATTTTGCTAAAATTAAATATTTCTTTGTAAATTTTTATTTTTGAATGACTGTAACTTTTTTGATTTAAAAGATTTTGAAGTAAAATAAATTTTGTATAATTTTGTGGCTTCCATACTTCCAATGTAAAATCAGTGAGTCATTCCGAAATTTAAAAAAAAAAATTTTTAAAAAAGGTCCAAATTTTCCGAAAATCTCCTACTTAATACAGCATAACTCCTGCCAGTCAAAAGCAGTCAGAAAAAATCTTGCACTCTTCTGTAGTCCGAACCCTCCCCTATACCCCTATATGCCATTATACACCTGCCAGTTTTCGCCCGTGTGCACCAGATCAATTTTTCTGACCCAAGGTTAGATATTTTCTGCAAAATTTATGAATACAAAAGTTGTCCACTATGTGGTTAGGATATATTAAGTTTGAGGTGATGTTTGTAACTGCCAAAAATATTGGACCTTTATCCATCTTTTATACGGATCGACTCAAAAACACTTTCTGAGTCGATTCAACGATGTCCGTCCGTCCGTCTGAGTGTTATGAATACAAAAGTTGGTCGTACCGGTGCACCGCGGTGTAGAGTTCACCGGTAGAGTTGTCAGGAGTTGTTATATACTTATAAAAAAGGGTTGAGATATAATGCGCTTTATTGTTACAGGTACATTTACATAGGTATCTTTCAAAAACATTAATAGTCTGAATTAGAGTTATATAGTTTAAATACCTGACAAAATGGTAAACAATTTAAATAATGGTAAAAAAAAACTATTGCGACATAGCCCTTTAAGATATGAGCAGGTATGCTTCACCTTTTAATAGGGGTTAGGGTGTGGGTTTTTTATGCTTCTAAAAGTGGTAACAAAAGATAAAAATATGTAAATGGTAAAAAAAAAACTATTGCGACATAGCCCTTTAAGAGGGGTTAGGGTGTGGGGTTTTTATGCTTCTAAAAGTGGTAATAAAAGATAAAAATTTTTATTTTACAATAGCAAGAAAGAGTATTTATAATAATGTTTCCACAATTATTATTCATTACAATTTGTGTAATGGCTAAGTACTGTTACAGAGATCTGGCAGATATTTATTTTCAACGAAATGATGTAGACGATGTAATTTTGCACATAGTGAGCAACGACTTCTTTAAGAATTGTAACCTAGAACACATTGAAATGCACAAAGGAAATATTATTAATTTTGCATCGAATTTGAAAAGACGGTACATTGAATGCTCTCATAGCAAGGCAAATATGTACAAACGTTACCAAGACTGGTTAATAAAGGAACTTATTTTTGAGAGTGCATCTGCAACTGCCAACGAAAGTGGAAAAAAGGGTCGACCAGCAAAACCAATTGACGGATGTAGTGAAATATATCGAAGGCGCAAACTGGAGAACATCAATGAAGAAATTTCTCAAAGAATTATTAAGGATTAATTTTTGCACCAAATTTAACCAACCCAAAATAAAAAAAAATAAAATTGAAATAATTGAAAAAATAGCAGAAGCGAGCCCAAGGCGCACAAAGAGGATTTTGAAAAGCATTCCTACACCAATTGAAGATAAGAAAGAAGCGTTCGCCCTATTTTTGCATTTGAAATTGACCAAAAATCAAAATAAGGAATTGCGGAGCGAAGCAATGAAAAGAATTGTGGGATTTTTCCAGAGTATCGAGATTTAGTTTCTGCCAAAAAAGAATGCTTACCTTCACAATCGGCTATTACTGTCACTTCAACATCAGCAGGAATAAAATTGCAAGATCTCCTTGAATATACTGCAGAACGATTGCTAAATACGCTTGATACTGATCATTTAAAAAAAATTGGTAATTGCAGCATTACTTTAATTTCTAAATGGGGATGTGATGGATCCTCTGGTCAGAAACAATACAAGCAATTTAATGCCGAAAATTCATCAGATGCTAATTTATTTATGGTATCTTTCGTTCAATTGCGCTTAACAAACAGGTATAGCGTCTTAGAGCCGTCAACTAGTAGAGCAACAGAAATTGATATATGGAAAAATGAAATTCCTTCTTCAACAAAGTATTGCAGACCAATAAAATTTGCATTCAAAAAGGAAACCAAAGATGTCATAACTGAAGAAGTTCAAAAAATAAAAGATCAAATTAAGGAACTTCAACCAGTAATATTTAAATTTGATGACCAAGACAATGAAGTACATTTTAAAATGTGTCTCACAATGATTGATGGAAAAGTTGCACAAGCTTTAACTGGAACAAAGTCAACGTCAAGCTGCATTATATGCCAAAAGACATCAAGTCAATTAAGCCAACCCCCACCAGAAGACGATAGTTTTAAGGAAGCCTACGAATTTGGAATGTCCCCTCTTCATGCTAGAATACGTTTCATGGAGCATATTCTTAAATTGAGTTATGATTTGGAATTTGGTCCGTTAGGCGAAACAGTGAGAAAAAACAAAGAAAATGAAGAAAAAAGAGCGAAAAAAAAACAAATTCAACAAAAATATCTACAGCTAGGCCTCGTAATCGACCAACCAAAACAAGGGGAAGGAAATACAAATGATGGAAATACTGCAAGGAGATTATTTTCCGATCCGGAAACTGCAGCATCTATCACAGGTGTAGATCATGAATTAATAAGACGATTCAAAATCATATTACAAGTTCTAGCATGCAGCAGAAAGATAAATGCAAAAAAATTTGGAGAGTACGCCAATAAAAGAGCTATACTTTATAATGAAAAATACTCTTGGAGATATATGCCATCCACAGTTCATAAAATTTTGTACCATGGGGAACAAATAATTCAAAACAATATGCTAGCAATAGGAGATCTATCTGAAGAAGCGTAGGAAAAAAGGAACAAAGACTACAGATTCTTTCGCGAGCACAACACAAGGAAAATGTCCAGATGTTGTACTAGTGAAGACCTTATCACTATTTTGTTGTGCACTTCAGATCCATATATGTCCAACATTCGTCAAAAATGGAAAACTACCTCTATTGAATTAGACGAAGAAGCTAAGCAACTTCTAGAAGATGAAAATCAAGGCTATTTAGAAGAAATTTTTACTAATATTGGTTGATTTAAAGTACTTTTTCATTACACTAACAATAAATTACACTTTTTTTATATAGTTAAAAAATTTTCTTGATTTAAAAATGTATATATTTTGTAAATTTACAATAAAAATTGTTATATTTCATAAATTTACCATAAAAATTGATATAGAAATATTTAAAAAGACAATAAAAAAAAAATTTAACTAAAGCAAAAACATACGAGTTTTTCTATTTGCAATTTCTACATACAGGCTTTTAAGGTCATTTGTTTTTAATATAAATAAAAGATTATTATTTTATTTTTTATCCAACGTTTCGGTGGGATTTTTCCACCATCTTCAGGGATTTTGTATTTTATTGAATCTGGCAATTATATGAAAAAATTATATATATATATATATAAATATATTGTTAACAACCATAGGTATAACTTCATATAACAAGAACAATTTAACTTACATATAGTCTTTAGTCAATTTTCACATTAATTATGATATGGTTTTAATACGAAACATACAGCACGACATAAAACACAAATTTGAAATACAAATGTAAAAATAAAATAAAATATCACAGTAAAATTATTGTTAATGCTAGCTATCACAGTTGGAAATTAACTAAATTGAGCTATTGCTAATGTGTAGTTTGCGTTGGTGTTATCTTTATCTTCTTTTAAGTTTATTGCATAGTGTATTTTTTGTTGTATTCGTAAACTCTCTAATGTAAATCTCTTATTTTCACGTTTCTCTCTGTCTAATATAGTTACATCGTTTAGATCTGCTGTGTGTCCAGTTTCAAAGCAGTGTTGTGCTAAAGCTGTTGTTTGTTTACCCTTTTTAATATCTGCATCATCTTCGTTGATTCTTGTGCATAAACTCCGTTTTGTTGTCCCTATATAAACTTTATTACAGTTTTCGTTGGTTTTGCCTGTGCATTTTATCTCGTATACTACGTTGCTCTGCTCTGCTTTTTAAATTTTAGTTTTTGTTTTTGTAAATAGTGTATTTATAGTTTTGTTTGGTTTGTGTGCTAATGATACAGCTTCGTCATTTATTATTTCCCTTATAAATCTACTCTCTGTTAGTTTGGAGATATAAGAGAGACTATAGAATTTTTTAGTGATGCCAGCTGTGTTATTTTTACTATTTTTCCGTGAATCTACATTTACTGCCTTATTAATTAGATTGTTTGTTAAATTGGTTGGATAATTATTTTTTGTTAATATATCTTTTATTAACGCTATATTTTTTCCCCTAAATTGGGTATCACTTATTTTTATTACTTTTTCAATTAGATTTAAGGCAGTATTCGTCTTTTGTCTCATTGGTTGTGTTGAGTGATAGTTAATTAGGCGGCCAGATGCGATGGATTTTGTGTACCAATCTGTAATTATTTTACTGTGTTCCCTGTGAAATTTTATATCTAAATATGGTAACGAATCATTTTCTTCCCTCTCAATAGTAAATTTTAACTTATTGTGGTAGTTATTAAACGTGTTCAAAATTATATTTTCATCTTTTCTTTTTATGATTGCAAATAAATCGTCGACATACTTTACAATTAGTTTTATATGAATGTTACTGGATTGTAATTTTTCTATACATTTCTCCAGTAAGGTGTCCAGAACAATGTCAGCTATTGTTGGTGATAATGGGTTTCCCATAGGCATTCTGTAAGTTCGATTATATATTTTGTCACCAAATATGAAGTAATTATTGTCCTTTAGGCAAAATTGTAACAGTTTTAAAAATTCAGCCCTTGGTATTTTGGTATAGCTTTTTAAAGTATTCCATTGGGTCATAATGTTCTTTATTGCTAGATTAATAGGTATGTTAGTAAATAACGATACCACGTCCAAAGAAATTAAAATTTCGTCTTTTTTTAAATGAACTTCTTCAAGTTTAGTTTTTAGTTCCAATGAATTCCTAATATTATATTTTTCAAGTATTATATTTTTCAAAATTTTTCCTATGTATTTGGATAAGTTGTAATATGGTACTTCTATGGATGATGAGATTGGGCGTAATGGTGTATTTGGTTTGTGGATGTTTGGGAGTCCATATAGTCTGGGAGCTGTTGCTGCATTCGCTGTTAACATCATTTTCTCATATTTCGTGATTATATCTTTTTTATACAGATCCATTATAAATTTATTGTTCGTTCGTAGAAGTTTTAGTGTTGGATCTATTCTCATCGTTTTGTATGTAGTTTTGTCTTCAAGAAGTCTCTCCATTTCCCTTTGGTAATCTAGTTTGTACATGATAACTCTTTTGTTTCCTTTATCTGATTTTGTGATTACAATTTCTTTATTGTATCTTTTCAAAAACCGTCTTGTTTCTTCGAAAATATTAAGTTTATATTTCTCCTTTTGATTGTTCTTAACTTTTCTCCTGTGTGTTAAAATTCTGTTAGTTACCTTCGACCTAATGATATCCTTTTCCCTATCATCTTTTACTGATTGTACCCATTGTTCCAGATCTGCTATCAAATTAATTGCTGAGAAATTGTTATTGTTAACCGGAAGTGCAAATTTAGATCCTAGTGAAAGTAGCCGTTTACTTTCCTCTGAAAATATAATGTTTGTTTTATTTACAAACCAGGAAGGGTCTTATTTAAGATTAAATTTTTCTAATTGCTTTGTTTTCAAGTTCTGTATTTTGGACGCATGTGTTTGTTTATCTCTTGATATAATATCCAAAAATCTGTTATTTTGTCTCTTAATAAAATTTTCGAATTCCTCGTCATTTAGTGTTGATTTAAGAATTTCTTTTATATTGTTTATATCCCAGCGTATATCCGTGAGGATAATGTTCGTCTCTATTATTTCTAGATTTAAAATTTTTTTATGAAAATTTTGTTTAACTTTATCCAATTCCTGTGATATTTCTTTCGATGTAAAAAGTTGTTGTGTGTTTCTTGTTGAATTTACCAAATGTGTTGGTGTGAGTCCAGTTTTTCTACATGTTAATAAATATTTTAGTCTTTCCATTTGCTTAGCTAATTTTCTATTTTCCCTGCAATATTTCGTTAGTAATATGCAAGTATCTGTACCGTATTTATATTTTATGTGTGTAAAGAAGTTCCTCATATTTGTTGTTTTTGATCCAATATTTAACAATCGGCGGGCCGTCCAATGATTTGTTTTAAAGTTCGTTTTTTAATCGACCTTTTTTCCAGTTCTTTTATTAGCAATTTCTACATACAGGCTTTTTAGGTCATTTGTTTTTAATATAAATAAAATATTATTATTTAATTTTTTTTTTTTTTTGATCCAACGTTTCGGTGGGATTTTTTTTGAAACTTCTCTATCTTGAACCAATATAAGGTAACTTTCACGTTCGCTGCTTAATAAATTATATTTTAACTCTTAAAAAAAAACAACCTTTGGCCCTTGTGCACATTAGGACTAAAAAGTTTACGGGGGCCAAAGTTTGGCATTTTCTGAAAAAATTAACTTAAAAAATTGTTAAAAAGTATTAGTTGTAAAATTAACTGAAAAAATAAGACATTATATTAAAAAAAACCTTTTTTACCTTTTAACACTTCACTTTTGTACTAAAATTCAACTACAAATGAAAATGTATTTTAAACCGTCCGTAACTTTTTTATTTTCGGTCGAGAATTACGTTTTATAGCAAAACTTAAAGGCTAAGGTCTCACCTACCAAACCGCATATCAAAATTCCAATCCAATCAAAAGTTATAGATTTTTGACCGCCTTCTCGCCAAATGGTCCACTGTGCGGCCCTTGCTACAGGGTTTTTTTGTTTCAGGATAAAGTACTTAAATAAATCTTTTTTTGCAAATACTTAAATATTTATACTCACGTGGTAATATTCTATGAATAGTCGCTCGAAGAAGTGGTCTATAAACAAACATTTAAATTAATTGTTGAAATTGATGCCCTGTTGATTATTAAAGTTGATTATTTAAGTACCCTACAAAATACTTATTTCGAAAAATACTACTATTTGCATTAAGTTTTTTTAAATTGTTTCGCCTTTAAGGGATGGCCTCGATTTAAGGCTCTTTCAAAAAATGTTCATATTTTTTTTTAAGAAACTACTTTTTTTATTTACAGCATTTTCACTTTTTATTAGCACAATAAGTATATATATATATATATATATATATGTATATGTTATAAAATGGCCTTTAGAAGAAGCATACACCAATAACTGTGTCATATACTTAAACAATTTTCACTTAACTTTATACGACAAACCAAAAATCTTGAGGGAAAAACTATAAGTTTAAAAGTACTTGACATTTTGCAAAGTGCATTTACTGTAAAATAGGACAACATCAACCCACCCAATCAATTTAAAGAGTGTCAACAAAAAAAATTTTACATTTTATTTCGTTCATATTTTAAAATTACAATTACCAAAGTAAATCCAAAAAAGTTAAATTGATAAAGAAATATTTTAAATTTAAGATATTAAAACTTTTCTTTAAAAAAATTTAAGATCATTAGTCAAACTAATTTACAGTTTTTATTATTTTGAACATCCATTGGAGATTTTCTAAGGATTTGTTAAATTATAGCCCAAAATTCAATAACTCTGGATAGTGAAGGGTGGGGTGGTACAGTCCTTTTGTACAAATCTAACCTTTAATTCTAGATTAGTGAATCGTTGCCAAATCTGACCAGATTATTGGTGGAATATAGTATTTCTTACAGAAAAGTCTGGAAACATTCTTTGTTCAAAACTCTCTCATGATAAAAGGTTTTGTGAGACGCTCACAACTACAAATTTTTTGCAAGCTTAATGCAATTAAATTCATGAAATCAGAGCTCCAAGTCGACGTCAAGTAGTCGGCAATAGCTGCTCAGCGAAATTTTATCGGCGTAAGCTCTTAGTCGACCGATGCCGAACTTTTTTGAAACAATTTTTTTATATTTCTATTTTCAAAATAACATCGTGGAACATTTTTGTGGTCATTGTCTTGGAGAGCTGAGTGGTGGGGGGGTGTGAGAAACTCCAATTCAGGGTAGAAGTACAATACCAATATAATAAAACCTCTAAATGGTTTGACATTCTAAGGCCAAAACTTTTTTATGACCTTTTATATTTTTTCACGATCTTGATGTTTGTTTCCTTAGTCTTTCAGCTATAACTCAGGAACCATGGATGATTTCTCATTTCATTCTTCAGCAAAATTAATTAAATAATTTTTATTAATATATCCATGCAAAAAAAGAATAAAAACAAGTAAGAAATTATAGTCGGTTTAGGACTCTCTTCGGTCCAACTAATTCGATATAGAAAACAAGTAAGAGTGTTAAATTCGGCTGTGCTGAATCTTTGATACCCTCCACCTCGGTTTGAGTCTTGATAATAAATGTAAATGAAAAAGTAAACAATTTGTTAAACTTAATACCAAATTATTTCAGCAAATTCTTTGGGTTGGTTTTCGTCTTTTCTATTATTTCGGATTTATTTCGGTGTTTGCTTTTTGGTCATCGTGGTTCCTGATCGGCATGCATTTAGGTTATATACCTATATGCATGCGTTTCCGGTTATATGACATAACTTCTCTTTTAATTTAATTTTTGCTAATTAAATAGCTCGCCCTAACCTCCATTGCAAAGGTAATGGTTGTGTAGGGTCGCTATATGCATTAAATCGTGCTAATTGGAGATGGCTGCATAGTTTCTTTTAACTGGCGAAATATTTTTCATTGCGGTCATGTGTTCGGATGGAGTAACAAAATAATAACTAAAAAAAAAGCTCTCTCAACTTTTTTATTAAAATATTGCCATATTTGGAAAACATAGAGAATAAATTTATAATAATAAATATTCAAATTAGGGATGCCAAACGGAAAAAACCAAATGTCCCAAACATTTTAAATAAAATAATTTGTTATCTTTATTTTCTGAAAAACTTCAAATTTTCATCCAAAAAAATTGTGAAAATTTATATATAAAAAATAACATTCTCATCAAATTACGTTTACTTATGTAACAATTTTTATGTTAGCAATTCTTAAATATCATTTGACGTTTTCTAAAATTCATTGAATTTAAATTAATGTTTTCTGTAGTGTGATTCTGTAAATTTCAACGATCCGACAATCGCAAAATATATCGACAGCTATTGTTGTTTGCACTAAGGATTAAGTGATTCACTAAGTACATACATCTTAACGACAGTCGACCAATCTATTTTTCTATTTATTTAAATTGTAAACGAGTGGCATCTCTGTCAAAATAAGCGAAAAACACAAAGAAGAATAGAAAAACAAATTACTTCGTGTTTGACAGGATAATTTTATGTTTATGTTTAATATCTTTATTTTTTTACTAATATTTCTGTGTATTTATTTGAAAGTGAAATAATGAATTGAATATGCTATTTAATTTTTTTATTTATATAAAAAAGTTTTTTAATTAAAGCAAAATATTTTCACTATTTTATGATTTTTATTTATGTATGACGACATTTCAACCTAAAAATTTAAGTTTTTATCGATTGAATAAACAATCGCGGTACTGAAAAGCTATTAATTTCTCCTGAATGTCAATATTTTTTTTAAATGTAAAATTTTTTTAAATGTAAACACAGGTATTTGGTATTTTTTTTTTTTTTTTTTTAATTTCAATTTGTGTTTAACGAATAAAATTTATATATTAAAGATGCAATTGATGTCTTCTAAATTTAAAATTATAATTTCCGACATTTTGATATGATTTTCTGAAATTCAATTATTTGTAATTTATAATTGGAAATTTTTAATTCCAGTTTTTAGAATTGATATTTTCTTAAATTTGAATGGAAAATTTAAAAAGTGCAATTTTGTATTTATGTGAATAATAATGCTTTAGTAATTATAAACAATTTTTAAAAATTAGATATAATCGCAATCAGATATTTTGTAGGTAAAGCAGAATAATAATTCTATATATGTAACTATGTAAAACTGTTTTGAAAGCAAAAAACTCGTTGATGAGCTCGGTAACCCTATTTTGTGAAGACAACAAAAAGTTAATATGCCAAACTTATGTTCATATTTGTAAAAGAATCATGAAAATACGTATGAAATAAAAGACCAGCCCGTGTATACTCTTAACATTGTTCTGTATGATATCCAGTTGAAAATATTAACATTCATGTTAAAATAGAAATAACTATTGCAAAGCTAATTAGAACAAACAAAAATTGTGGCGCCATCTACTGTGGCATAGTCACGCTGAGCAAATGAAGTGACACTCTGTAAATTCAAAAGAAATGTATTTTCCCCACAACAAAATATTGCAGAATTTTATGTAAATAAAATAATATACCGACTTATTTCTAACATGCAGTTGTTATGGATATACATATGTAATATATGTATATTATTTGTATTATTTAATATGTTTATAAAAATTTATAAATAAATTTATACATAAATTTTTTTTTTTGCTATGTATATTTACATTGTTTTTTTTTATTAACAACTAGGTATTTTAGCATTATTTGCTTTAGATGTTTGTGAATTTTTACTCCCTTTACATATATTAACTCGTAGTGTCTGCTTGTCGAAAAAATTTTGGATCGATTTTAACCAATTTCCCGTGAGCCATTCGATCTGAAATTTTGCAGGCAGGCTCGTGGTACTAACAGAAATGATCTAACAATTTTTTTAGTGATGCCAAAACAATGGAAACTTTTAAAATTTTCTACCAGAGTTAATAAAAAAATGTGAAAAGGGTTAGTTTTTATTACATTATTACCACAACGACCACGAAAACAACAAGTCCAGCTGTGACAACAACACAACATTTAGAATAATAGCAAGAACAATATAGAAACAAATTTTTCATTTTCTTTTTTACTTTTTCAGAGATTTCCCTGGACCTTTTCCACCGATTTTAAAGATTTTTGAGACAGAAATCTTCCCATGAATTTGGTGAGTCATTCTCACTAAAAATTATCACTGTAGCTGCACTATTGAGGGCGTGATCGTGACAAGAACAACATAGAAAATTATATTTTTTCAAGACTTTTTTTAGTTCTTCATTCAAATCTCGAGCCCTAATCGACCGATTTGAACGATTTTAAATAGCAAACTTTCCAGGATATTACTGAATCATTTTTTATATCAACGAGCACCCTAGCTGCCCGATTGATGCCGTCATCGTGATTTCCACAGACGGACAGACGGACATCGCTATATCAACTCCGGTTGTTATAAGGATCACAAATATATATATTTTATGGGGTCCAAAATTTTTTTTCTGATTATTACAAACGGAATGACAAACTTATATATACCCTCTGCACACTGGAGTGGAGGGTATAATAAGCATAAACCAAATTTGAGGGGCATCGTTATTAATTTTTTTGGTTGCGGATATGAAAAAGTTCATATCGAATCTTATTTTTATATGGGGACTAGGTCGAAATATGGACCGATCCCGACCATATTTGGTAAAGTCACTTATATTTTGAAAAAACAAATACAAACCAAATTTGAGAAAAATCTGTGCAATATTTTTGTTTTTTGATAGATTTAAGTGAAGATCGGGAAGCAGCTCTAGATGGGGCCTATGACTAAGAATTGTCCTATAGGGATTATTTTTGGACTACTGATTAATGGATATAATAAACACATGCAAACCCAATTTGACGGAGATCTATATGATAATTTGGATCTTATGGCAATTTATGTCGATTTCATAGGGGTCATTTGTATGGGGACTTGGTCTGAACATGGACCGAATTTCATCAATTTCAATAACGTTCATGATATGACTGATAGAAGTTTATATATCAAATTTTATCAAAATATATTCCTATTTGCGACCTGTAGTTTGATTACAAGGTTTACATGGACACACAGACGGACGGACGGACGGACATCGCTAAAACGACTCAGAAAGCGATTCTGAGTCGATCAGTATAATAAAAGATGGGTCTAGGTCAGTGGTGGCCATCGAGAGAATTGAGTTAGTAATAGTGTTTATGAGCATGTGTTAGTTGTACTACACTGATCGAAATCCATGGGCGTAACACAACGCCGATATTAAATGGGTTTGTGTAGATTTTGTATGAATGTTTATATGAATGCATAAAAGGGCAAATAGTTGAGTTCACGAAGAATATGGAAAAATTTTATATATTTTGTTGTTTTGCAATTTTAAATCTTACATTCTGAAAATGTAAAACAAAATGTGAAGAACATTTAATCTCTTTTATCCATAAGTTTGAAGATTATTAAACCAAATAAGTAATAATAAGTAATTCGTTTCTTTAAAAAACAAAAAAAAAAAAAAAAAAAAAAACACAAAATAGCAAAACTTAAAAAGATAAGAAATTTCAAAGGTTATTAAGTGGTATGTTACCAAAAACTAAAAGAATTACCAGTAACTGGATATTTTTGAAAATTAAAAAAAAAATGCATAAAAGACAGCTATAATGTTGTCAAATGGAGGCGACGTATGTAATTTATAGAAAATGTTTAATTTATAGTTTATCAAGTCTTCGAAATTTTCTCAACATTTTTGGTTTCTTTTAAACAATTATTCTCTGTGTACCTATTAAAAAAAAATAAATATGAATTTCAAAAGGCAATGCGACATAGATCCGCTTTGTTCAAAAGCTTTCATAAGACTGAATGAAATTGTTATTTACATTTACTCTTTGGTGAATATTTTTGTTTTCGTTCGGCTGTATACATATAAGAAGCCGAGCACCAGTGTGTTTGGCACGGCCTTCACTGGTCTAGGTCAAATATTTTTGGTAGTTACAAACAGCAGCACAAAGTCATTATACCCAAACCACATGGTGGTATAGGGTATAAATAGTATTTATGCGAAAAACGATCAAAATACGATTGTTCTCACCACTAATTGCCACTAATAAACTTGTGCTTTGATTTTTTCATAAGTGAGAAGAAAACGCAGCAACCACAAGCATTTACGTTCTCTCACAAATAAAATCAATTTCGATAATATCAAAAAGGAAAAAAAACTTCGCTGCAAGCGTCGCCATGTCCGCTCTTTCGCAATCGTTCTTTTTTTACGAACGATTGCTTTGAAATTCAACAATAACAAATATTGAGAAGATTGAATTTTTAATCGTTTGTAATCGTTTGTTTTAGTGAACATTTTGCCAGTAACATTTATTTCCAAAAAAAAAAAAAAAAAAAAAAAATACAAACAAGTGCAAACCTTTCCATTTAAAAAAGATAAAACAAATATTTATTGAAAAAAATTAATTTAATTCATTGTTATTAATATTAAAATAAAATAAAAATGAAGGAAATAAAGAAAATATTAAAAATATAAATAAATATAATATATAAAAAAAAAAAAATTAAAATAAAATAAAGATGAGGAAAATAATAAAGAAATTCAACAATGAAAGAAAAACAGCAAAAATTTATAAATTAACATTTTCAAGTAAATTGTTATTTAGCTTAACTATTAATAAATTATTGATGGTGTCACTACTTAATCTAGAACACTGTTTTGTGATTATTGTAGATAGCGCGCATAATGCTCTTTCTACGGAAATTTGACTAGATGGTACAGCTAAAATAACTTCAGCAAGCTTAAATAAATCCCTTTCTCTAATAGATACGATTTTCCAATATTCGAGTATATCAGTAGCGAAAGGAACTCTTTGGCCGTATGCTAAGTTGTCAAGTTTTTGTCGTATATTTGCACTATTTTGAGTTGTCCGTCTGCTACTGATCAAAATATTTAACTCCTCCTCTAAAATGTTAAATCGATCATTCCGTGACACTGATATATCTTCTTGGTGTTCACTTTCTTCATTGTTAGTTTCTTTCTCCATTCAATGAGTCAATAGTAGTATTTGTTCTTAATATATGTACCTATAAATACAATTAATTTCTATTATGTTTGGTAGTTAGATTTTTGTACTATGTACCATTGCACTTTTCTTTTGGTCGTCACTTCCCAATAAACATTATTGTTTGCTATCAACTTGAGGTGCATTTGAGATCAAATACATTTCTCAAATCTCCAACGTTAATTCTCAAATGCGCCTCAATAGTCGGATTATAGTCTTCTCAACTTAAAAGGCACATTTTTTATATGGTGATTTTCTTAGGTATCAAATTGAGAAATTTGTGATTCTCAACTTGATAGCAAAGAAATTTCTCCAATTGGTATCAAATGGAATTGGAATTGCCATATTAAAAAAATCATATTAATTTTAGAAATGGAAACATTGTACTTTTTTCTGAATGTTTCAATTTAATTTTATTACATATTTAATATGTATTATCATGTACATGTTTTTTTTAATTTAGAATTAAAAATAAATTAAATAATTATTTGTACTTTTTTGAATATTAATATTATATAGGACATAAGTAAGAATTTAAATTAAAAAATGCAAAAAAAAAATAGAATTAAAAATATATCAATTAATTATTTGTACTTTTTTCGGCAATTTTTAATTTAATTTATTATTTATGACATACTAAATAGTATAACATGTTAAAAATTGTTTAAATATAGAATTAAAAGTAAATGAATTAATTATTTGTACTTTTTTTGACTATTAATATTATATAGGACATAAATAAGAATTTAAATTGAAAAAGGAAAAAAAGAGAAATAATTAAAAATATATCAATTAATTATTTCAACTTTTTTCGGCAATTTTTAATTTAATTTATTATTTATGACACATTAAATATTATAACATGTTAAAAATTTTTTAACTATAGAATTAATAATAAATTAAGTGTATTGGAAGAGGTAAAATTTGGGGACGGTACGGCAACCTTAAAACGTAAGTCAATATTGGCAAAAGCACCATTTAAGCAGGTAAGTTTGACAAAAATATAAGCAATATTCAAGGCTAATTACTCAACTTGTTATTAGGTTGCCGGACTTATGGCCTTAATTTGTGGCTATTAAACAAAATTTCTAAGAATCGCATGTTAAATATTTAAATTAATATTAAATTAAATTAATATTAAAAAATTCAAAAAAGTAGAAATAGTTAAAAATATATCAATTAATTTTGTTTCCATCCTTTTCATTTAAATAGTTCACCTTTTTTGTAGGCGGTTGTTGGCATGCTGGAAAAATGATATTATCGTTCTTTCGAACTCGCTGTCCGAAGAAGCAGCAGAAAATTTTTGATTATAGGCATCTGGAAAGATTAATTAGATTTAATTAATATCAATTGGAATCAAAACATAAAAATATAATCACGTTTTAATGCCGCCGTTACGCTGAGAGCTCGTACAGGTTCTTTGGAATTTGTTCCTTGCCAGCAGTATTTGTTGGCTACTTCATCAGTGACCAATTTCCGCCATGCAATTTTTAGAAATTTTGTAGGTTTGCCACAAATTATGGCCATAAGTTCGGCAACCTCATAACAAATTAAGTAATTAGCCTTGAATATTGCTCATATTTTTGTGAAACTTACCAGGTCGCTTAACTTGTTTGTACTTGATTGTACTTTGGACTCGAATTCTTTAAATTCAGAGGCCTGCTTAAATGGTGCTTTTGGCAAGATGACAACACACTTTTCACTTTTTTGTTCTATAATGTATATCACAAATTTAATTATAGATATATATCATTAATTATATAAAACTTATACTTTTACCTCCCTTTAATTTATTTAATTTTTCTTTTCTGCACCAATTCCTTTTTAAATCAAGATAATTAAAATTTACCACAAAGCTGAAAACTTTCACAATTATTATTATTTATAGAAATTAGAACATATGATTCGCAACGTTAAGGCCGAGTTAGCCACACATTTTTAAAATGTAACCGTACCGTAAATGTAACGTTGGCATTTAGTGCAATTATAGAACGTAAAATTAACCAAACTTTGTAAGCTGTTCACAAATGTCACGTACAAAAGTAGCGAAAATCAAATTCAGCAGGTTGGGACGATCCAGTTACGTTACAGTTCTGTTCGGTAACTGTTTTTCATGTGAAAAAAAAACGGCTGACACGTTAGGTTACGGTTACGTGGGGCTAACTCGGCCTTTACTGTGAGAAATGAACAGCGCTGCCATACGAGAATACAAAAGTTGTAAATAATATCTCAAACTCAACATAAATCGTACTCAAGTTGAGAAAAAGTTTGGTCTCAATTGGAGAAAAGTGTTGGTTATCCAATTGATGTTAAAACATTTCTCAAAGATTGGAAAAAATTTTAAGTCTCAACTTGATATCAAGTTGAAAGCAAACAAGGAGAAAAATTGTTCAACTCAAGTTGAGAATTATATTAGATATCAATTTGAGAACTTAACTTTTCTCCAACATTGGAGGAATAATTTTTCAATGCATACTGGGTTATATAAGGGGAATCCAGAAAGTTAAATCTTGGATCAAGGTATAAACCAGAAAGCAATGCATCATTGTCGAGTAGTTTTTCTTTCCTTTTTTGCATAGATTCCAACAACTTCACTGCAAACGTATTTTCTCCCATGTTTTTTAACTGGGCTTCACATACAAGCCAATCTCTATAAAAATCTCCGATTATGTATTGTTCAGCTTGAAGTTGCTTAGTACATTGTGCTATTGGAGTAAATACATTTACAAAGTTTTCTATAAAGTTCCAATCAATTTCAAAGTCAATAGAAAACTCCACCTCATTTGCGTTAATATGTTGTTTTATTTTCAAAAGGGATTCCACCATTTCAAATGTTGAGTTCCATCGGGTTATATTGTCAATCGGTGGCAAACGTATACCCGAAGAGTTACGACCGCTTTTTATACTAACTCTGACAATTTTTACAATTTTTCTGCACTCTTCCAGTTTATTTTGTATATCCTTAAAAGAATCATGAACAGCCAATTGAATTGTGTGTGCAGCACATCTTACTACATACAGTACGGAATTCAAATGATCGTGTACTGATTCGTAGTCATCATTCTCACTTTCAGAAATTGTTTCGACTTCATCATTTTGTAACTCTAGCAAGTCCTGCTGCAAAAGTTTTGATGCTTTCAACATATTAGCTCCGTTGTCCGTTGTAGTTGAATATATTTGAACAAGGTTAATATCATATTCATGCAAGCATTTCAAAATTTCATCTTTTAAAAAATTGGCTGTGTGTCTCTTTTTCAATTGAATCATTCCAATTGTGTTTATAACAATTTTGAAATCTTTAATGTATTGAATGTTTATTCCAAATATACTCTTACCCATTCTGGTAGCTACGTCGACTTTTAAGCTTATCATTTTGTTCGATAAACTTCGTTTTAATCTATTTTGTATGCTACTTGCGCACAGATGTATGTATTCGACAATATTTTTGGAACTTAAATTAATTTTATATTGCTTTCCATAAGGTTCAATTATTTGCTTAAAATAAAGCTCGTCATCAAAAATTCGGAACGGAATGTTTTTGACAGTAACCAGCCCAACACAACATTTAAGAAAATCACTTTTATTTAATTTTAGATCGAATTGGTTAGAACTTTGCCGATTGGAAATGTTTTGGTCACTTGTGGATGGAGCGATTTCATCAAAATTATGCTTGTGTACAACCTCATAATGTCATTTAATATTTCCTAGTATGTACCCTTTAAATTCTTTTTCACACACGAGGCAGTTTGAATAATTTGTTTCTTTATTATAAGAAACAAGGGTTTCCTTATTAATATATGATATTCTACCCAGTTTTTTTACTTAACAAAACACAAAACAAATTTAATTAGCAAAATATTTGATTACACTAACGTAACAAACAATTGAAAATTCAATCTTCTCATGAAAAATTTGTTTTCGAACGAATTTTAAAATGATAAATACTTAAAGAATTAACCGTTAACAAACACATTGCTTTTGTTTTCATTCATGAGAGACTAAATGTAACAAGTGTTTGTAAATGCGCTCTATACGTGTGAATACTCTCTTTGTATACTCTCTCGTTTGAAATGTGTATTGATAAAATCTTTGCATACAGTCTCTCATGAAAGATAACAAAAGCAATGTTTTTGTTAAATGTTAATTCGTCAAGTATTTATCGTTTTAAAATTCGTTTGAAAACAACTTTTTCATGAGAAGATTGAATTTTCAAATGTTTGTTTGCGAATTTTTGGGCACCCTGATAATACTGATGTATGTTTGATTTAATATTGAAAATATCACTCATACGTCTCATATTTCTTCGACTCTAGTAAAAAATAATAATCATACGCATCATACGAACATATTACGTTATTAAAAAATTAGTAAAAAGGGGAAAAAATTAAATTTTTCAAGAATTCAATAAAATTAGTCCAACTTGATTTGGCGAAATTATTTGCTCGAGGATGAAATGAGAAATCATCACTGGTTCTTGATTTAAAGCTGAAAACTTTAGCAATTAAACATGAAGATACTGTTACGGAACGCCCTGTAATGTTTCATGGAAGTGCCATCACTATTCCAATATATGTGCCATCCTTGTTTCAAATCATCTGTTTTGTAAACCGCGTTTTTGCATTCCTTTCTCTTCTTTTTTTTTTTTGCATACCATTTGCTGTAAATCAAATAACTTTAATGTTTAATGTCGTTTTAATGTTCATAGAAGAAAGAGGTGCAAAACTGCGGTGAGTAAATTCATATTATTGTGTCTTTATTTGTAAATTAACCGTTTCCTTTTATATAGAAATAAACTGAATATTTTTAAACAGTATTTTGTTCAACGCAAACCTCTTTTTATTTCTGTCAACAACATTGCTTTATTTCGCAGTTTTATTTTGTATATGTTTTTTGCCGTTTCGTACAAAATAACTGCGTGTTTGCCGCCGTGGAAAATTTCTAAAATATAAAAATTTTAAAATAGTTGTACTCAACCATTATGATGGAGCATTCTCCTCGCCGGAGTCCTCGTCTACAAGGAAGCGATAATGCAGGTGCATCTAACATACCAGCCCAGACACAGCCATTGTCTAATCAAGTTACAGTAGAACCTGCCGCCGTCGCCACCACCACACCATCAGCCACAAGTAATAAGTCAGCCGCCGTAAGTAATAAGCCTTCTACGCCAACCACAACAAATGCCGGAAATGTGTCGGAGATGCAAAAGCAAATTGCCTTGTTAAAACGCCAGCTTTCAGATACCCAGACAAAACTCAGCAATAGTAATCGCCAATGCCAACAGCTCGAGTCAGTTATTCGAAACACGGAATCTGTAAGTAATCATAACCTCACAAAATGTGTTCCCTCTCAAACAACAGATACTGCCGCCAACACAGTTTTGCCGCCATCTACATCAACAGCATATTCTGCCGCCAACATATATATACCTCCAAGTACATCTATAGAGAGCCGTTATACAGATACAGACATACGTACTAGACATACCAACACAATGACAACTGCCGCCATGCCGTCATTGCCAATTACATATAGCTCAGCCAGCAGCTCTGCCAACAGCCACACCATGCCATCGACGCAAGCAGCACCTACAGTCGATCATTTTAATGTGTATTTGTCACCAAATATTTCTGGTGGACCGCCATCTTGCCAATCATTTTCTACACAGCCAGCAATAAATTTTTATAACCCAGGTTTGTTACCAAATAATTCGGGTGCTATGATGTATCCTCGTAAGCTTCAAGATTTGCCAGAATTTAGTGGCGCAGCGGAAGATTGGCCAATATTTTATACAGCTTATTTTCAATCGAACGCAACTTATAATTATTCAAATTTTGAAAATAATCAGCGCCTACAAAAAAGCCTCAAAGGTGATGCTCGTGACTTAGTTAAGTCATTGTTAATTCACCCAGACAACGTTGGTGTTGTCATTGAACAGCTTCGTACTAGATTTGGTAGACCGGAACAGCTGATTCAAAGCCAGTTGCGTCAAATAAGAGAAATACCACATATTTCGGAAAATAATTTATCAAAATTAATACCCTTTGCTACGAAGGTAAGAAATTTGACTGTGTTTCTTCAGTCCGTGGAAGGTCACCAACATATTGCCAACCCAACATTGTTGGACGAATTAATTTTAAAGCTGCCAATGAGCAAAAAATTAGATTGGGCCAAAGTTGCCGCTACTATTAAACCATATCCTACTCTTCTTAATTTTAGTGATTTTATAGATGAGCTGGCCATTTTAATCTGTTCAATACAGGATACGGACAACAAGGAACCAAAGCGTCGCGTCTTGCTTCACACAACCGAAAGGCAGCCACAATGCCCTTTATGCAAAGGTCAACATAAACTTTATGATTGTCGTAGTTTCATAGACTCAACTGTTAATAAACGTTGGTCAGATGTTAAAAAGATTCGTGCCTGCTTTTCATGCCTTAATGTTGGCCATTCAACCCGCGATTGTCGTCGTAAAAAAACGTGTTTACAAAATGGTTGTCAACGAAAACACCACAAATTGCTCCATGAAGTTGCCAACGTTGCTGTGCCAGCTGCCATCCCAAATGGGGAAAGTGAACCCCAACAAAGCGTACTCAGCTGTTCATCGTCCGACAACAATAACAACAAAAAATTGTTGTTTCGTATTTTACCAGTTACTTTGTATGGTGAAAGGTGTCGTATGGATATTTATGCCCTTTTCGACGATGGATCGTCGATTACAATGTTAGATAAGGACATTGCCCAACAGCTTGGAGTACATGGTCAGAAAGGTAACTTAAATATACAGTGGTTTGGCGGTCGATCAGCACAGGAGTCGGTCTTTTCGTTTAACATTAAAATAAGTGGTGTAGGCAAATCTAAGTGCCATTACATGCGTAATGTTTATGCCGTTTCAAATTTAAATCTGCCTATGCAAAGTTTAACAAATCAAGATTTGCAAAATAGTTTCCAGACATCGTCATCTTTTCCCGTCAAACCCTATACAAACGTTATACCTCAGCTGTTAATTGGATTAGACCACGCCCATTTAGGGTTGCCAACTAATACTCAAGTAAATTTGTCTTCAGGTCCATTTGTCTGCAATACCGAATTGGGTTGGTTAGTGTTCGGCCCCTGTCGTACTTTGTCAACAAATCATCCCTCATGCCTTATGGCCAACATAGAAAGCGACAACAGTCTTCATCAGCTTGTTAAGCATTTTTTCAACGTAGAAAGTATTGGTGTAAGATCGGCCCCTCCTATTGAGTGCGATGATGACGCAAGAGCAAATAAATTTCTGCTAGAAACAACAAAACGAATTGGGGACCGATTTCAAACCGGCCTCCTATGGAAACATGATAACGTAAAGCTGCCAAACAGTTATCCCATGGCCCTTAGACGTTTGGAGGGGATTGAAAAAAAGATGAGTCAAAACGAAAACTTTGCTGCTGCATACAAAGAGGTAATAAAGGGGTATGTAGACAAAGGCTATGTTCGTAAACTTCGTCTAGAAGACATAGAGTTGCCAAGTGACAAAAAATGGTATTTGCCTCATTTTGGGGTAATAAATCCCAATAAACCAAAAAAGGTTCGCTTAGTATTTGATGCAGCTGCACAAGTGAATGGGATTTCTTTAAATTCTCATTTATTAAAAGGCCCTCAAGACATCGCATCGTTACCAACAATTTTATACAATTTTCGTCGTGGTAGAGTTGCCGTATGTGCTGACATACGTGAGATGTTTCACCAGATCATTGTTCAGCCCGAAGACAGAATCAGCCAACGCTTTTTATGGCGCGGTGGAAATCAAAACAACCCTCCTGAAGAGTATGAAATGGTGGTCATGACTTTTGGAGCAGCCTGCTCTCCATGCTCAGCACGTTACGTCATGAAAGCCAATGCCACGGTATACAGCCAATCTCAGCCAAGAGCAACAGCAGCCATCTTAAATCATCATTACATTGACGATTTTGTAGACAGCTTCGAAAGCGTGGAGGAGGCAGTAAATGTTTCAAAACAGGTACGTGATATTCACAAAAAGGGTGGTTTTGACTTACGAGGTTTCATTTCAAATTCCAATGAAGTCACCCTGGCATTGGGTGGTAGTACAATTTCAAAAACAATGCTAGTGGATGATGATACAGAAAAAGTGTTGGGCTTATATTGGGACTCCCTTTCTGATAATTTTAAATTTCATTTTAAGTTCCAAAAGGTTGATTCATCCGTCATGTCTGGCCACAGAAAACCTACAAAAAGAGAGTTACTCAGTATCATCATGTCAACATTTGATCCTCTCGGGTTTTTAAGTAATTTTATTGTTGGTGGAAAACTAATTTTACGCGAGGTGTGGAGGCGTGATTGTCGGTGGGATGAAGCTATCCCGGAAGACGTTTATAAATCGTGGGAGCTGTGGCGCAAACAAATGAATAAAATTATAAATTTTCGTATACCCAGATGCTATTTTTCAACAGGGTTGCCAAATCGTTTTGATCTTCATATTTTTGTTGACGCTAGTGAGGACGCCTTTGCTGCTGTGGCATATTGGAGGTGGATTGCTGATGATGGTAAAATATGTACTAGTTTTGTGACATCAAAAACAAAATGTGCACCTTTAAAAAGAGTAACAATTCCACGCTTAGAGCTGCAGGCAGCAGTACTAGGAACCCGATTAATGCAAGCAATTTTAAATGGTCACGAATTTACACCTAAGAAATGTGTCTTATGGAGCGATTCCAAAACTGTTTTAAAGTGGATTGCTAGTAGCCACCGTCGGTACAAGCCATATGTAGCACATCGTATTGCTGAAATTTTGGAATCCACCGAAATTGATAGCTGGAAGTGGGTGTCAACCCATGAAAACGTAGCTGATGACGCAACGAGAGCGTTTAACAACGTTGACTTTTCCTCCTCTTCCCGTTGGCTTACTGGGCCAGAGTTTCTTTTACGTAACGAAGATGAATGGTTGAACCATGATACGGCTGATGATTCAAATCATGAAGACGAGGAAGAGCTTCGCCCTAAAATCTCTTTATTGGTTGTAAGTAATGATTTTATAAATTTTAATCGTTTTTCGTCTTTCTCTAGAATAAAGAGAACAACTGCATGGGCTTTACGTTTTATAAATCGATGTCGTAAAAAAGAGAGCGACGTACAATATTATGGTTTAACAGCTAGTGAACTTGAGTCAGCTGAGCTATTGTTATGTTTACAGTCGCAGAAGGAACGTTTTTCAACCGAAGCCCAGTGCATTAAAAATAAACAACCCCTTCCCAAAAACAGTAATTTAGTGCAGTTAACACCTTATATTGATGAAAATGGTTTGCTGCGTGTGTATGGTAGAATTGATGCAGCCAACTTTTTGCCTTATAGTTCAAGACGACCAGTGATATTACCATCTGATCATGCCTATACATCACTCGTAGTTCATCACTATCACTGCCAGATGAAACATCAGAATCACGAGGCTACAATATGTGAAATACGTAAAAAGTACTGGGTTCCTCAAATTAGACGCTTACTTCGGAAAGTTATTTCAAATTGCATGTTATGCAGGTACAGTAAGGCTACTCCTCGTATACCCATTATGGGTCCACTTCCCTTTGATCGGCTTGAGCCAAACGTAAGACCATTCACATATACAGGTCTGGACTATTTCGGTCCTTTGACTGTATCTATTGGCAGGCGTTCCGAAAAAAGATGGGTGGCACTCTTTACATGCCTCACAATTCGAGCAATACATTTGGAAGTAGCCCATGACTTGTCAACCGACTCCTGTATTATTGCTATGAAGAATTTTATGAATCGCAGGGGTGTTCCAGTACGTTTGCGTTCCGACAACGGGAAAAATTTCGTTGGTGCCAACGAAGAGGCTAAGCGTTTCAACGAAGTTTTTGAAGCTGAACGAATTCAAAGCGAGCTGTCTGGGAAAGGTGTTGAGTGGGTTTTTAATTGCCCAATAAATCCGTCCGAGGGTGGAATATGGGAAAGAATGGTCCAGTGCGTTAAAAAAGTGCTGCGAAAAACATTAAAAGACGTGTCGCCTAAAGAACATGTTTTGCAGTCCCTTTTAATAGAAGCAGAAAATATTGTCAATTCACGTCCATTAACGCACTTGCCAATAAGCCCAGACGAAGAAGAACCCCTCACGCCAAATCATTTCCTTGTCGGTTTTGGAAACGTCGCTCAAACTCCACCAGCTGATGAGACAGATAGTAAGCTATGCAGTCTTAGAAAACAGTGGCGTGTTGCAAGGAGTCTTCGTGATAGATTTTGGAAACGTTGGGTGCTCGAGTATTTGCCAACATTAACGAGACGAGTAAAATGGTGTGAACGGACAGCTCCATTAAATAATGGTGACATGGTATTTATATGTGATCCTAATCTTCCCAGGAGCCAATGGCGACGTGGTATAGTAATTCGTGTGTTTGCTGGTGCTGATGGTGTGGTGCGTCGAGCTGATGTAAAAACTGCGTCCGGCGTTCTACAAAGGGCTGTATCCAAGTTAGCCGTTCTAGATTTGGATGTTGGTGAAGCGGATCGCTCCACGGGGGCGGGGGTGTTACGGAACGCCCTGTAATGTTTCATGGAAGTGCCATCACTATTCCAATATATGTGCCATCCTTGTTTCAAATCATCTGTTTTGTAAACCGCGTTTTTGCATTCCTTTCTCTTCTTTTTTTTTTTTGCATACCATTTGCTGTAAATCAAATAACTTTAATGTTTAATGTCGTTTTAATGTTCATAGAAGAAAGAGGTGCAAAACTGCGGTGAGTAAATTCATATTATTGTGTCTTTATTTGTAAATTAACCGTTTCCTTTTATATAGAAATAAACTGAATATTTTTAAACAGTATTTTGTTCAACGCAAACCTCTTTTTATTTCTGTCAACAACAGATACGAAAAACATATAAAACGTCTTACAAAAGAGTTTGTGTTAATGTTTCGACCTAGTCTCTATATAAATATAATATCTGATATGAACTTTTTCGGATCTACAGGCAAAAAAATTAATAAAAATTTCACTCAAATTTCGTTTATGCTTTTTTCTATACCTAAGACCAATTCTCTAAACGCATGGTATAGGGTATCGCATGGTATAATTTTCATACTTGTTTTTGCTTAGAAAATTATTCCAGAAATCCAATCCTATATATAGCAATATCTAAAAAAAGACGTTTTTTTCCAACTTAAAGATATTTATATCAAATTACTTCTATACATTGGGGGATACATTCGGCTACCTCAAATGAATATTACGGTGGCCCTCATTTATCCGTTGTGTGAAATATAGGATGATATTGGAGACTTCGATTTTTCAACTGAAATTTTTTTTAATAATTAAAAAATATTTTTTTTTAATTTTGGGATACTTAGTTGGAATAGTTATCTTACGTTTAAGATACAAAATTTATCAGTGCACTGCGAAAAATAAATGGCTGAAAGAATTATGTGCAAATGGAAAAATCATTACTTTATATTTCATATGGCACAAAAATGGCTAAAGGTTTTTATGCAAAAATTACTCTACCTAGTTTGGAACTTCAATATCTAAAATTCCTCCACTCCGTTTTACGATAAAATGTTTTGTTCAGACACAAATAGAAAAAAAAAACTAAAAGAAATCCGAAAAAATGCAAAATTCTTAGTTTTTTTGTTATTTGGCTATTCATATCTCAGAAACTAAGCATCGCTATGTTAAAGGGAACTGAGAAATTTTAGATATTGGAGTTCTTGACCAGTGTGAAAAGTTTCAAGCAAAACTCTTCAGCCGTTTTGTGCCATTTAAAAAACAAGCGAACCTATTTGTGGCATTTTTCGTTTTTTCACCTGAATGAGCCACATTGAACCTCTTAAACACATGAGTAGTAAGTAGTGAGTCAATAGTGGCTTCGGATCATCATGTGTCCAAGGAAACTATAAATGATTTTTTTAATTAAAAAAATTTTATATTTAATCCTAGGTCTCACCCCCTAGAAATATGCGAATAGCAAAAAAACTGAGAAATACAAAGTTTTGGGCCAATCAGAAAACGTTTAGTCGTGCCGCAAAGCGATTGAAAATTTCAAGTGTGTTTATATGGGGAAAATATGACTTTTTTTTTCAGATTTTACGAAAATTTCGAGATCAGTATTAAATTATCTTTTCAAAAAGCTATAAAACTTCGAAATCGAATAAAGCCTCGCCAAGAAATAGCAAATGCCCCAGACCACTTTTGTGCCAAAAAAAACTAGGTCATGAAATGTGATGGCATTTTTTTCAACTTGAAATTGATTAAAGCCATCATTCTTTTTTGGTCTCTATACTTATAAGTACTCAGATGTGAAGTATTGTTTTATTGCCACGTTGTTAACTTATTGCGCATTGAGGCCGAAATTTGGAAATTTTTTTGATAAAATTTTTAAAACTCCTTTTTCAAGTTTGAAAAAATTTCATTAAAAAAAATTTAAAAAAATGAATCTATCACTTTAAGGTTTTATGAAATACATGTTGAAGATTAACTATGTAAATTTTTAAGTAAATCCCTCTGCCAGAATTTTTTTGACAAGGATTTTATTTTTGCGGATTTCGAGAAAAATTGGATTTTTGTGAAATATTCTGTAAATGTACTCTTTCTAAATGCTTTGTATCAAAAATTCATAATTTTTCTACTTTTAAATGTTATATTTTATCTTAATAGCCTAGGATTTCGGAAAAAAAATAATATGACTCCATTAACCCTTTTGGAATTGGGGTCACATATGACCCCAAACTAATAAAAGACAATTTATTCAAAAAATTCAAATATTTTGTAAGTGCTGTCCAATTTTTAGATGCGACACTTAAAATATAATAACCAAATATGCAGAAGTTTCGTTCCAAAAATTTGGGATAAATCCGAGAACGTTAACCCATTATTTGCCAAGGCTAGCTTTGGATTTTAAGATATTTTAAAATAAAAATGACCTAAAACGAGTTTTTCTATTAAACTCGTTGATACCACTATTTAGAATTTAAGAAAAAAATTCGGTTAATTTTTATTTATATAACCCTTCAGTGCTCCTGAGATCAAAATTATCCATTGTGATATATCTCTGGTGCAATTATCCACTAATTGCTCGCGAATATAAATTAAAACAACTTAAGTCATATGTCTAAAAAATAGGACGAAAATAAACTCCTTGTCAAAAAAATTCTGGCAAAGGGATTTACTTAAAAATTCACACAGTTAATCTGCAACATGTATTTAATAAAATCCTAAAGTGATTCATTTTTTTAAACTTTGTTTAAGAAAATTTTTTCAAACTTGAAAAAGGAGTTTTAAAAATTTTATCAAAAAAATTTCCAATTTTCGGTCTCAATGCACAATAGGTTAACAACGTGGTAATAAAACAATACTTCATATTTGAGTACTTATAAGTATAGAGACCAAAAAAGAATGATGGCTTTAATCAATTTCTCAAAGTTGAAAAAAATGCCATCAAATTTCATGACTTAGTTTTTTTGGCACAAAAGTGGTCTGGGTCATTTGCTATTTCTTGGCGAGGTTTCATACGATTTTGAAATTTTATAGCCTTTTGAAAGGATAATTTAATACTGATTCTGAATTATGTAACAGCTTGTCGGAAAAGTTAAATTATAGAACGAAATTTTCGTAAAACACACTTGTAATTTTCAATCGCTTTGCGCCACGACTAAACGTTTTTTGATTGGCCCAAAACTTTGTATTTCTCAGTTTTTTTGCTATTCGCATATTTCTAGGGGGTGAGACCGACAGTTTGAACACTTTTTTTTTCCCTCCATATAACGAAGGGCCACCCTAATGCACATATACGTATATATAAAACTGAATAATTAATTAAACAGATTCGGTATACTTTTAATTACTTTTTCGTCTAGATTCCTTATTTTTTGTCGGATACCTTCTGTTTCAGCAATTGTTGCAAAAATTAGCCACAAGGTGGCGGTAATGACATTTTTCGTATAAATTAAAAAAAACATTTTATTTGGATTTTTTGGACAAATTTGCAGAACATTGTCAAACCAAATTTTTTGATTTTAAGGATCAAAAAGGCAATTTTCTTGAGTAACATAACATAACGGTATCTTTTCAAAAAATTCAGAAATGAAAAAGTCGTAGAACAAACTTTGTTTCTGATACCCCAGAGATTAATTTCCAACAACAAAAAAATTATTTTTTTTTTCGCAAAAAGTCGATTTTGAGATATTGCTACCTATATACACTATTTAAAATAGTTAAAACTATTAAAACTAATAAAAAATTTTTTTGGCACTCTTCTTTGCCCCTTTTATCCTGCTCTTCATTTCTCTTTTCCACTTTTATAACTGAATTATATTTAAACTTTTGTCACTCAAGAAAGAAGTTAGGTTTTCTTATCAAATCTCTCCAGAAGATCGACCAGATCCAGGTTTTTCTCGTAGTTTCGGTATTTCAAAATCTAATGAAGACATTTCTGGTTTCAGATGGGTTTTAGTAATTTTTAGTGAAAATGCTTCATTGATGTCCTGAGCAGGTTTCAATGGAACTGTAAAAGACTTGAAAAAATAATTATTATATTTTTTGTATTTTGTGTGTAATAGCTGTAATTGTTGTTTCTGTTATGGTCGTTGAGTTTTTAGCATTTGCTTCATGAGTGTGTATATATCGTTATACTCCACGTGTCATATTTATTAGCTTTAGTCGGTATTGCTACCCTTTTTTTAAATGTTATCCCGAAACAATTATAAAAAATCGACAATACGAAATAATAATAAAAAGTGGCGCGAATCGCCACTGTTCCACTCAAATTATTCTACACCTCACATAGTTCATGTGTTTGAGCCGTGGGTTTTTTAAATGTTCGCCTTTAATTTTCCCTCATTTGGGATTTTTGATTTCGGCTCATATTTTCTGGAATTTGCTTCCAAACTTGGATTTTTGGCGCAAATGTGATCCAACTAAGCGTAAGAATGGGTTTTTGAGAGATCACAGAGTTTGAAAAGTAACAGGGGTGTTTTCAGTTTCTGAGACATATGAAAATATATTTTTTTCCGTTTACACCCTTTACTTCATTCATATAAAGCCCACATATATTACACAGGCATACAAGTATCAAGCATGTTACATTTTGTTTACACACATAAGCTCAAATACAACAAAAAATAAAAAGGAATGCAACTTCTGAAAATCTAAAATGCATTTATAGTTTAAATATATCAAAGTTTACCACACTCCCACATCAAAGCCGCACCAAAGCAATCAACCAACAAAGATCTTAAGTACTCATAACGAACCAAATAATAAAAAAAAAATAATAAATAAATAAAAATGTTGTGCAAATAAAAACTAAGATGAGGTAACAATTTTATTGGTAGATTGTGTTGTTTATAACTTTAAATCAAATATTAACTAAATTTATAGTAGTTTGAAGGATCATTTTTTAATATACTTAACTGGAGAAAGTAAGCTAACTCTTACATACGTATTTTGTTGCCCTCGTTGATAAAGGGAATGCTGTAGAGCGTGGCCCTAACAACTAAACTAATGATATTCACTTTTTACTGAAATCAATTTTTAACTACCAAAAATATTTGACCTAGATCCATTTTTTATTATACCGATCAGATCAAAATCACTTCCTGAGTCGTTTTAGCTATGTCCGTCCGTCCGTCTGTGTGTCCATGTAAACCTTGTAATCAAACTACAGGTCGCAAATATGAATATATTTTGATGAAATTTGGTATATAAGCCTTTAAGGGCCATGGGATGAACGCTATTAAAATTGGTGAAAATCGGTCCATGTTCAGACCTAGTCCCCATACAAATGCCCCCTATGAAATGGACATAAATTGCCATAAGATCCAAATTATCGCATAGTTCTTAGTCAAATTGGGTTTGTATGTGTTTATTGTATCCATTAATCATTAGTCCAGAAATAATCCCTATAGGACAATTCTTATTCATAGGCCCCATATAGAGCTGCTTCCCGATCTTCGCCTAAATCTATCAAAAAACAAAAATATTGCAGAGATTTTTCTCAAATTTGGTTTGTGAATATTTTTTCAAAATAAAAGTGACTTTACCAAATATGGTCATGATCGTTCCATTTTTCGACCAAGTCCCCATATAAATATAGCATCCCATATGAATTTTTCATATATGCAGCCAAAAAAATTAATAACAATGGCACTCAAATTTAGTTTATGCTTATTTTCTATATCTAATCGATGTTGAAGTCTCCAGCTATAATTATGTCGTATTGTGTTTCACATAAATCTTCGATTACTTGTTCAAATACTTCGCAAAATTCTGCTTCGCTACTACTTGGTGATCTGTATATAGCCATTATCATAATTTGTGTTCTCCTCAATTTCGCCAAGTATACACTCATCCAGTACTTGTTGTCATAAACCTTCTCGCATATTTTCGAAATATTCCAAAATTTTGTAAAATATATAGTTACTCCGCCGGTCCTTTTTGAGTTTGAATATGTAATATAGTGATCATATTTCGGTAGCCTAATTTCATTCTCATCTATTTCCTTCGTTGCGTGTGTCTCCGTCAATATTATAAAATCGGGTTCTTGTTAATCAGCAATTATTTCCAGTTTGTCGAAATTATTCATTAAACCACATACGTTTGTGTATATACCACTTATCTGCTGTAATTGTTACATGGATAGTCCTAACCTTTTCTTTTTATAATTTAGTTTATTTTGGTAAACTGGGCATTCTTTATTTGATGTTATATGATTTTCAGCAAGTCCCATATTTAGTTTCTTATTGGCTTTTATGCAATTAATACATTCGTTAATTATTTCTTTATTACATTCTTTTGATTTGTGGTTTCCATGACATTTGAAACAAATTTCTTCATTTTTACATTCATCCGATTTGTGATTGTATCCTTGGCATTTAAAACATTGTATTATATCGGTTCCGTCAAACACTCTACATTTTTCCCATCCTATGCTTAATTTTTGCACTTGCATGATCTTGTTATACGTTTCTTTATCAGTTTTTATTTTCACGTTGTAAATTACTTTATTATATTTTTTAAATTCATATGATTTTACTATTTTCATTTCACTTTTTTCTAGTTGTTGATTTTGTTTCTTTATTTTTTTATTTATTTTACTTTCGTTGAATTTAAATGTCATATTCGTAACTACTATTGTCATTTCATCTTCATTGTCTCACTCATTTCATTTTCAATCGCATCTTTAATTTTTTGTCTTTCATCATTATTTTCAATTTGAATAACAATTGTTCCATATTTTCTATTTTCAACACTTTTAATTTTCAAATTAACTGGATCCACCTTATTATTTAAATCTTTTGTTTTTTCTATTTTCTGTTTCTCCTTTGGCTTAACTGGATGAGTAATAAATTTTCGAAGCTTCTTCAAATTGTCGAAATTATATAAAGCTTGTCGAGAATTGTTTAATTATAGCCTCAAAAATATTGTCAAATTCTTTTACTATTTTTGTCACATTAGGTATTTCGTGAATTTCTTAGTCCATCCTGTATTCTTTTAAATTAGGCAGTTCTTAGCAAAGATACCAAATTTATCAAGTCTTCCCAACAAAATATCTAACAAAAATTACTAATGGAGCCGAAAGTGTGATGTCGGTGCTTTCATCAAGACAAATTTAAATATAATCACATAACTTTATATTTGATTGTTGTTGTTGTATGTAACTCTTTTATTCGTTATGAACAAGATCCTCAAAGGGAAATGGTACACATTCTAACCATGCATTCTTAATGTAGTCTTCGTCGCTGAATGATTTTCGTTTTTTGGCAATTACTTTAGCTACTTCAGCTACGATATTCGAATTATTATTTATCGACTTAATTAAAGCTTTCGACTGAAGATTTTTGTTTTTAATTACTCGTAAAATATATTCTTTTTGTTCATCTTTGGTTTTGTCAAGAAGTCAATTGTGAATTGTTTCATAGTGTCTTTTTACAGATGATGTTCTACATACCATTGCCACAAAACATATAGCTTTATAAATTTTGTTTTTAATACCAACGCATATTTCGGTTCATCAATTCTGAAGCTGTCTGCTAGACCTAATGCTACCAGCTTCGACATGTTTTTGTTTTTTATTTGGAACTGCATATTTATCAATCAATATCAATTGTGAAATTTCGAAGTCAGTTTCGAAAATTTCAAACTTTTGTTACAGAGATGCCATTTACAGAGATGTCACAAAGATTTATAAGCATATTTATTTAATGAGATCCATTTTTTTTTCAAATTTATTTGATTTCATTGTTGTTTAATATTATTGCAATAGTTATATCCTTTAAAAATTGAATTTTAAATTGTTAAATAAACTTATTCCATCCTTTTTTATAATTTTTTTATAATTAAGTTTGGCGTACCACTATCACCACTTTATTTTAACTTGTAATTGATTTTTAACGCTACACCAAATTGTGGTCGCCATGTTGAAAAATTGCAAAAAATACAAATTTAAGTGTTTTTTCGTCCTATTGAGCATATACATATATTTAAGTGAAAACCGTAATATTTACATTTTGTGCTTCTTCCTCCTGTGTTTAGACTATAGGCTATTTTTCACACTACTTTTTTAATTGTTTATCAAATGTTATTATTTCTTTCTCCAACATGAAAATATACTCGTAAGAAAGTAAAATGAAAAAAAAAAAAATAAGTAAGAAAATTATAGTCGCTCTGGACCGACTATACGATAGCCAATACCATGGTTTATAGACCCTATCTCTTCGGTCCAACTCAGTAGATATAGAAAATAAGCGTAAACCAAATTTGGCTACAGATATGAAGTTCATATCGGATGCTATATTTATACGGGGCCTAGGTCGAAACTTGGACCAATCCTGACCATATTTGGTAAAGTTACTTATATTTTGAAAAAATATATACAAAACAAATTTGAGAAAAATATTTTTGTTTTTTGATAGATTTAAGGTGAAAAACGGGAAACAGCTTTTTATGGTGGCTATGACATATGGGGTTTATTTTTGGATAACTGATAAATGGGTGTAATAAACACACACAAACTAAATTTGACCGAGATCTATATGATAATTTGGATATTATGGCAATTTAAGTCGATTTCATAGGGGTCATTTGTATGGGGAAAAGGTCTGAACATGGACCGAATTTCACTAATTCCAATAGAGTTCATCGTACGGCCGATAAAAGCTTATATACCAATTTTCGATCGGTATAATAAAAGATGGGTCAAATATTTTTGGTAGTTATAAACAGCAGCACACAGTCATTCAGCCCTGTTCTTGAAACGTTGTTATTTGAATAAGAGTGAATTTAAAATCACATGAAATTGAAATTTTGGGTTTCTTTAAACCACTTTTTTTATTTATTTAATAGAAACATATGTTTGAGTTAAGAACCATATGTTTGAGTTAATGTTATCTAGAAACCGAGGTGCCACATGGTTCTTTATTCAGTTTCACAAAAAACTTTTAAGTATTTTGTGCATGTTTTTTCTTAAGTTTATAGAAAAAGTATAAAAAAAAATATTTTCTTTTAAAATAACAACTTATTTGTTCATTTAATTGTTTTTGTTCTTCAATTTCATTCAATTAAAAATTACTTTTCTATTTTTAAAAAGTTAGGCAGCACCAAAAAAAATTTCGATATTCAAATAAATTGGATTTGACTGGCATCACTACTGTTTCGAACATATGCAAAAAAATAAAAATATGTGATTTAATGAAAAATTTTTTTTAATTCCTTTATTTGCAATAATTAGTGCATAAAGAATCCATGTTATAATTGAAAAAATTATAATGGGAAATAGATTGTGTAAATAAAAAGTTTTTATTATGGTTATAGAAAACAGCATCATCGCAAAAAGTGTGTTTTATTAACATCGACCACTTATTACGAGTTTTTTTTTTTAAATCAGCGCAAAATGTAGACGTTTTTTAAAATTGTTTTTTTCATAAAATTAATGTCTATTTTTTTAAAATAATGTCAAGGTTCAATAAAAAACATGTTAGAGTTTAAGTATCAATTATTTTTTTTTTATCTCTTAAGACCTGCTTAGTAGAAAAAAAGTGCATTTGTTTTGATTTCACAAAGCCTTTTCTATGTGAATTAAAACGAGAAAAAATATTCTTATTGAAATTAAAGAACAGCAAAAACTCGTAGATTTAAGAATTTTTTCATTTACGAGTTTTTTTTTGTGATAGTGGTTTCAAGAACAGAGGTGATTATACCCAAACCACATAGTGGTATACATAGGTTATAAATATTGGTATGTAAAATTTTAAATACCAAAAAATTCGTAATGTTTTCACTTTCATGGGAATGCGAATCACAGAACATGTATATAGTTCAGCTGATGATATATACCAGAGGTGCGCTCCATTTTTAGGTAGGGGGCCACACAGACCATTAAAAATTTTTGGTGGGCCAAATTTTTTTAAACTAATTTTTCGTTTTTATTTGTAAAAGTTCTATGTCAGACATATATAAAAGAAAATTCAGGAAGTTGGTTTTATGTATATTTCATATCACAACTTCAAACTTAAGAAGTAATTCAATTTTTTTGAATTTTTAATATTTTTTATTTTATTTTTTATGTTTTAATTTTTATTATTTATTTAGTTTTGAATATGTCTGTTTCACAATAAGTGTGTTTTGACTATTTCATTAAAATTCAGTTCATAATTTGTAATGAATGATGAACTTATGAGCTCTTTTAAATGGGTATTGGTTTAATTAGTACGATGTTTATTTTTTATAAATTTTATAGTAGAAAACATTGTCTCAATATTGTAAGTCGTGCCAAAAATCGATAACAAACGATATGCTGGAGTCTTTAGTTTTGGATATTTTGTCATAGGCACACATTTCCAAAATTAGTTCAAGGTGTTAGATTTATGTGTAATAGTTAAGCTTAAATCAGATTGAAATTCTAGCAACTCCATTTCACTTTCATCTTTATTAGGAAGAACGACTTTCGCAACATTTGAGCCCTCTTTTAACTACATCTACTTCAAAGGGGTTTAATTAAAAATTTATTGAATTATTCATACCTTTTAAATCAGAAAATCTATCTTCTAAATCATTAATCAGATGAATTAATTTTGAAAGATATGAAACAATTGACTCAGGATGAATTTCATTTTGAAAGACGTTGAAAAGGACCAAATGATTTGTCGTTTAAATCTATCTTAAAAAGTTATATTTCTATTTTGAAATGCCAAAATAATATTAAACAAATAGCAGAAATGATTGCCTTTTCCTTGAAGGGATGTATTTAAATCAAGGTTCAGAAAATACACACATGAAACACACAATGTTCTGTTCAAAAGCAGCCAACACATATCTTTATTTTCATATCAATTATGTGCGTTTCTAAATTTTCTACGGTGCCCAACACAACCATGACTGTGTTCGTTTTAATATTTCGTTATTTACACGAACATTTTTGTATCACATACTTTTTGTTTCAATCACACATAAAGCACACATTTTTGAGTGTTGCTTTATTTGAAGTTCATGTTCTGGTACGTGTACTGAAAAAAAAAACACAGAACATGTACAATAAACAGGTTCGAGTTCAGTTATATTTTAAGTCGTGTTGTGGCTCGTGTAGTGAGAAAAAACAGAACATGTACAATAAACAGGTTCGAGTTCAGTTATATTTTAAACACGACTTACCAGAACATGAACTTCAAATAAAGCAACACTCAACAATGTGTGCTTTATGTGTGATTGAAACAAAAAGTATGTGATACAAAAATGTTCGTGTAAATAACGAAATATTAAAACGAACACAGTCATGGTTGTGTTGGGCACCGAAGAAAATTTAAAAACAAACATAATTGGTATGAAAATAAAAATATGTGTGTGTTGGTCTAAGTTATGTTTGTTTACATATATGTACGAGTTTTTTATTCAGTGTGTGTTTTTTTCTGAACTCTGATTTAAATTACTTAAGCGCTCCATCATATCAGTGAAAAAATTTATTCTTGAAGCCATTTAGAGTCCTCTAGCTGGGGATGTGACTGCTATTTTAATTGTAAAAATTTAGTAATAGGATCGAACAAATTGACAAACTTTATTAATACCTACATTACTGGTTGAAAGCCATCTGACTAAACAGTATGATATGTCTGTTGGCTGCTTGTCCAAATTAAGTTTATACCCAAAGTTTCTAAATTGTCTGTGGTTTTCAGAATTGTTTTTCTTTTTTTTTATATAAATTTTACGATTTTTACCACTGGAGTAAACACATTTTCAAAATTAAAATATTTTGCAAGAAGATGTTCACGGTGTAGAATGCAATATACTGCAATGAAGTCAGGATTGTTTGCATCTTTCTTAAGGAGTCCTAAAAATCCGTCGTTTTTATCAACCATTGATGGAGTCCCGTCAGTAGAAACACTAACAAGTTTTTTCATTGGCAGTAAAAGGAATGACAGAATCAAATGCTGACTTAATATCAATACCTCTTTTTGTATCTTTCAAAACAATTAAATCTAGCAACTCTTCTTGTACAATAGCATCTTCTTTTAAAAACTGAATAAATATTGCTAATTGCTAATGATCATCAAATCCTAAACTAAATGCAACACAATCTTTTATATCAGAGTGTATGGATTTTGTTAAATGATTGTGGATCTCTGAAATTCGACGTGATATCGTATCTCGTGATGTTGGAATATTAGAAATAGATTTTAAAAATTTATCATTAAAATTTATCAAACTTTTTTTTAAAAGTTTAAAAGTTAAAAAAGTAAAAAAAGTCGTATTTTCATAATTCTTTTTTGAAAACATGAATAATTTTGAATTATTTATTTCCGGTACACGTTATAGTTTAACATTTGAGGAATCTTTGAAAAAAATTTCAAATAAAAAGTTAGTCCGTGACGGCGAATCTCCGAAGGCGTTGTTGTTTTGCTGTGAACATCATAAGTCATTACCGGATCATGTCAAAAATAAAAATCGAAATGTGTTTAAAAGGTGACATGTTTCCCGAGGTAATCACGAAGAGTCTTTTTAAGTTTTTTTTTTTTTTTATTTTTGGCAGCATTTTGAAGTGAAAAACACGATTTTTGCTGTAAAATTTTGTTGTTAAAAAATGGGTAAGGAAATGGAAAATAAATAAAAAAAACTCGTGGTTACCTGGTGATTTATGTGTAGATATAGTGTGTAAAATTTCGGTCAAGTAGATTTTGAGTTATGATTTCACGGACTTCGAGAAAATCGATTTAAAATTTTTTAAAAACTGATTTATATACGATATACCGTATTAGGCCGGTCGCTGGAAATGCTGTATCTTCTTAAATTTTGCTCCGATTTACTTGAAATTTTGACACAACACTTTCGGCATGTTGTACATTCAGAAAGAGAAATGGCAAAAAAGGTTTTAAAACCTTAAACCCACCCCCCCGACCCCCTAAAGGAAGATCTAGTAAAATTACATATCAAACAATAGGCCTGTACATTTGGTTCAATAAATGTATAGTAGGGCGCGTCGATTTGTACGGAGGCAAAAAAATCGCTCAAGTGACAAGGAAAATCATATTCTAGGGATCAAAATAAGAAACTATGCCCAAGGAACCATACCTCTAAAATGAATTCTGATGTCCCGACTTTTGACCTGTCTGTCCGTCTGCCATGGGGCAACCCAGTTCCCCCTCATGCAATTGATCTGAAACTTTGCCCATAGTCTTGTTGTGTCTACAGATTAATTTTGGGGTAGTCACGCAGAGTCACTAAAAGTCACGCAAAGTCACGCATAGTCACGGAGTTGTCTAAAAGTTTTGAATAACATAACATAGTCAAGGCGTATGATTCTTATTTATTAGCAGAGTAGAAGATACGTATACGTATGAGTGTTAATTTTAATATTAAATCAAACACAGTCAGCCCAATTCTAAACAAAAAATGGTGATTTTTTTAAATGTTTGTATGGGGAACCCCCAGGGGGTGTGCCACTGTTATGGGTGGGTCAGCCCTCCAAAGTTAGTGTTGTTCGATCATACATTTGGACTTGATTGGGGCACTCTAACTAAATGGGCAAAGTGAGACAGACAGACGGACAGGTCAAAAGTAGGGATATCAGTATTCGTTTTAGAGGCATGGTTCCTTGGGCAAAGTTTCTTATTTTGATCCCTAGAATTCGATTTTCCTTGTCACTTGGGCGATTTTTAAATCGACCCGACCTAATGCATAGGCAAGTTCCCATGCATTTTGAAACTTTCTCTTCTCCTCCAAAATTTTTCTTTTTATATTTTTTTTGTGCACTCAGAGCTTTCAGCTTGACGATTAATTTATAAATGATCAAATTTAAATTGAATCAAAGCATACTATCTGTGAACAAGTATGCTTTCTTTGAAATTTTGATTTTCTGTATAATTTTGTTTGTATTTACTAATATGTACAATAAAAATTACTTGTTTAAATCAAAGCATATTTTTATAAGTATGTTAAATTTTGAAGAAATCAAATGTTTATTGCAATTTTATTTACTGAAAGTTGTAAATAATTTTTAAAACTATTTGTTTCGAATACTTAGTTATTTACGTATGTACATACAGATTTTATTAATTTTGAAAGAAACATTGGAATGAGAAGTTGTCAGAGCGATCGGTTGTGTTCTTTATAAGCTCCACAATTATTTTAATTTTTTTAACTAATTAAGTAAAGTTTTTTTATTAATTCAAACAATAGTAAAATCTTTAAAAAATATCAGTTGTTTTAAATAAAACAAAATTGAAACAAAGATTACAATAATACAAAATAAACATAAAACAATAAACTATAATACAAAATATGCATGCTAAAAATATTCTAAGCTTATAGATCTCAAACAAAACAAAATAAAGAAAGCAGAAAATATTCTTAACAACAACAACGTACAAGTGATACAAAACAACGATACGAACCAACAATATATGTATGCTCCCTCTCACGCGCAATAGAATAAAACAAATAATAATGCCATCATACACAAAAAGAGGTAGAGCAGCATCGCAAACGTCTCCTCCTGAAGGCACCAATGAAGAATGCAATACAACAAAAACACCAAGGCTCTCAAGTAGTGATTCTCAATTTAAATATATCCAGATATTTTATAAACGACTGGAGAAACAAACTGAACATATTGTGTGCTTATTAGAAGAGTTTAAATCACGTATTTTTGATGAAATGTTCAAGAGAATGGAAGAGGTAAAGAGTGATTTAATTGAAGTAAGAGATAGAGTGCATAAACTTGAAGCAGTGGCGGAGGATGTAATTGGGATGAAAAAAGAAATAAAACAATTAAAGTCAAAAATACAATTTCATGAAAACTCAGCTGTTGCCTCTGATATAAGAATTACTGGCGTTCCATTTTGTGAAAATGAAAACCCACCTATATTTTTTAAGAGACTATGCAATACTATAAAAATTGAACCACCTGAAGTTAAATCCATTTTTCGTGTTAAAAAACTTTAAAAACTTTCGTAATATCCCTGATCCTCCAATATTAATAAGACTTTCTACGCCGTATGTAAAAAATTTTTTCCTGAGGAAATGTGCGGATTTTAAACGTTTTCACAAAACTAGGTTTTGCCTACGGCACGTTGGTTATGAAAATGATCAACTATTTTTTATTAACGAAAATTTAACGCCTTCGAATTATAACATTTTTAAAACTGCTATTGGGTTGAGAAATAATAACCGTATAAAAACCACATATACAACTCGAGGAATCGTTCATATCAAGCAGCTTAACAGTAATGAACCAGTACATATAGACGACCCCGAGGAACTAGATGCTTTTCTTCGTGAATCAGATATTGCTCAATAATGGTCTTACTATTGCTAATATAGAGTTGCCAGATCAATATCTCAATTCAGCGGTAACTATAAGACTTAAGATAAAAACAATATTGTATAAAAATTCACTAACATATTCAAATAATTTAATAAAAGCTTTCTTAAATTTAAATTCACGAAAATATTTAAATAATTTTCAAAAAACTTTCTTAAATATAAATTCTTTTGCCAAAATTTCGAACAATTTGTACAAATTGTATTGCGATGCATTAAATATGGTTATAAGCCGACAACATAATTGACTATTAGGTTCCAGAGTGTGTTTGAGTAGTATGGTTCGTGTCTTGGCCAAATATCGCGATGGTTTTAATATTTGCCATATTAATGCCCAAAGTCTAGGTAACAAGCTAGACGAATTTTGTTATATAAATATATGAAAATTCTGGTATAGATGCAATATGTGTTTCTGAAACTTGGTTTAATACGGATATACATGACAATACATTTAATATTAATGGCTACCAGTTGTTTCGCGCTGATAGAGTAGCTCGTGCTTACAGAACAGGTCGCGGTGGCGGAGTTGCCATATTCCTCAGGAAAGGTATCAATGGAAAGGTTATTTTTAAATCAAATGCTGAACATGATATGGAGTACATTTTCTTAGATATAACGTGCCATTGTAGAAAGATGTTGCTAGGAACTGTTTATAGACCTAAAAAGAAATTAGAATGGAGACCCTGTTTGAAGAACTTGTAAATCTTACAGTTAAATACACTGATATTATCATAGCCGGAGATTTCAAGAGTAATATTCTTGTGGAGACCAACCTTATCGAACCAATGAAATCCATTAATATAACACCGGTAAATTCTTCCACACCCACGCATTTTACAAACACGAGTGAAACATTATTGGTTGTCTTCCTTGTAAATGACAAACATAATATACTACACTACGACCAATTATCAGCACCTATGTTTTTGAAGCATGATCTAATTTTTTTGAGCTACAACGTCCAGCCAATTAGTAAAACTTACACTTTTTCTTACCGAGATTTTAATAATTTGAATATAAATGATCTACAGTCTGAATTACAAATGATTAGATGGGAACGAATTTTTTACATGCCAAATATTGATGACCAATGTCAATTTCTACAAGACTATATTCTCTTCCTTTCAAGGTTCAAAAAATACACACATGAAACACACAATGTTCTGTTCAAAAGCAGCCAATACATATCTTTATTTTCATATCAATTATGTGCGTTTTTAAATTTTCTACGGTGCCCAACACAACCATGACTGTGTTCGTTTTAATATTTCGTTATTTACACGAACATTTTTGTATCACGTACTTTTTGTTTCAATCACACATAAAGCACACATTTTTGAGTGTTGCTTTATTTGAAGTTCATGTTCTGGTACGTGTACTGAAAAAAAAAAACAGAACATGTACAATAAACAGGTTCGAGTTCAGTTATATTTTAAGTCGTGTTGTGGCTCGTGTAGTAAGAAAAAACAGAACATGTACAATAAACAGGTTCGAGTTCAGTTATATTTTAAACACGACTTAAAATATAACTGAACTCGAACCTGTTTATTGTACATGTTCTGTTTTTTCTTACTACACGAACCACAACACGACTTAAAATATAACTGAACTCGAACCTGTTTATTGTACATGTTTTTTTTTTTCAGTACACGTACCAGAACATGAACTTCAAATAAAGCAACACTCAAAAATGTGTGCTTTATGTGTGATTGAAACAAAAAGTACGTGATACAAAAATGTTCGTGTAAATAACGAAATATGAAAACGAACACAGTCATGGTTGTGTTGGGCACCGAAGAAAATTTAAAAACAAACATAATTGATATGAAAATAAAAATATGTGTGTGTTGGTCTAAGTTATGTTTGTTTACATATACATATGTACGAGTTTTTTATTCAGTGTGTGTTTTTTTCTGAACTCTGCTTCCTTTGCAATGAACAGGTTCCTATTAAAACAAGGAAAATGTCCTCTAAAGACAGACCTTGGTTTTCAAATGAGGCTAAACGCTTAATAGAAGAACGTAACGTTGCATATGCTAGGTGGAAAAGCTGTAAAACACCTGAACTACATGAAATATATCGCAGGAAGAGAAGAGCAGTTGTGTCCAAGATAAGGCAGGACAAATCTACCTATTATGAAAACAAATTTAATATTGCTGTCGGTGGCAATAAAACGTGGAAAGAAATAAGAAAAATTGGAGTTATAAAGCAAGCTGATCGTAACAGTGATAACTTGAACATTGAGGAACTCAATGAAAAATTTGTTAATATAGAAATGGCTGATGTCAATTTTTCGTTCTATAATAATCAAACTACCTCAATTGATGAAAATCTATTTAACTTTCATTGCTTCAGTCAATCAGATGTTTTTCAAGGTTTTCTGTCCATAAAATCTAACTCTGTCGGTTACGACGATATGCATCCAAAATTTATAAAGTTAATATTGCCTTTCTTGTTAATATATATAACTTACTTTTTTAACTCTATAATAACAATAAGCACATTCCCTACAAGGTGGAAATTCGCCAAAATAGTTCCTGTTCCGAAGGCTAGAAATGATTAGCGGCCGATTGCAATCTTGCCTTATTTCTCAAAAGTTTTTGAAAAACTAATCCACAAAACAAATGCTGCATCATGTTCTTGACAGAGTTTTAATTGCTAGTCGCCAATCTGGCTTTAGGCCGAAACATAGTTGCATAACTGCTCTTGCAGATGTTATTGAAGACATTCGGAGTAATATTGACGATGATCAGGTCACGTTTTTAATACTTCTAGACCATTCAAAAGCCTTTGACGCAGTTCATCATGGAACACTTTGTTCAAAGCTCAGCTCCTTTTTCAATTTTTCATCTTCCTCGATTAAGTTAATTTCAACTTATTTGAATGGAAGACATCAAGCTGTTTTTAATGACTCGCATTATTCAACATGGCTACCGGTCACAAGAGGAGTTCCGCAACGATCAATCCTTTGACCGCTACTATATACCTTATACTCCAACGCCTTACCAATGCATTTGAGTTTCATGAACATACAAATGTATGCAGATGACGTTCAGCTTTTTATTAGCTGCAAAGTTTCTGCAATTAACGATTGTATTTCAAAGATAAAGTCTGACCTATCAAAAGTCTACAAATGGGCAACTGCTAATGGATTACGCTTAAATTTTTTAAAATCAAAATGCATTCTTATATCTAGAAGAGCTGTAGAGTTCATAAACAGTTTAAGTATACAACTTGGATCTTCTGACATTGATATGGTACCATCGGCAAAGAATTTGGGCATTATTTTTAATGAAAAACTTTCGTGGTCAGACCAAATTAACATTGCAACAGGTAGAACATATGGTATGCTAAGGACGTTATCGATGAACCAATATTTTACACCACTAAAGATCAGGATCCTTTTAGCTAAAACGTATTTGATACCTACGCTTTTATATGGTTGTGAATTATTTGCTGGTTGTGATTCATCCTATAAACGTAAGTTAACAACTACATAATATTACAAGATATGTTTTTGGTTTAAAAAGATATGATAGGGTGTCTCACTTTTCGAAAAAACTTTTTGGAATACCATTTGACAATCTTTTAAAATGCAGAAGTCTTTTATTTTTGCATAAAATTGTTTATACAAGACATCCAAACTATTTGTTCCAAAAATTGTTCTTTGCACGATCCAATAGAGGTAAAACAATAATACAAATTCGTCACCAATATCTGTTCTCAGAGCGCCAATTTTTTATTTATGCAATCCGTCTCTGGAACCAATTACCCCATTATATACAAAATATTAGCAACGCAATACAATTTAAAAAATCAATTTTTAATTATTTTGAATGATTATAATTTTTAAATTTTCTTGATATTATTATTATTCTGCATTTTTTACATTATTAAATGTTGAATATATTGTTGTTATGGTTTTTAATTATACTTATTTATATTTTTATATTATAAAATATTATGAAAATTGTATGTGCCATTATAAGTTTTTCCAGTGCTAAATCTAAAAGATATTATATCTTACTGCACTGGTTACAATTTCAATAAATACAAATACAAATACATTGGGGGGGAGGGTCAAGTAAAAACAGCTCACGGGCCACAAATTGTGATCCCCTAATACTTCAAAGAGATCTATGTTTTACATGGACAGACAGACAGTAGGTAATTCGTGTAAAGGCCAAGTTATTATAGGTAGCAGAACATTTTTATACTCTCATCAAAAAATTAAAAATATCGACTGCAAATATATTGGTCACAGAGAACAAATGACACTCTAACTTATTATCTATTAATATTCATTCTATTAATACTTTCGTCTAACTTTGTTTACAACTTATTCTTGTTAACTGGGTCTCTAACACATGTATCTAATATATAAAGGATGCATACGAAATAAATTTTACATATAATGCGGTCTTAGTAAATAAAGTGGAATATCTCCGTCACTTTTCCAATTCTGTAATTTCTAAAATAACATGAAACCAATAAGGTTCTAAGTTCAAAATGATCCATCACGAATAGAACATACAAATTTTCACAAAAAAAAAAAATATAAAATATTGTTGGACAATTTTTAACAATCTTACTGCTACTAAGTATGGCTATCTGGTACATTCAATTTCGATATACTCAAATCACCGAAAAAACTTAGATCTGTACGACCTTCTAGATTTATTAATCATAAATTTGTAAAAAAAAAATATATAAAGAGATTTGATACCAAAACCAAAACGTTTCTTGAGAGTTTCAACAAAAAAAAAAAAAAAAAAAAAAATAATACCATAGCTGATAAAGTATAAAATGGGATGAAAAAATTTGAGATAAGATTATAATTGTTCAATTAAAAAAATAGTAGCACTTGCTATGATTGATGGTTTGTATAAGATTGATCAATTTTATTGTCAATAGCTTTCTTATATTGAATTTACATTTTTAATAACTAGACAGAAATTCATAACAACACAGAAATACATAATATAAACAAAAACAAAATAAACTTGTGTGTTGTTTACACATGAACATTGTATACAAAAAGTAAGGCAACGACTACAGTGTAATTTGCAGCTTCAGCAAATGTATGTACATGAACATATTTTGGGCGATGACTTTATTGAAACTTGAGCCTTAAACTCAAGTACATTTAATAGTGACCAAATAAAGTCATCGTCCATCTTATAAAGCGCAATTACACTACAAAAGTGCCAAAGAGAGCGAGATGAAGTAGAGTGTTTTATAATGGACGATATTAGGAGATATGTATAGAGATGGGATTCCACCCAATGTATGGGTAAATACCGGGTAAATATTTTTTTTTGGGTATTTATAAAAAGCATTTGAAATGCTGTATCTGGCAATCACGGGTTGTCAATCAGCTGCAACATTATTTTAAATTAGTCATTTCTTTTATTGTTGTCAACAACACGTGTGTTGTTAAATATCAAAAAGCGAATTCAATTTAATTAAAACTGTATTAAATTGGATTAAGTTGAATTAAAACTGTGGAGATGGTATGTATTTATTAGTGAAGCTAATATTGATGAAATGCAACAATAAACTTTAATCGTTTTCAGGTTCAGTCATGGGAAGACCTAAGAATGAAAAAATATGGAAGCATTTCGCAACAACTGCAGGCAACACAGAATCAGTTCTTTGCAGATATTGTGACACGGCTTATAAACGAGCAAATGTTAATTAAATGACAACTCATTTAATGAAGTGTCTTAAATGTCCAATTATGGTGAAACGAGAAATTGGTAAAACGAATCCAGTTGAACTGACAACAATTTCAATGGAAAATTCGGCTCAGTCCACTGATGTCTTAAGCTCGTCGAATTCCCTCCAAGCATCAAACTTATGCCAAATAATGTCTGATGAGTATACGGAGAAAACCTTCATGAGAAACTGTCTAAGGCTATTATTGTATCAGCTGCTCCATTTGCAATTGTGGAACATCCGCTCTGGGTATAGTTTTTTGAAGAATTGCAACCTTCATATAAATTGCCAAACAGAAAGGCAATTTTCAGTAAATATTTAAACAAACTATATAATGAAACGGCAAACAATATTACTATGCAACTGAAGTCAGCAAGGTACTTGCATCTGCATTGTGACGGATGGAGCAACATTTGTAGTGAAGGTGTAATAAATTTTCTAATTTCTAAGCCAGAGATTGTTTTTGTTCGAAGTTTGGCAAGGACACCAACAGTCACACTTCTGTTTATCTCGCTAAAGAAGTTATGAACGTCATGAAGGAATACGGTGAACAAAAGTTCGTAGTTTTGATTGGCGATAATGCAAGAAATATGCAAGGTGCACTTAAGGAAGTTAAGAAAGCATATCCCCACGTAATACCTCTAAATTGTGTAGCACATGTCCTCAATTTAATAAGTGATGATTTCTTAAAATGCTCTACCTTAAAGAACTGGTTTTTATTAGTTATTGAGATAGTAAAAACTATAAAGTACAATAAAGTTTTTTCGTCGATATTTTCTAAAATCTGCAAAGAGAAAGGATCTGGAGAGCAATTAAAGCTTCCTGTTAAGACCAGATGGGGCAGCTACGTAACATCATTAAATAGCTTGATAAACAGTAAAGTTCCGCTTCAAGCTTTGGCTGTTCACTAAAAAGTGAACCTAAAGGCTACAACAAAATCATCAATACTAAGTGAAGATTTTTGGAATATGCTGGACTTCAATTTAAAACTATTTCAACCGATGGCGCAATGGATAACTATTTTCGAATCCAACCAATATATAGTATTCATCGAGTATATTTAGCTTTTAAAGACATTCGAAATAAGCTACGAGATGCATTTATACCAATAACTGAAATTGATGATAAAGAAAAACAAGAATTGTTGTCTTCCTTTGATGAGAGGTTTAAGATGTCTGTTAAACCAATACAGTTGGCTGCTAGTTTCCTTGACCCCAATAGTAAAGGGCACGATTTAGGTTCATCCGATTGTCTAATTGCGATGCAGTTTATTTATGATATGGGTACCAATTTGAATATAAATATAATGGCAGACCTAGCAAACTATAAAGCTATAGAGGATTTGTGGGCTAAAAATTTTGTGTGGAGCTGCATATAAGAAATATCTCCTTTGCATGGTGGAAAAGTATTTGCGCGTCCACAGAATTAAGCAGGATAGCGGTTCGTATATTGACTGCTCCATGCACTTCATCTGCCACTGAACGCTCATTCAGCACTCAAAGTTTCATACACTCAAAAAAACGAAACAGATTAATTGCAGATAATGCCGGAAAAGTATGTTTTATAGCCCTTAATTGGAATCTCGCCAATAAAGAAATACGACAAAAGGATACTTCCCTAAAAATTGAGGATGAAATAATCAATTCTGCTAATTCAATGGATCATTCAGCGACAGTGACAGTGATTACTACTTCATAATGTAATGGAGCAAAAATAAATATTAAATAAATAAAGGGTGATTTTTTAAGAGCTATAGGAAAGTTTTCCAAAAAAAAAAACACATAAAATTCAGAAAAATGCATGCAATCTTTGTTTGAATCGATAGTACGGTCCATATAATTTAATGTTTGAAGATTATTTCATGCAAATGTTGACCGTGACTGCGCCTCAAATGGTCCATCCGCTTAGTCCAATTTTGGCATACTCTTTCCAACATTTCGGCCGGTATCTCACGAACAAATGCTTCAATGTTGTCTTCCAATGCGTCAATTGAAGCGGGATTGTCTGTATAGACATGAGCTTTAACATAGCCCCACAAAAAATAGTCTAAAGGCGTTAAATCGCACGATCTAGGCGGCCAATTGACCGGGCCCGAACGTGAAATAAAATGTTCACCGAACTCGCCTCTCAATAAGTCCATTGTTGCGCGTTGCGGTAGGTCGTTCGGCTTCAATTCTTGCACCAGCTGTATTTTGAAAGGCTTCACACCTAAATCCTTCCGCAAAATTTTCCACGTTGTTGAGTAACAGAGGCCCAATTGCTGCGAACGGCGACGGATCGATAATTGATGGTCATCATTAACACTGGCCGATACAGCTGCGATATTTTCTTCAGTTCGCACTCTACGTAAGCGTGTTGGTGGTTTAATGTCCAACAATGTAAATTTGGTGCGAAATTTAGTCACAATAGCCCGAATAGCCGCTTCAGTGGGTCGATTAAACTGACCATAAAATGGAAGAAGCGCGCGATGAACTTTCTTAACAGAGCACGATTTTGATAATAAAATTCAATAACTTGCAAGCGTTGTTCGTTTGTAAGACGATTCATGGTTAAATAATAGACCAAACTGAAGATGTTTGACAATGAAACAAAACACGAAACGTGCGTCAGCTGTTTAAACCAGTGTTGCCAAAAAGATAATAGCTAAAAAATCACCCTTTATATATAATAAAGTTATTGTCTTAAATTGTTATTTTTCAAGTGCTCTGTAAGGATTTCAATTTCTATTTATTATAAAATTCATGAAATTTTGCTGCACAACGTGTTTTTTTTACCAGGTATTTACAAATTGGGTATTTATCCATTTCCCATTTCTAGATATGTAAAAAGAATACATACCTACAAAAAATTGGATAAATTTGCCACCAAATATTTTTCCCATCAGAGGCATTTTAAACGAAGATACCTGCTATAAAAATTGTCTCCAGTAAACATTATTGCTTTTGTGTGAGAAGTAGGACATCCCACCAATATTTTAGCTACATTTAAAAACACCAACACTACGAGTGTAATGCTTCAAAATTAATATGGTAAGATTCGTACCAAAAGTCTGGAAATATTGTTGAGAAATTCCCGTCCTTTTTGAATTCCCGGAAATCGGGATTTTTTCTTTGTAATCTCGGAGATTCTCGAACTTTTTTTGAATTGGGTTGAAAATGTCCAAACATAAATTTTTTTATTAAAAAATTTTGTTTTTGATTTATTATTTTGTATTTTAACAAATATAAAGATAAAAGATCTTTTTTCGATTCTTATCACTGTTATGACTGAGTTAGAAATTAATCTGGCTCAAGATCAAATATTTTTACTTTAAATAAAGCAAGAACATTGGCACATTTGTTTCAAAAATTGATCTGTATTCGGCAAGACAGACTAAAACACATATGTATATTGTAGTATGCAATGTGTACCCGTATATAAAAATACATATAGCTTTAAAGTTGTTTCATATTTTTGTTTGTTATATTAGAAAAATTTAAAATACTATAATTCTTTGCTGGGATTCTCATTAGGTTGGTTTAAGCAAATTTATATGAATTTAACTTTTTACAAAACGAACAATCTACTGCTTTTGATTACTGATGAGGGTTAGTGACTTGACCCGAAACAGCTGTATAACCTGCCTTGAAGAATATATATCAATTTGTGAAACAAAAGTGCCAAAGTTTTTGACTTTATTTAAAGTAAAAACATTTGAGCCTATTTATTTTCTAACTCAATATTGTTGTTCTTTATGCCAGCCGATAAAATAGTTTGAGATATCCCACTTCTAGTAAAAAAACATATTTATTTTGGAAGTTTATTAGGTTATATTATAAAAAAAAAATAAAAATTAAAAATAGATAAAATTAGAAAAAAAGTTAATTAAAAAAATTTTTTAAATTTGTGTTTTTTAGTTTTTTTTTTGCAGATTTTTCACATTAGATCCAAAGAACCCATACACAAATTGGACATGATATAAAAGGTTTTAGCAAGACCTCTCCAATTGAACATAAGACTTACGTGATCATTCTTTAATGCCTCTAATATTTTATAAATCCTTACAATTACATCACACAAAATGTTATAATTTTGTTGTTAAATGTGAACGATTTTCAAACATTTCATCGCACTACAGCTGTAATACTTTTTTTTCAGTTTAAAAAAATCAAAACTACATAATTTAAATAGCTTTCACACAATATAGATGTTATAATAAATATATTTATATATACATACAGTTAGAGACAAAATTGTTCACAAAATTATTACTATTGACAAAATATGCCAGATATTTGCGTTTATTCAAATTTATTTTAATTTTTTTTAACTATATTACATAAATTACTTCGGAAGAACTTAAAAATAATAAAAAAATACAAAAAATCTATTTTCATAATGTTTAAATCGATATTGATTTAGAGTCACAAGTGTGAACATTTATGACCGAAGTTAGAGAACTCCTAGTTTTTGGGTCCTAATATTTGGTGTGTCTCCTTTTGCTTTCTTAACTGCCTTTAACCTTTTTGGCATACTTTTTCCCAGATTTATAAGCATTTCCGGATCAATTTTTTCCCAAGCTTCAACAGCACGCTCCCAAAGGTCATCTACGGTGTTAGGCGGGTCTCTCTGGTCAAAAATCTTGCGTTTTAAAATGGACCAGAGATGTTCTATCGGGTTCAAGTCTGGCGACTGGGGAGGCCAATCCAAAATCTTGATCCCATTTTCTTCAAACCAACGCTTAGTTATCTTTGCGGTGTGCTTGGGATCGTTGTCCTGCATAAAGATGACATCCTGTCCTGGTTCTAAGTCGAATATATCCAAACTTGGAATGTAAGAATCTTCGAGGATGGCTATGTAGTCCGTGGCACACATTTTGCCTCTGTTTCGGCGGAGTACACCAAGCTGGTTTCCTCGAAAACAACCCCAAGCCATCAATGAGCCCCCTCCAAACTTTAACGTCTGGCAAATATATCGTTCCTTTACTCCAACACTTTTATCCTCCCATGTCCACTGCCGTCCGTCTGACCCGATTCTATTAATTTTTGTCTCATCTGACCACGTTACACGCAGCCAATCTTCAAAAGTGAATTTTTCATACTTCTTTGCAAACTCCAATCGTTTTTTGCGGTTATTTTCACTTAAAAGTGGTTTTTTGATCTTTGTTCTGGCTGCTAATCCACTGGATCTCAAACTTATCCAAACGGTTTTGCTGCTAACATCTAAATAATACTGTTCGTTCAGTATTTTCTGGACCTCAACCGCTGTATTAACTGCACCAGTAACGATTAATAGCCTAGCTTCGCGAGAATCTGCTGGCGAAAGTTTTTTTGGACGACCTGCTTGATTGCTTATGATATGCAAATTACTTTGTTTTTTTATTTTACACACATTTTTAACGCTTTGTTTTAAAAGTGCTGCTTTTGCCTTGGCCATCATGAAAAAGCTAAGTAGAACTTAATTAATTATATTTTTTCACGTATGTTTTAAATTTTATTTTTAAGTAAGTAATTTACTCACTTTAAAAGAAAAATCCGCAAATAAAACTTTAAATTTTATAAAATTTTTTATAAAAAAGTTAACTCAGGGTCAATATTTCTCACACACGTGGTTTTAATGTTCACTTTGTATTAATATAAAAACTAACGGTACTTCTGAAAAGTAGTTGCCATAGTATACTGATCAATGTTATAATGCCAGGTAGTAGCTTTAGGGAGTTGACAAGTTGAAACTTTAAGTATTTTCATTATATATATATATATTTTTAATAATTTCGTGAACAATTTTGTCCCATACTGTATATGGTGTACTCTGTACCAAATATAAATTAAATTATAAATTAACCAGACGCTATATCGAAAAAAGCTGAAAAATGTCCTCATTAAAATAAAACTGCGAGTATTATATAGTAGGTGACAATACATTGGAAACTCTGAATTTGTTACTGTTGTTTTTTAATAATGTCGCGTTAAGTCCTAAAATTGTGTTTTTTTTTTTTGTCAAAATCACTCTTTGGTATATTCTCTATCGAAAGATAACAAATTTGTTATAAAAAATACAATTCAGAACATAAAAATAGACGAACGAAAAAAAAGTATTTGTTTTTTTGTGATGCCAAAACAATGGAAACTTTTCAACTTCTGTACTAGAGTTCATTACAACGAAAAACTGCATAAAATCTTAACCCTTTTTTTATAGTTTCTGAAGTTTACTTTCAACTATTTTTTAAAAACAATTGTATCTTTCAATGTTTTAATCTTACAATTAATTATTTTAAAATAATGGCAAGAATACAGTTTTGTGAAGAGTTCACGAGCCAAAAATGGCTCCAATTCATGTAGTAAAATACACTCTAAATAAAATTGGATACAGGCAAATTCTAAATTACGTATTATATCCGTACGTGTATGAAAATACGCCCCTAGTCTGGAAATTCCAACATGACAATGACCCAAAACACCAGATCTCAAACAACAGATCTCAATCCCATAGAAAATCTACGGGAAATTTTTCTAAAAATACGAACAAGAAATTTCACAAACAAGATGATCTCATAGACACCGTTAATTCAGAGTTGCAAAAAATTTCATTAGATATCAATTAATTTAATTCAATTTAATTCACTCCATGGCTCGGGGTTGTGTAACAGTACTAAAAAGTAATAGAAACCCAACAAAATATTGAAACCGAAAATAGAGGGAAAGAGTTCAATTATTGTATAGTAAAGGTTTCCAATGTTTTGTCAACAGCATATAAATTATTACTTTTAAGATTTGTTGGTTTTTTTTTTTTTAGAGGTGTAGCTACTTTATGTTAATATATCTTTCTTTTTTAAATAAATGAAACATACAACTTTGTAAATTTCTAAAAGTGACTTTATGATCCAATTTTTTGGTATTGACCGTCCAAGTCGTCAAAAATATATTTATTGTCACTTAGTGTACATGAATTTCGATTTAAAATGCATATGTACTGCCATACAAAACCCCCTACAAATTTAGGGTTTTATTAAATAACACACTCATTTAAGCATGCTTTATTGGATGGACCTTGCAAATACATTTCATATGATGTCCAATTTCTATATGGTTTCTCTGGATCAGTGTGAAAAATCTGCAAAAACGGGAAACTGGTCATTTTTTGGTATCTTGTTATCCCCAAAATATAAGATTGGGCAGCTAAAAAAATACAGCTCACTTATTTTTTCGCGCTATACAACATATCCAAGTTTCATCGCGATCTGCCGGTGTAATTCATGGACCTTCCTTGTTAGTTTTCTCTTCTTTAGTTAATTTTCTTTAAGATTAGCTGTTATTATATTGGCACTAATTTAATAATAACATAAACGACTTAATTCTTTTTAGTATTTTTTTTATTCTCGGGTACTCGTGTAATTCTCAGAAATACTTTCTCGACTTTTTTTGAAATCCAAAACCATTACTAAACTATCCGGAAATGCGCTTGATTGATAAATTTTGCGATACTCCATAATATGTTTAACATTAGAGGAAACTATACATAAGTTTGACTAAGGCTGTTAAAAGAGTTAGACAAAAAAGTGTTTAAAGCCTAATCCTTAGGGCACTGTTAGACGTTCAATATATACTAGCAGATTCCAGCCCTCGAAATTCGAGTGCAAATTCTAGGAAAGTTTATTTTTTCATTAAATAAAGACCCTAAAGGTATGATAATCAAATATAGCCAATTCACAAATCAACACAAAAACAAACAAACTTATTTTATTACAAACACATTAACAAATTTAATAAACACACACATAGCATTGTGTAATTTTATGTATGTGTTAGTAGCAACTTTAAATGCAATTTACTCAAAATTAAGGAAAAAATGTTAAAATCTGTAATTCTGCAAAAAGGCTAAAAAGAAATGCCTTTCAAATAATATACGTTTGGTCAAAATCGGGATAAAACGGTCGAACAAAACATCGGTCACAAGAAATCACCTAGCCCTTTAATATTATAGATTTACAATATCGCAAATATCAATACTGCTGTGTAGCATGCAGTATTGATGGATCGCGATTCATCTTAATGGATTTCAGGATAGGAGGCCCTTCACCGATATGGATCGCGATCCAAATATCACAATATATATTGAACGTGTAACAGTGCCCTAACGGTGAAAGTACACAACAGGCGCACAGTAGACCATTTGACGAGAAGGCGGTCGAAAATCTATAACTTTTGATTGGATTGGAATTTTGATATGCGGTTTTTTTTTTGTTTGGTAGGTGAGACTTTAGCCTTTAAGTTTTGCTATAAAACGTAATTCTCAACCGAAAATAAAAAAAGTTACGGAGGGTTTAAAATACATTTTCATTTGTAGTTGTATTTTAGTACAAAAGTGAAGTGTTAAAAGGTAAAAAAAAGGTTTTTTTTTAATATAATATCTTATTTTTTCAGTTAATTTTACAACTAATACTTTTTAACAATTTTTTAAGTTAATTTTTTCAGAAAATGCCAAACTTTGGCCCCCGTAAACTTTTTAGTCCTAATGTGCACAAGGGCCAAAGGTTGTTTTTTTTTTTTTTTTTTTTTTGAAAGATCCCGAGTTAAAATATAATTTATTAAGCAGCGAACGTAAAAGTTACCTTAATTGGTTCAAGAAAAAGAAGTTTCAATGAAAAGCTCGTATGTATGTCAATCAATTTTTATGGTAAATTTATGAAATATAACAATTTTTATTGTAAATTTACAAAATATATACATTTTTAAATCAAGAAAATTTTTTAACTATATAAAAAAAGTGTAACTTATTGTTAGTGTAATGAAAAAGTACTTTAAATCAACCAATTTTTTGTAAAAATTTCTTCTAAATAGCCTTGATTTTCATCTTCTAGAAGTTGTTTAGCTTCTTCGTCTAATTCAATAGAGGTAGTTTTCCATTTTTGACGAATGTTGGACATATATGGATCTGAAGTGCACAACAAAATAGTGATAAGGTCTTCACTAGTACAACATCTGGACATTTTCCTTGTGTTGTGCTCGCGAAAGAATCTGTAGTCTTTGTTCCTTTTTTCCTACGCTTTTTCAGATAGATCTCCTATTGGTAGCATATTGTTTTGAATTATTTGTTCCCGATGGTACAAAATTTTATGAACTGTGGATGGCATATATCTCCAAGAGTATTTTTCATTATAAAGTATAGCTGTTTTATTGGCGTACTCTCCAAATTTTTTTGCATTTATCTTTCTGCTGCATGCTAGAACTTGTAATATGATTTTGAATCGTCTTATTAATTCATGATCTACACCTGTGATAGATGCCGCAGTTTCCGGATCGGAAAAAAATCTCCTTGCAGTATTTCCATCATTTGTGTTTCCTTCCCCTTGTTTTGGTTGGTCGATTAGGAGGCCTAGCTGTAGATATTTTTGTTGAATTTGTTTTTTTTTTTGCTTTCTTTTTTCTTCATTTTCTTTGTTTTTTCTCACTGTTTCGCCTAACGGACCAAATTCCAAATCAGAACCCAATTTAAGAATATGCTCCGTGAAACGTATTCTAGCATGAAGAGGAGACATTCCAAATTCGTAGGCTTCTTTAAAACTATCGTCTTCTGGTGGGGGTTGGCTTAATTGACTTGATGTCTTTTGGCATATAATGCAGCTTGACGTTGACTTTGTTCCAGTTAAAGCTTGTGCAACTTTCCCATCAATCATTGTGAGACACATTTTAAAATGTACTTCAATGTCGTGGTCATCAAATTTAAATATTACTGGTTGAAGTTCCTTAATTGAATCTTTTATTTTTTGAACTTCTTCAGTTATGACATCTTTGGTTTCCTTTTTGAATGCAAATTTTATTGGTCTGCAATACTTTGTTGAAGAAGGAATTTATTTTTTTCATATATCAATTTCTGTTGCTCTACTAGTTGACGGCTCTAAGACGCTATACCTTTTTGTTAAGCGCAATGGAACGAAAGATACCATAAATAAATTAGCATCTGATGAATTTTCGCCATTAAATTGCTTGTATTGTTTCTGACCAGAGGATCCATCACATCCCCATTTAGAAATTAAAGTAATGCTGCCATTATCAATTTTTTTTAAATGATCAGTATCAAGCGTATTTAGCAATCGTTCTGCAGTATGTTCAAGGAGATCTTGCAATTTTATTTCTGCTGATGTTGAAGTGACACTAATAGCAGATTGTGAAGGTAAGCATTCTTTTTTGGCAGAAACTAAATCTCGATACTCTGGAAAAATCCCACAATTCTTTTCATTGGTTCGCTTCCGCAATTCCTTATATTGATTTTTGGTCAATTTCAAATCCAAAAATAGGGCGAACGCTTCTTCCGGCGTAAATTTCTTATCTTCAATTGGTGTAGGAATGCTTTTCAAAATCCTCTTTGTGCGCCTTGGGCTCGCTTCTACTATTTTTTCAATTATTTCAATTTTATTTTTTTTATTTTGGGTTGGTTGAATTTGGTGCAAAAATGAATCCTTAATAATTCTTTGAGAAATTTTTTCATTGGTATCCTCCAGCTTGCGCCTTCGAGATATTTCACTACATCCGTCAATTGGTTTTGCTGGTCGACCCTTTTTCCACTTTCGTTGGCAGTTGTAGATGCACTTTCAAAAATAAGTTCCTTTATTAACCAGTCTTGGTAACGTTTGTACATGTTTGCCTTGCTATGAGAGCATTCAATGTACTGTCTTTTCAAATTCGATGCAAAATTAGTAATTTTTGCTTTGTGCATTTCAATGTCTTCTAGGTTACAATTCTTAAAGAAGTCGTTGCTCACTATGTGCAAAATTACATCGTCTACATCATTTTGTTGAAAATAAATATCTGCCAGATCTCTGTAACAGTACTTAGCCATTGCACAAATTGTAATGAATAATAATTGTGGAAATATTATTATAAATACTCTTTCTTGCAATTATGTAAAATAAAAATTTTTATCTTTTATTATCACTTTTAGAAGCATAAAAAACCCACACCCTAACCGCTTTTAAAAGGTGAAGCATACCTGTTCATATCTTAAAGGGCTATGTCGCAATATTTTTTTTTTGTCAGGTATTTTAACTATATAACTCTAATTCAGACTATTAATGTTTTTGAAAGATACCTATGTAAATGTGCCTGTAACAATTAAGCGCATTATATCTCAACCCTTTTTTATAAGTATATGACAACTCCTGACAACTCTACCGACACTCAAAAAATACACCGCGGTGCACCGGTACGACCAACTTTTATATTCATAACACTCAGACGGACGAATGGACATCGTTTAATCGGACGGACATCGTTTAATCGACTCAGAAAGTGTTTTTAGTCGATCCGTATAATGAAAGATGGATAAAGGTCCAATATTTTTGGCAGTTACAAACATCACCTCAAACTTAATGTATCCTAACCACATAGTGGACAACTTTTGTATTCATAAATTTTGCAGAAAATATCTAACCTTGGGTCAGAAAAATTGTTCTGGTGCACACGGGAGAACTGGTGGGTGTATAATGGGGTATAGGAGTATAGGGGAGGGTTCGGACTATAGAAGAGTGCAAGATTTTTTCTGACTGCTTTTGACTGGCAGGAGTTATGCTCTATTAAGTAGGAGATTTTCGGAAAATTTGGACCTTTTTTTAAATTTCGGAATGACTCACTGATTTTACATTTTTAACATTAATAGTATGGAAGCCACAAAATTATACAAAATTTATTTCACTTCAAAATCTTTTAAATCAAAAAAGTTACAGTCATTCAAAAATAAAAATTTACAAAGAAATTTTTAATTTTAGCAAAATACTGAGAAAGCCCATTTTCGAAGACCCTGTTCGCTGTGATATAGTTGAGATAGAGTCGCAATTTTTTGGCTCCCGAGGTTTACTAGTATTTACTTTCAAATGAATAACATAACTTAAAAATCGGTAAAAAAAAAAACAAGTAAGAAAATTATAGTCGGTCTAGACCGACTATACGATACCCTATACCATGCGTTTAGAAACCCTATCTCTTAGGCCCAACTAACTGGACATAGAAAATAAGCAAAAACCAAATTTGAAAAAATTTTGAAAAAGTTCATATCGGATGCTATATCTATATATGGACTAGGTAAAAAAATGGACCGATCCTGACCATGATTGGTAACGTCTCTTGTATTTTGCAAAAACATATACAAGCAAAATTTGAGAAGAATCAGTGCAATATTTTTATTTTTTAATAGATTTAAGTGAGTATCGGGAAGCAGCTCTATATGGGGCCAAAGGGAGAATTTTTGCACTACTCATTAGTGGATGTAATGTGCGCTTACAAACCCAATTTCAGTAAGAGCTATATGACAATTTGGATCCTATGGCAATTTATGTCGATTTCATAAGGGTAATTTGTATGGGGGCTAGGTCTGAACATGGACCGATTCTCACCAATTTCAATAGCGTTCATCCCATGGCCGATAAAAGCTCATATACCAAACTTCATCGAAATATATTCATATTTGCGACCTGCAGTTTGATTACAAGGTTTACATGGACACACAGACGGACGGACATTGTTAAATCAACTCAAAAAGTGATTCTGATTCGATCGGTATAATTAAAGATGGGTCTGGGTCAAATATTTTTGGTTGTTACAAACAGCAGCACAAAGTCATTATACCCAAACCACATAGTGGTATAGGGTATAAAAATGATTTTTGGCCGCCTTCTCAAAATATGGTCCACTGTGAGGCGTTTCGAACTAAAATTTTAAAATTTTTATTATCTCTTAACGAATTGTGATATTAATTATTTTAAATATGTTAAATTTTTTTCGTTGATACCCTTTATATAGGCACTCGTGGATTGTACATGCGAATATACTCAAACTAATTCACTTTCAAGTATATTCATTAAGGGTATGCGAGTTTGTTTCTTATTTAATTCTGAGAAAATATCCACCCGTAATAAATGCGTTTTATTTAATTACAACATAATGAAAAAAATTAATAAATGTGATCAAAATATTAAATTGGCAATTTAAATTAAATATTAAATATTCTCAGCGTGCGATTCATTACCTTGAAAAATAGATCCGAGCAAAAAAAAACACAGTTCAAAATATTTCATCATGAGTAAAATCATGATAATTATGAAGAGGAACTATAATACAAACTTTATTGCCTTCGATGGGATAACTTGTGTTATTATTTTTATTTTTATTTTTTAAATACTATATCACTATTCTATGGCAATTTTGATATTTGCATATATTGTAAAAAGTCATATCCCTAATGTTCATGTGTATACATACTTACATATTGACAACACGTAAAAGTAAAAACAAAAACATTGAAAACTATGTCTGCTTGTGACGACACACAATCAAAAATCAATTTTTGACATTTAAAAAATTGATAAAGATTGTGTTGACACGCTAACTTTATTTCAAATTTCACATGCTTCACATGTTTTCAACAGAATATTTAAGTTGTTATATTTTGGGAATGGGAAAATTACAAAATTTATCACAAAAAAAGTAGAAAAAGAATAGAGGCGGTCTAGACTGACTATACAATACGCTATATCATGCGTTTCAAGATATGGTCCTGGATCCAATTTGAAACAATAACAGGATATAGAAAACAAGTTCATATCTGATGTGATTTTTGTATGGGGACTAGGTAACAAATGGACCGATTATGACCACACACACAGAAAAAAATCGCCAACCGAATTGTTCTAAAGTTTAACAACTCCATTTTCGATTGTATCAACAGACATTTTATAGCAACTAACCATTTTCTATTGTGATAAAATATTTAATGCTAATACAATAGAAATGTAATTCTAATCAACTCAAAATTCGGTTATTATTTTCATCGCAATTCGGTTGGCAATAAATTTGGTAGCCACAACAAATCTGTTTTCTGTGTGCATATTTAGTAAAGTTATTAAAAAATACCTATGCACTATTTATACCCTATACCACTATATGGTTTGGGTATAATGACTTTGTGCTGCTGTTTGTAACAACCAAAAATATTTGACCCAGACCCATCTTTAATTATACCGATCGAATCAGAATCACTTTTTGAGTTGATTTAACAATGTCCGTCCGTCCGTCCGTCCGTCCGTCCGTCCGTCTGTGTGTTCATGTAAAGCTTGTAATCAAACTGCAGGTCGCAAATACGAATATATTTTGACGAAATTTGGTATATAAGCTTTTATCGGCCATGGGATGAACGCTATTGAAATTGGTGAGAATCGGTACATGTTCAGACCTAGCCCCCATACAAATTACCCCTATGAAATCGACAAAAATTGCCATAAGATCGAAATTGTCATATAGATCTTCCTCAAATTGGGTTTGTATGCGTTCATTACATCCATTAATGAGTAGTCCAAAAATGATCCCTTTGGCCCCATACAGAGATGCTTCCCGATATTCACTTAAATCTATTAAAAAACAAAAATATTGCACTGATTCTTCTCAAATTTTGTTTGTACATATTTTTGCAAAATACAAAAGACTTTACCAAACATGATCAGGATCGGTCCATTTTTGGACCTAGTCCTCATATAGATATAGCATCCGATATGAACTTTTTCATATCTGCAGCCAAAAAAATTAATAAAAGTCCCACTCAAATTTGGTTTTTGCTTATTTTCAATGTCCAGTTAGTTGGGCCTAAGAGATAGGGTTTCTAAACGCATGGTATAGGGTATCGTATAGTCGGTCTAGACCGACTATAATTTTCTTACTTGTTTTATTTTTTGATAGATTTAAGTTAATGATTAGTGGATATAATTCACCATATTTTATCGATATATATATGATAATCTAAATCTTACAACAATTTTAGTCGGTCTGATAGGGGTTATTTGTAAGAGGGCTGGGTCTGAACATACACCAATTTTCACCAATTTCAATAGCGTTTTTATATATCAAATTTCATCAAGATATATTTATTTATTTATTTATTTGCTTTCCTGTACAACAAGAACAAATCTTATAATTACAGTACAGGAATAATAATGCTAAGGCATGAGAATTGTTAGTTACAAAATACAAACATTTTTAATACAGAAAATATTAAAGAAAAAATGGTAAACAATAACCAAGAAAATAATACAAGATTACGAAAAAGAAAAAAATAAAATAAGTTAATTTAATTAATTAATAAAATTGTTATGCAAAATATTCAAAAAGGAATTTTTTTAAATTTGAAGCGTTACTGTTAAGTTGCTGAGATTGTGGAAGCATATTCCAAAGACGTATAGCGTTGACGTAGAAATGCCATTCAGATACCAAATAACGATGACGAGGTAGAATTAATTTTTTTCCTCTGTTTGATCTGGCTAACCGGAGATTTTCTTACAGGTAAAGTGGTTTTGCGGTGAAAATTACTTTATGAAGAAACAAAAGAACTCTAATTTTCATCAGATTTTCAAATGATACGCCGAAAAGTTTATTCGTGAAGGAAGAAGTTCCGGCAGACCTTCTTAGTCTAAAAACATATCTAATTATGCTGTTATATAAAACATTCAGTTTGCCTTTACTAAATGAATCACAGCTTGCAAAAAGTTCACACCCGTATAAAATACCGGGAATTAAATACGTTTTGGCTAGAAGTATTCTTATATTTAAGGGAGTGAACGATTGAGTGTGCCATAGAGTTCTGAGCTTCATGTAAGTTTTAACAACATTCGTATTTATGTGGTTCGACCAAGTTAGAGTGTTATTAAAAGTTACTCCAAGATTTTTTGTTTTTGTAACAAAGTCAATTCTATTGCCGTTGATAACTATTTCATTCCCAAATTCTGGATTTGCATTTCGTTTGCGTATTAGCAGACATTTTGACTTGCTAGGATTAATGCATAAACCATTTGCTGACGCCTATCTGTACAATTGACTAAGGTCATAGTCAATTTTGTCTATATTTTCATCTATTGACTCGATTGGGGTGCTCAGAAAGAGTTGTACATCGTCAGCGTACATGTGTATCTTACAATGAGAAAGATAATCTGGTAAATCATTGATATAGATTGAGAACAAAAGTGGCCCTAATACAAATCCTTGCGGTACACCTTTTATAATTTGTTTCAGATGAGTTGCTATTTACATATACGGATTGTGTGCGATTTGTGAGATAAGAGGAAATTAAAAGCGTTGATGTTGAGGAAGAATTAAAGAAACGTTTTAATTTCATACAGAGAGTTTGATGATCAACTGTGTCAAACGCCTTGGAATGATCTAGAAGTACAAGGAAGGTTATTTTGCTGTCGTCCATGTCGCGTCTTATGTTTTCGCAAACGTCAGTTAAGGCTGTCACGCAACTGTGATTTGCTCGAAAGCCGGATTGTTTGTGGGACATTAAGTTGTGTTGAGTTATATATTCATTCATTTGAAAAAAATTATCTTTTCAAAAACTTTTGACAAATAACATAGAATGGCTATTGGTCGTTGCTCAGAATTTGATTTTGGGATAGGTATTATTTTAGCATGTTTCCATATGGTAGGGAAACTGCTTGAAGTTATAATGCAGTTGAAGAAAAATGTTATATAAGGCAGTAAAAGTGGAAGAACTATTTTAATAAATTTCGGATTTACATTATCATATCCTACAGAGTTTGACTTTACCAGAGAAAAGCATTTTATAATATCAAGTTGATTAACGCATTTAAATTCAAAGGAATTTTCCTCGGCAAAATTTGGAGTATTTCGTATATTATTGTAAAATTCATGATCAACTTCTACCGAAGGTAGATTCGTAAATTTTAAGTTCAATTCGTCAGCGTCTATCGAACAGGTATTATTATTGCATCTTCCAATGCCAATATCTTTAATTGTCTTCCACGTTTGTTTAGAGTCAATGGCAGAATTAAATTTCATAGAAAAGAAATTGCACTTAGCAGTTTTGATTTTTCGATTAACATCTCTCCTAGCCGTATGATATTCGTTTTGCAGTTCAGGTGTTTTAAACCTCTTCCATCTGGAGTACGCAATATACCTTCGATAGATCAAGTCTTTTATAGTAGTAGTAAACCAAGGTTTAATACTGACTGTTTTGGATTTTGTTTTCAGAGGTACCGCTTCGTCGAAAAGTTGTAATAAATTGTTCTGTAGAAAGGTTAATTGATCATCAACAGATGTCATACAGTAAATACAATCCCAGTCAATTTGGTAAAAGTGAAGTCACGGTATGAGTAAACGACATTAGCTTGTTGAATTTGATAGTTGTAAGTCAGGAAGATCAAATCGTGTTTTGAAAAGCATGGTGCTGAAATTTGATCATACAATAACACGTTAGACAAATCACTGACAAAGAAGATATCAAGCAGACTATTGCTATTGGTGGTGTAGTGTGTAGGATTGTAACGATTTACAGGTTCAAGTCCATAAGTGCTGTCCATGCTGTCAGTAAGCGCTGATTCATTAATAATGTTTGAACTAAAATCTCCAGCTATAATAATATCATTATATCCATCTGTTAAGATCTCCAGTTTATCAAGAAACTTGGAGAACCTAATATTTATACCCTATACCACTATGTGGTTTGGGTATAATGACTTTGTGCTGCTGTTTGTAACAACCAAAAATATTTGACCTAGACCCATCTTTAATTATACCGATCGAATCAGAATCACTTTCTGAGTTGATTTAACAATGTCCGTCCGTCCGTCCGTCCGTCCGTCTGTGTGTCCATGTAAAGCTTGTAATCAAACTGCAGGTCGCAAATATGAATATATTTTGATGAAATTTGGTATATAAGCTTTTATCGGCCATGGGATGAACGCTATTGAAATTGGTAAGAATCGGTCCATGTTCAGACCTAGCCCCCATACAAATTACCCATATGAAATCGACATAAATTGCCATAAGATCCAAATTGTCATATAGATCTTACTCAAATTGGGTTTATATGCGTTCATTACATCCACTAATGAGTAGTCCAAAAATGATCCCTTTGACCCCATATAGAGCTGCTTCCCGATCTTCACTTAAATCTATTAAAAAACAAAAATATTGCACTGATTCTTCTCAAATTTTGTTTGTACATATTTTTGCAAAATACAAGAGACTTTACCAAACATGATCAGGATCGGTCCATTTTTGGACCTAGTCCCTTTATAGATATAGCATCCGATATGAACTTTTTCATATCTGCAGCCAAAAAAATTAATAAAAATCCCACTCAAATTTGGTTTTTGCTTATTTTCAATGTCCAGTTAGTTGGGCCTAAGAGATAGAGTTTCTAAACGCATGGTATAGGGTATCGTATAGTCGGTCTAGACCGACTATAATTTTCTTACTTGTTTTATTTGGCCTGTATACACACCCTGCAAGCATTTTCCTTCCGCTTGATTTGATCTCTACGAAAATATATTCTACCTTATCAGAAAGTACATGCAATATGATCTCTAACAAAAATTGCAACACCACCGCCCTTGGAAATATTCCTTCTATCTTCACACTCCCTATCAGATCTAAAAACTCTATACCCACGCAGACAAATGAAATTATCCGAGGTGGATTTGACCAGCCAAGTTTCTGATACACAAACGATATTAATGTTAGAATTTTCAAAAGTGAGTTTAAATTCATCTATTTTATTATTTAAACTTTGAGCATTGATGTGACGTACTTTCAGGCCTTCTTTCTGTTTTGCTAAAATTTTCACCATATTCATCATAACGTCTTTAGAGCTTCCAATGTTAAAATTATTCATTTACTAAAAAAAAGAAAAAAAAACAAAGAAAAAATTCAAAAAAGGTGATCCTAACAGCAACGTTATCAAAAAAATATTTAAAAGTTTAAATTTAAAAAAGCAATTTAATATTATGAATTTAAATATTAAGATAATAAAATATAATATTAAAAATTTGAGCTATTATACTAATAAATTTAAAAGTTATTAATGTTGCCACTCGTGGCTTCAGCAAAATAATTATTATGAACGGCTCCATAATTACGAAAAAAAATCAAGTGCAGCTATGTGTTCAATACAGACCGGGTCATCAGTGGCAATACGTTTAACATAAATAAGCCCACGATGGGTATACGCGGAATAAAGTTGTTTGTCTCTCAGCTCTCAAAATTTTGTAGTTAGAGTTCGTTAAGTTTTCTTTTATAAAAAATGTTTTATCCGAATTAAATCCTATCATATTTAGCCTTAAATTTGTTTTATTTGTTTTTAGATAAGAACCAAGCGATTTCAGAAAGAAGTTCTTATCGTATGATGAGTTTAGCTTTGCAATTATTACGGCGTCGCGGGAAATATTGATGTTTTTGTTGTTTTTATTTTGTAAGCGAAAAATAGATTGTAATCGAGGTGGTAGTATGTTGATAGTCTCACAAATAGTTATAAATATTTCGGTTAGGTTTTCATTTTCATTGAAAGGTATACCATTTAAACGTAGGTCGCATGAGACGACTGAATTAGCTTGTTTTAATGATTTTATTTTTATTTTTATCTTTAATTTCATTTTTAAGTGCTGATATTTCGCCCACCACTGTTTCCAATTTTGACACTCGCTCAGTAACGTTGCATATGTTTCTCTTCATATCACACATTCTCTTATCTAGTTCGTTTAAGAGACGATCCTCAAACTCAACTAATAATGTTTTGAGTGATTGCATTTGTTCGTTATGATGCTTTTCGGATTCTGTAAGCAATGTTTTAAACATCTCTGCTGCTTTATCAATACGTTTGACAACTAGTTGAATAATGCGGAGGGGGGAATCAGAAATTCTTGGTGTGTTTTCAACGAAGGAATTTTCTCTAATTCTTTTTTGCGACATTGTGTTTTTGTATATTGAAATTTTTTGTTTACTGCTTATTTGTTGTACTGAGTATAAGTTTAAGTAGATTTGATGTGTTAATTTTTTTTACACTGAGTTTAAGTTGATTTAACGTTATTATTTGTGTTTTGATGGTTCTGTTTTTTTTTGCAGTTTAAAGAATGTTTAAATTATTATTGTAGTAATAAAAATTTCAATTAATTGTAAATATTGTTATTGAAACTATGTTTATTTATAAATATTTTGATTCAATTGCGGAGCTCACAAAAAACACGCCCGTTCTCTTCACTTGTTCTTTCATATTTAAAAAGTGAGATCGAAAAAATCTTAACAAACGGTTTTCTCTCAACTTTTTTCGCAAGCATTATTTGAATTTTTTTTATCAAGTTGTCTTTGGAAAACAAGTCAGTTATTATGTTTATTGATAATCTTGTTCATTGGTTGTTAGTTTGATCAAAATATGCTAAAATTAATAAATATTTTCAATAAAATTCAACTTGGTCCTACAAAAAGTTGGCCAAAGAATCAAAATTCAAAATTCTAAGGTTATTATAAACTATCAGGCAGAGTTCAGAAAAAAACACGCACTGAATAAAAAACTCGTACATATATGTAAACAAACATAACTTAGACCAACACACACATATTTTTATTTTCATACCAATTATGTTTGTTTTTAAATTTTCTTCGGTGCCCAACACAACCATGACTGTGTTCGTTTTAATATTTCGTTATTTACACGAACATTTTTGTATCACATACTTTTTGTTTCAATCACACATAAAGCACACAGTTTTGAGTGTTGCTTTATTTGAAGTTCATGTTCTGGTACGTGTTGTGAAAAAAACACAGAACATGTACAATAAACAGGTTCGAGTTCAGTTATATTTTAAGTCGTGTTGTGGCTCGTGTAGTAAGAAAAAACACAACATGTACAAGAAACAGGTTCGAGTTCAGTTATATTTTAAGTCGTGTTTAAAATATAACTGAACTCGAACCTGTTTATTGTACATGTTCTGTGTTTTTTTTCAGTACACGTACCAGAACATGAACTTCAAATAAAGCAACACTCAAAAATGTGTGCTTTATGTGTGATTGAAACAAAAAGTATGTGATACAAAAATGTTCGTGTAAATAACGAAATATTAAAACGAACACAGTCATGGTTGTGTTGGGCACCGTAGAAAATTTAGAAACGCACATAATTGATATGAAAATAAAGATATGTGTTGGCTGCTTTTGAACAGAACATTGTGTGTTTCATGTGTGTATTTTCTGTACCTTGCTATCAGGAGACTTTGACCGTTGATAGGAAACATGATCCGGGTAGGAAGAAAATAGGAAGCCGATTGAAAAGAGCTCATAACAAATCCGATAGAAAAGCAGACCCGTCAGCTCAGTGCTCGGACTATTTGGTGCGAAAAGTTTAAAGTCAATGTAGGTTTAAAAACATACAAAGTCCAAAAAGTTCCGGACTGGAATGCTGCAAAAAATTTAGAGGGCAAAAACAACATTTTCATAAGAAAATACATCTGCTGCATAATGGACAACGAAACGCATGTACTGGCAGATTTTTCGTAGCTTCCGATTAAAAATTTTTATGTTTATATTTTTATGTTCTTTATAAATATTTTGATGTTTTTTGTTAAAAAAAATTTAGTTTTAATTTGTTGCAATACTTTTATGTAAATTCTCAATATATTGTATGTATTAAATAAGTGATTTCATGATAGAAAAAAAAAATTTTGTGTTGCTAATGCTCGAGGAAATGTCGAAGATAAGTTAAGAATCGAAAAGCAAACGAAAGTGCTAAAAAAAAAAAATACCTGGTGTGGCAATTAATGTGCAATTGTGGCAAATTCATTTGTACCAACGGGCTCTATAAATACCCAAATTTATAATAAAGTCTGTTTGCAAAGAAGCCAACATAATGTGTCCGCATATTTAAGGCCCGATTTAGCATTCTGTCACTACAGTGAGAAAGCTCTTGAGTGGTACAATAGTAATAATGTGGCTTTTGTACCAAGCGACGCAAATCATTTAAACTATTCGGAGCTTAGGCTAGTAGAGAGATATTAGGCTCTTGTGAAAAGGTAGTTGAAGAGCACAAAAAAGGTGTCCCAAAAAAGTTACAGTAACCATTATAATACCCCTAAGGGAATGGTTTCGTAAAAAGTCCACAAGTTCATAAGTAATGATTAGAACTATAAATATTATTTTTTTATAAGCTTTATTATAATTTCGATTAAAAAAAAATCTAAATCTAAATCTATTATTACATATAATTTTTGTAAGATTTTATCGAGCTCACTCCTGATATTTTCGACCTGTAGTTTAATTACAAGGTTTACATGGACGGACGGACGGATGGACGGACATCGCTAAATCGACTCAGAAGCACTTTCTGATAACTATAATAAAAAGTGGGTCCAGGTCAAATATATTTTGTAGGTACACACATCAGCACAAACTCATTATACACTCACATAGTGGCATAGGGTATAAACACCGTATTTGTTTAATGGTTTAGAAAATGCAACACGTTGGTAAATAAATATTTCAAATTGATAACCGATTGAAAAACTAACGAGTTTTAGATAAATTTGAATATTTTGAAGTCTCTCTAATGTTGTTTATTTATTTTTATTTTTTTAGAGAGATAACACAATTCTTTGACTCTACGTCAGAATATTATAGAAATCAGTTTTTAGACTAAAGATAACGAGATTTTCATGTAGTTTTTTTAAATATTTTTTAATGCGATTTTCATTTAAATAAAAATTACTTTGTCGTTTTTATGCTTTTTTCAGTAGCAAGATATCGTTGGGAAGTATGAATTGATTACTGGAAATGAAAAAAGTAGTTAGTACACAAAGGAAAAGAATTGGTTGGAAAATTTAATTATCTAATGAGCATTTATACGTATTGAAATTAATTCATATTGTGAAATGTAATAGGATAATGTAATAAACTACCTTATAAACTTAATTGTAATAAAATGAAAGTACCTCCAACAGCAAATTTAATTCAGTTTACCAATCGAAGTATTTATACAAGTTATTATACTATTACGAATAAGAGAATTAATTTAATTCCAGTATAATATGCTTCAATCCTAAATATTGGTAATTGCAACAACTCATTCAATTATAACAACATATTTTAAACATAAAATATGTTATTAGACATTGTAACCAATTGTTCTTTAATATAATGAAAATAAAATATATTCATACTGAATCATATTCTTTTGTAAATACCAATGAAATATAATTAAATGATAAACCCAACCGTATATTTAAATATTCTGTCAGTTTTGTAAAATAATTAAAAAAATTAAATTTTATAAGTTTTAAATTCTTTCATATAGAATACTTGTACATGCAGTGCGAAAAATTAGATTATACAACTAGGTAAGTCATATGTACTAATTTTCGGAAAGATGTGTAAAAGTAGCTTGAAAAAAGTTGAAACAACTTATAAAATTTTCGAGATAGAGTGAATAATGCCGCGAAAGACCTTCCGTTTTATGATCTTATGCTTCCTACTTTCATTATTTTCATCTTTATTTATACCCTATACGACTATGTGGCTTGGGTATAATGACTTTGTGCTGCTGTTTGTAACTACCAAAAATATTTGACCTAGACCCATCTTTTATTATATCGATCGACTCAGAATCACTTTCTGAGTCGATTTAGCGATGTCCGTCCGTCCGTCTATCCGTCTGTCCGTCCGTCCCACAGTGGCTGAAAATCGTTTTTCATTGGCCAAAATTCTGTAACTTTTGAACCGATCAAAATATTTAAGTAATTTTTTTTAAAAGATAGATATTAAGTTCAGCTTGACTCAGTTTTAATTACATTAAAATTGATTAAGGACTTTTTAAGGAATTCTAAATCAAAGTTGAACTTTTGATTTTTTTTAAACTTTTAGAGTGAAATATGTGTTTATTTTTTTTTATTTTAATTTAATTTAACATTTGGATTTTAATAATAATTATAAACATTTTTTGTAATAATGGGAGTTTTTTAATGTCACACTCAAGAAAATTTTTACACTCAAAAAAAAAATAGTAAAATCAACTGGAGATTTTGCTATTATGACTGAAAAATTAAAAATTTTTTGTTGTCAAATTTGCAAATTTGCTTACGCTCAAAGAATATTTACACTAAAAAAAAAAAGTTAATAATATTATCTAAAAATCTTGCTATTACTACAGAAAAATGTGTTATTTTTTTCTGTCAAATTTGATAATTTTAAAAAACATTTTAAAAATAAAAATTGCAATAGATTTTAATTGTATTTGTAAAAATTGTAGGTTTTATTTATTATTATTTTTTACTAATACTATGGTTTTCGAACTTATATAACAATGAAAGGTAATTATAATTATTATTCATTTGACTCAAATTTTGATTGCAAATATTCCGTATTTTGTTCTGTGTTATTTCTGTTCTTTAGTACTTTTTTGACATCTTCATCTAAATCCCGATGTTCCACTTTCCATTGATTTCGAATAATGGAGATGAACGGATCTGACGTTGCCAATAATATATTAAATAGATCTTCATTTGTAAAATCATCTATAAAATCTATAAAATCTGTAATCATTATTCCTTTTTTCCTGAGCCTCCTCTGATAGACCTCCAAGTGGCACCAATTGATATTTAATGACATCTTCTCCATGACAAAGGATTTTGTGAACTGTTGTGAACTGGTTGTATATATTTTTGCAGTTTCCTTAGCATAATCTCCAAATTTTCTAGAGTCAATTTCTTCATTGCACGCAAGTACTTCTAGGATTGTTTTAAATCTGCATTAGTGCATTTTTTGGTAAAATAAAAAGGTATAAAAATGGTATGTTAATAAAAAAAACCAGGTTACTAATGAATTACATCCTCTGTGTATTGACATTCCTACTTACAAATATATTATGGTATTAGAACAAATAATGACTATTATAAGCTATAAAATACCTAAAGCACAAATTTAATACACCATTGCATACGAGGACTTATAGGGCTGTTTAAATTATCGTAATTTGAATGTTTTAGAGTAATTTCATTAAAATGAAAAAAGTGTTCTACCCACGGGTCGTCACGGGTGCAAAAGTATATATAGAGTTAAAGAGGACACTTTCATCTTTCTCCGGGTGGTATACGTTTCTTGTTCCCTTTTGTTCCCTAGAAGTTCTATTCCACTAAAGTTGAAATTTGAGAAAAATATAGTAGTTTCATAAATATTTCATAACGCCCCTAATATTAAACGGTAGAGCTGTGACCACTTACAACAACTAAAGGCTATAATCCTTCCAACACTATAAAAAAGACCGCAGGTCATTTCCGATGATAGCTTGCGAGTAGTAACCATTTATTTATAATAGAAAACATAAAAAAATCACCTTTTTCTGAAATTAACAGTTGAGTTTGACAGCATGCCACGCCCACAATTAACAATGGTGAAATTCGGTCCATGTTCAGACCTAGTCCCCATACAAATGACCCCTATGAAATCGACATAAATTGCCATAAGATCCAAATTATAATAAAGATCTCAGTCAAATTGGGTTTGTATGTATTTATTATATCCATTAATCAGTAGCCAAAAAATAATCCCTACAGGACTACAGGACAATTCTTAGTCATAGACCCCATTAGAGCTGCTTACCGATCTTCACTTAAATCTATCAAAAAACAAAAAAATATTGCACAGATTCTTCTCAAATTTGGCTTGTGTATATTTTTTGAAAATATAAGTGACTTCACCAAATATGGTCAGAGCCGGTCCATTTTTAGACCTAGTCCCCATATAAATATAGCATCCGATATGAACTTTTTCATATCTGCAGCCAAAAAAATTAATTGAAAGGCATCTCAAGTTTGGTTTATGCCTATTTCCTATATCCAATTAGTTGGACCTAAGAGATAGGGTCTCTAAATGCATGGTATAAGGTATCGTATAGTCGGTCTAGACCGACTATAATTTTCATAATTGTTTTTAAAAGGTTTTTTTACCCACAGATGTATGAAATGTTTTAATAAATAAGAAGGATTCAGAAATAAAAACCCTTATTTTCATATCAAAATCAGAATCATTGCGCTAATGTTTAACAGATTTATTGTGCAAAAATTTACAAATTTGACAGCAAAAAATTATAAATTTTTCTGTAGTAATAGCAAGACTATTAGATAATATTACTAACGTTTTTTTTCAGTGGAAATATTCTTTGAGTGTAAACAAATTTGCAAATTTGACATCAAAAAATTTTTAATTTTCAGTGGTAAGAGCAAAATTTGATTTTACTTTTTTTTTTGAGTGTAAAAATTTTTTTCAGTGTAAACATTAAAAAAATCTCATTATTACAAAAAATGCTCCAAATATGACATTTTTTAATAAATATAAAAAATAAAAACCCATATTTCACGATAAAAGTTAAAAAAAAATTAAAAGTTCAACTTTGACCTAGAATTTCCTAAAAAGTACTCAATCAATTTTAATGAAATTAAAACAGAAAACGAAAAAGAATTACTAAAATATTTTGATCGGTTCAAAAGTTACAGAATTTTGGCCAATGAAAACCAATTTTCAGTCACTGTGGGACGGACGGACATTGCTAAATCGACTCAAAAGGTGATTCTGAGTCGATGGGTATACTTGTATTGTATACTTATAGGGCTGTTTAAATTACCGTAATTTGAATTTTTTTTTTTTAGTAATTTCATTAAAATTAAAAAAGTGTTCTACCCGCGGATCGTCACGGGTGCAAAAGTATACATAGAATTAAAGAGGACACCTTTCTCTGTGTGGTATACGTTTCTTGTTCCGTTTTGTTCCCTAGAAGTTCTATTCCACTAAAGTTGAAATTTGCTGAAATATAGTAGTTTAATAAATATTTCGGAACACCACCAAAAATTAAACGGTAGAGCTGACCACTTACAACAACTTTTTTTTTTAGTTTATCTCTTAATCATAATAATAATTTATTTCAATTTATATATAAAAATATTCATTACAATAGTAGTGCCTCTGCGTCCATTGGACATTATTGAGGCCAGTTGGCAAAAAAATTACAATTTACAATATTTGAAGCTCAAAATAATAATATTTAATTATATAAAAAAAAGATGAAAAGAAAAAAAAATATACTTAAAAACAACAGTTTGAAGAAAAAAAAAAAATCATAGAACAGTGACATAATTTACAATAGAAGCAGATTTTCTAATAAATAATCTTTAATATTTTTTTTTAAAATCGAAATTCTCTGAATGTTTCTTATAGTTTCTGGGAGATTATTATATTCCAAACTTCCTACGTGGTCCACCCTCTGCTTCGATGTTTCCAAACGACTTCTCGCAATCCTTAAATTCATCGCATTCCTTGTATTAAATACAGTTTGATTCCTCCTGAATGAAATAGTATGATGACCAATTTAGTTAATAGATTTGAAAACATAAAGTAGAAGTTGCATTTTATACAATCCATACACAGGAATAGTTGTTGCGGATACATCTCTATATAGAGTTAATGGTGAAAAAGTTAGTGGAAGATTAAAAACAGTTTTCAGCGCTTTATTTTGAGATCTTTGAAGTGATTTGAATTCATTACTTTTCGTACAACCGTAAATAATAGCTAAATAATTTAAGTGACTCTGAATTAGAGATTGGTAAATTATTAGTTTTGTTTTTATGTTAAACTTATTTTTAAATTTATAAATCAAACCAGTAGCTGATACAATCTTACATTTCAAATTTTGAATATGTATATCCCTTGAGAGATTTCTTTGCAGGTATACTCCTAAATATTTTGTCGAAGATAAGACTGCAATCCTACCAACCTTGTAAAGAAGACCGCATGCCATTATCGACGATGACTTGCGAGTAGTAACCATTTATTTTTGATGAAAAAATAAAAAAATAAATTAATGAAATTAAAAAAACAGTTGAGTTTGACAGCATGCCACGCCCACAATTAGCAATAGTTTAACCTATTTTTTTTTTTTTTGCATTTTGGCATTAATTTGGATATACTAGCTACAAAATGCCGTTAAAATTTAAAAAATCGGTGACAAAAAAATTGAAATTTTGGCCAATGAAATCAAAATTTCAGCCACTGTGCGGTGGCCATTTAAATTCAAAAAATAAAATTTTTACAATTTCTGAAATGTTGTTGGTGCAAAATTGAGTGTCCCTGTAAGTTATGCTGAAAAAATTGAAAAAAAGGAATAATTTTTTCTTATATTAAAAAAGAAAACGTGCAGGAAGAAGTTATTGTTTTCGCATAAAATGTTTCTTCAATGGATCCTTAGCTACATTATTGTCAAATATAGTTAAGCGGTAACACCAAGTCTGTTCAAGCTGTTGAACAAAAACTGATGACACCTTTTTTTTTGAGGAACCCAATGATTTTCAGAATTTTTGAAGCACATAAAAAAAATTGGGCTTGGGATTTTACTACCCTTTGGTACTAGAATCGTATCTATACTGTCAAGTCCCTATATTTTTTTTTACTGTTATATATGGGGGATTTTATGTCAAGCGCACCAACTTTAGAAACCGATGTCTTCCGATCGGGATGAAATTTGTACCAAGGTTAGTCCTATTAGATAGTAGTTCAGACACAATTTTTCAACAAGATCGGTCCAGATCTCTCAGAGTTAGAGGGGATCAAAATTTGACATTTTGGCCAAACAGGTGTTTTTTCTCATCCATGTAACTTATTACCTATTGTTCCTAGAAAATTTTCTCCCAAAGAGTTTAGATAGCTAGTTCTTCAATATTTCGGAAAAAAATACTTTAAAAAAAAAAAAATTTTTAGACTTTTTTTTTGCTAAATTAAAGCATTTTTTGCCTTTTTTTCAAAAAGGGCATTTTTTTTTTCATAAGAAAGCTTAGGATTTTTACTTTAAGAGCTTTTTGGTCGCTTAGTGGGATGGGAGTGGGATATCTATCAAAATAAATGTTTTGTAACTCAAGACAACGGTTTTTCAATTTTTCACAAATGCACTATTTTGAATTTTTTTCTATTTGTGTCTAAAACCTTACAAATAAAACTTATACTGAGAAACTAGACAAATTAACCTTTTCGAAGGTATGTAACATACCTTCATAACATAACAGAAGAGAATGGTTATCTGTAACCTGAAAGAGTTATTTGCAACATTTCAATCTGAACACGAGGATGTTAGAATTGGCTTCACGAAATTATCCCAAATGAGGCCAAAACAATGCGTTTTGGCAGAAAGCAGCGGAACTCACACAGTATGCGTTTGAATTTACCATGAAAATGTTAAACTGATGTTGAAGGAAATCAACTTAAAGTATTTAACAGATGATTCGGCAGAAGATTTACACGATTACCGCGATTGCCTTAAATTGACTATGTGTCCTAATGCAACAACTTCTTGCCACTTAGGTGAATTTACCAATTGCCCGAAAACCACATTCATAAAAGAAAATTTAATCAACTCTTTAGATCGAGAATATAAAGAGGAGGTCAAATTTGATTCTTGGATTCAGACTGACAGATGCACATTGAAAACAATCATTTTAAATGTGGATGATTTTGTGGAAGAAATGTGTACAGGATTGCTAAACTTGAGAAACCATGACTTTTTAATCAAAGAGCAATGGTCATTCTTCAAGGATTTGAAGATACATTTGAAGTCTGGTGAATTCGTTATTTCATATGATTTCGCAGAAAACTATAAATATGTTCTTCAGGATGCCATACAAGCATTCCACTTCCATAACGACCAAGCAACTATATTCACAGTAGTTATTTACTACATGAAAGATGAAAAGCTGGAACACAAAAGTATGGCAATCATATCCGACGATTTAAAACATGATACCGTTGCAGTTTATGAGTACCAGAAGAGAATGCTAAAATTTCTAAAATCTAAATTTACAATTAGCCTCCAGTGCTCTCATCAAGATCGCATCTTAGATGCGACTGCTTTATTCCATTTGGCGAAGAGTTATTGTAAAGAAACTAAAATAGTTTTTAGTAGCAAAGAGGATCATCAGGAAACATTGAAAACACTGAAGAGCAGATTCGATGCTGCGGTAACAATCGATGGCACCGCTCAATACCATGCTTTTATACCGCTTGTCGATGGAAGACCCAAGTTGAAAAAGTTTTCTGCCTCTATTCAATGCGATTTCTTTCCAAAGACAACAAATAAACCAGCAGCGAAATCAACAGCTGAACCTAGTAACGCCAAGAAAGGATTGACAAAAAAACGCAGTAAATAAAGGCGACAAAAAAGCTGGATGAAAGACTGGGTATTTAAAAATTTACAAGACTTAAATACTTCATCAGCTACAATAAATTAAGTATAAAAATAGTTGTGATATAAATGGATCTAATGCAATTAAGATTAAATTTTAATAAATTATTTATCTTTTTATTTTTAATGTTATTATTATTATACATTAATTTAATTATTATTAAAAATAAATAAAATATAATAATTTTTCAACATTTCTAAAGAAAAAAAAAACGATTCTCTGGGTATTACAGTATCGAGGGTATAAAATTTTAGTTAGGTATGTTATATACCTTAAGAAAGTTTAGTTTGTCTAGTTTCTCAGTATAAGTTTTATTTGTAAGGTTTTAGACACAAATAGAAAAAAATTCAAAATAGTGCATTTGTGAAAAATTGAAAAACAGTTGTCTTGAGTTACAAAACATTTATTTTGATAGATATCCCACTCCCATCCCACTAAGCGACCAAAAAGCTCTTAAAGGAAAAATCCTAAGCTTTGTTATGAAAAAATAAAAAAAAAAAAAAAAAAAAAATGCCCTTTTTGGAAAAAAGGCAAAAAATGCTTTAATTTAGCAAAAAAAAGTCTACAAATTTTTTTTTTTAAAGTATTTTTTTCCGAAAATTTTCTAGGAACAATAGGTAATAAGTTACATGGATGAGAAAAAACACCTGTTTGGCCAAAATGTCAAATTTTGATCCCCTCTAACTCAGAGAGATCTGCACCGATCTTCTTGAAAAATTGTGTCTAAACTACTATCCAATAGGACTAACCTTGGTGCAAATCGGAAGACATCGGTTTCAAAAGTTGGTGCACTTGACATGAAATCCCCCATATATATTTCCTTTACTTACAGAATGAAAAAAATTGCAAATTAAATAAAAGTTCACGAAGAACAAAGGGCATCAACAAATTCTCTCCACTTTACGCGATCATTAGCTAGGATCTTTGCTTGGTTCCAAGTCAAATTCCGAGATTTGTATTCATTTTTTATCATTCTTATCCATGTGTTTCGGGGCCTACCAGGATTTCTATGGCCCTGGGGGTTCCAGTCCAGTGCATGTCTAGCGATTTCGTCAGGTGGCCTTCTCAAGATGTGACCTATCCACGTCCATTTGCGCCTGCAGATTTCTGATTCAATTGGTTTGCAGTTAGCCATCAAGAGCAGTTGTTCATTGGTTACCCAGTTCGGCCAGAAAATTCGCAGAATTTGTTTCAGGCACTTATTGCAGAAGGATTGCAATTTCCTGCATGTAGATTGCACTGTACTCCAGGTGCTGCAACCATACAACAGTACCGATTTGATACTACAGTTAAAGATTTTTAGTTTTGTGGTAGTGGTTATATTGTTCGCTCTCCATATTCTGTGCAGGGAATGGAATGCGGTCCAGGCTTTGTTGATTCTATCGGTAATATCGGCAATATCGGCAGTGGAGCCACCGTCTTTGCAAATTGTGCTGCCGAGATATGAAAAGGAGCCTATATCCTCCAAAAAGGCAAATATCGTACGCGTAGTCGATATCGTGGAGGAACTCAATCATGTTCCAGCGGATGCCAAATGGCGCTTCGGAGTTTGTTTGCTGAAGCACGCAATCCAACATCAGTAGAAATAATGTGGGAGACAAAACACAGCCTTGTTTAACTCCTGTGTTGAGCTCGAATGGTTGGCTTTCTTCGCCTTTGTATCGTACTGTGCATTTGACATCAATATATAGCTCGCGGATGAGGTGGATTATTTTCGGCGGATTTCCTTGCTACGCAGAGCATCCCAGAGTGCCGGTCTGGATACCGTGTCGAAAGCACGTTCGAAATCTACAAATAATAGATAAAGGCTGCTGTTGTATTCGATCGATTGCTCGATGATAATGCGCATTGTGTTTATATGGTCAACACAAGATCTTCCCGACCTGAAACCGGCTTGTTCTTTCCGTATGATGATTTCTACAACTGGTGACATTCGCTGTAGAATCAGGGAAGATAGCATTTTGTTGACTGCATTCAATAACGTGATGCCTCTCCAGTTACTGAATTGCCTCAAATCACCCTTCTTCGGCATTGTAACTACTATGCCCTCCTTCCAGCTGTTCGGGATGGACTCTTGTTCCCATATTTTCCTGATTATGGGTGTCAGAGCTTCGGAAATGGGTTCAGCACCATATTTCAGTAGTTGCACTGTGTACTTACAGATTGATGTCTGGTCATCCAGTTATCTCTATACACATCTGTATATAAATATTTCTTAGTGTTAGTGTTAGTATTTTGTTATCGATTATATGCATTTTTGTGGTTATTCGATACTAAAAGATAACTTATTGATATTTTTAAAGCGGTATTTTTGACTCAAACTTTATATTAATGCGTAATACAATTCTGTCATATCTCATGCCAAATAAACCTAACAGTTTCCTTCGCAATCTATTAATTTTATATACTTAAGGATTTTTAACATGGCATTTTGAATAATATAATTGCTGGAATCTTTAAAAACAGTAGATACACGACCTCATTGTAATGGAAATTGTATAGAATTTAATTCTACAAACACCATTATTTTTTTTTGCCTATAGTCAAAGGCCTTATTTCATAATTTGAGAGTATTTGTACATTAAAAAAAAATAACAATAACTTTTCTAATTTGAATAAATTAAAATTTGTAATGATACAGCAAAATGCTTTGACAGAGATAAATAATTGATTTTTCCACCACCATCTCAATTGTTTTGTTTCAGTATTATGACTTTTCTGACGTGGCCGAGGATGCTGCTCGACAATTTACCGATTTTTTGGCAAGTAAATTTTCCACCAACACACCAGCTGTTATAAACGAACAGTTACGTGAAGAGGTTCGACGCAAGGCGAATGGTATTGCTACGTATGCTTTAAACGAAGATGAACATTTGTTGGCTTTTGCATTGGCAGCTCCTAGTATACATACGGTTGTGGTTAAATTTAGAGAAAATGTTACGGTAAGTAAAAAAAAAAAAAAAATTAAAACGAAATAAAATGGAAATAAACAAGAGTTTGTTGACTCTAAATGTAGATCATATACTTAGATAGGACATCTTGTATTGACACGAAGGCGTATGAATGATGTATGTACGTATAATAGAACTCATACGCTTGGATGGATTGATACAGTTAAAAATAGAACAATAAGACGTTTGAGTGATGAACAATAGCTATGTCTCATATGATTACTCATCCAATACTTGTAGTTAGTAAATAATTATTTTGTCGCCTTTAAAAGCATTTGTTTGTAATTTTATGATGCTTTTTATCGGCACATATCATAAAACTAGGTGTGACGTAATGTTTGTAACTTTGTTAGAAGAATTTAATTTTGTTTAAGTATTTATACCTCAAGTTTTTTCAAATATATATCAAATATTTTATATACAGTGGATGACAATACGAGTATATAGGAAATTTTTAAAACATTCTGAATTTTCCAGTCATGAATTTGCGTAGGTCATGAAATTATATGCTCTCTATCGAAAGATAACAAATTTGTTACAGAAAATACAATTAAAAAAAAGTAGATAAACAAAAAAAAAAGTATTTTTTAGTGATGCCAAAACAATAGAAACTTTTAAACTTTTGTGCAAGAGTTGATTAAAATAATTAAAATAGAAGATAATATGAAAGAAAATGTATAAATTCTTAACATTTAATTAAATATTTATGGCTTTTGACGTTTTCTTTCAACTGTTTTTAGAATACAATTGTATTTTAAAATGTTTTAACCTTTTAAAATAATTGCTATAAATTAACGGCAAGAATAAGGATTTGTGAAGAGCTAAACGGCTGGTCTTAAGCAAAGAAAAATTTATGAAAATATATGAATAAGTCCATAAGTTGAAAAATTATCAAAAAATATTGTGAAAGAGCTACAGTGACGACTCAACATTTTGGCGGTAAGCCCCGTAAAACAAGTAAAACGAGGATAACTTAATAGAACGAAAGTTTAAAAAATGTCCAAAAATGTTACCTAAAGAGATCATTAATAATCTGAAACTAAAAGTATGTGCTAGAACTGTTTCCTGACGAGCAATTGAGGCTGATCTTGGTTGTTGTCATCCTGTAAAGAAACCACTGATATCAGAGTAAAATCGTCTGGCTTGTATAAATTTTGCATAAGAACGTATAAACTGGTCAAGCCGTAATTGGAATACTGTTCTCTCTTCAGATGAGTCCAAGTTTATTTTAAGTGGCCATAAGGAAAGAATGTTTGTACGAAGACCAAAGGGAAAAAGACTAGAACCAAAATATACAAATAAAAGTGTTACGTTTGGTGGTGGTAATATTATGGTATAGACAAAGGAATGGGTCCAACGCATGTAGTAAAAGTCCAATTGGATACAGACAAATTTTAAATGGCGTGAGAAAAATATGCCCTTGGTCTGGAAGTTTCAACGTGACAATCACTCAAAACACAGCTCCAAAGTTGTAAGCGAATGGCTACAACTAATGCATTTACTAATTTGATGTGACCAGCCCAATCACCATTGACAATTAACGATTTGAAATGTTAATTGTATTGAAATTAAATTTGACGCTCTTTGTCTTCTTAACCCGTAGAGCAAACGAGGTTGCAAAAATCAAAAGTTTCATGTGCGCCGACGAAGTTTTGAATAAACCCATGTTATAGGAAACTTTTCAACGATTTCAAATATGCTACTCTTAATAATATCACATTTTTAGTTTAGAAGATGTAACCGTTCAAAGTTGACCGACTTTCGGTTTTCAAAGAAACACACAATTTTTAGTCAATTTGTTGCGATTTCAGGTGTAATATTACGAAAAATAGGTAACGAATCGCCTTATTTTTTGTTTGTATTGATTGATGTATTTATTAAATGTATAATGATTAAAAAAAATTAACTGTTTGCTTTGTGTTTCTCCTGGTAAATCACTATTTAAAAACTATCCGTTTTTTCGCTATTTTTCAACTTTGACGGAAAATAAAAAAAAATCTATATTTTTCTATATTTGCCATATTTGCAAAACATGTTCTTTGATTATATCTTTACATAATTCAAAAGGTTATATCTGCCCGTACGTGCCCGTTTGGGTTCTAGAGGTAAAAAAGGTTAAAAAGACATGGTTGCAGAAATTGTATGGCGTGCATCCCTTACATGTTTTGACTGACAGTAGTTTGATCTAATAGATTGAAAATTGCATTTTAAGTCGGTTGTCTACCTGTGAGCCTCTGCCAAAGTCTACTCTCAATATTCTGTTACAGACACAGGATGCACAAAAAACTACTCATTGAAATTCGCAGGTACGCACCTCACTTAAAAATTACTTTGGAGTACAAATGGTCGAGAACAATATTGACTTATGGTCCCTCCAGGTAGGCACAAATCTTATTTAGACACGAGAATAATATCAAAATTGCATAATTCAGCCTAAATCCAAATGTATGCAGGGAACAGGTAAATTTTTAGGCATGGTAGCATAAGCCTATATATTGCAAAATAAGCATAATGCCTGGATTAGTCTACGACTGAAAGTTGGCGCAACAAGTACTGAAACCATGGCGTTAAACAATTTAAAATTATTTGAACTGGTTAGAAGGTCAACCACACCAAAGTTTTTCACGGAAGCTGCTTTAGAAGAACTTGATAGCTTATACGGAAATATTGAGAGAAGCGAAATTATAAAAAATAATTTTTATCTGATATATGCAAATATTAAGGCAAAATGGGTGAAATCTAATCGAACCATTCAGAACTTCAAATACGATGCCACCAATGACTTGACCACGAAGCATTTATCGGACGCGCTGTCTATTAAATATACAAAGGATAGTGAAAAAGTTAGGTCGCAGATTACAAAATCTGTTGCTGATGCAAGCCCACTGCGACTAAAAAGGATTAAGGAAAGCATATATTTTATATTTTAAGTCGTGTTTAAAATATAACTGAACTCGAACCTGTTTATTGTACATGTTCTGTTTTTTCTTAGTATACGAGCCACAACACGACTTAAAATATAACTGAACTCGAACCTGTTTATTGTACATGTTCTGTTTTTTTTTTTTTTCAGTACACGTACCAGAACATGAACTTCGAATAAAGCAACACTCAAAAATGTGTGCTTTATGTGTGATTGAAACAAAAAGTACGTGATACAAAAATGTTCGTGTAAATTACGAAATATTAAAACGAACACAGTCATGGTTGTCTTGGGCACCGTAGAAAATTTAGAAACGCACATAATTGATATGAAAATAAAGATATGTGTTGGCTACTTTTGAACAGAACATTGTGTGTTTCATGTGTGTATTTTCTGAACCTTGGTTATCACTCATTAAAAAAAATTTACCTATTACCACGTGATAGCCAATACCAAATTAATAATAAAAATTGTGTATGCAATAAAAAATGGAATTTCTAAAAACTCACAGAAACTGGAAAAAAAATGTTTATTAATTTAATATATACATAGTTAAATAATAAAAATAATAATAAATTATTTAAAGCATGTCAATTTATGTATATCGTGTATGATACGAGGTATTATTATTGATGATTATTTGATTATTGTATGATATAAATTTAAGATTTAAAGTTCGAGTATTTTTGCAGAGACGATAAATGTCCTGAACTACTTTATGGCAGGTTCTGCGCAAATGTTACTGTACTGTTGATATGTTATTTTCGACTCCTGTATAACCCATTGCCTTATAAAACACTCTTAAGCTTTTTTTAATTGCGACAAAGAAAAATTTAGTAATTCAAAATTGTCTTCGCGGAAACAATGGTCGGAAAACCATACATGCACCACTAGGGTGGCCCTTAATAAAAAAAGTGTTCAAACTGTCGGTCTCACCCCCTAGAAATATGCGAATAGCAAAAAAACTGAGAAATACAACGTTTTGGGCCAATCAAAAAACGTTTAGTCGTGGCGCAAAGCGATTGAAAATTTCAAGTGTGTTTATATGGGGAAAATATGACTTTTTTCAGATTTTACGAAAATTTCGTTCTATCATTTAATTTTTCCGACAAGCTTCTACATAATTTGGGATCAGTGTTCAATTATCCTTTCAAAAGCCTATAAAACTTCAAAATCGTATGAAACCTCGCCAAGAAATAGCAAATGCCCCAGACCACTTCTGTGCCAAAAAAAAACCAGGTCATGAAATTTGAAGGCATTTTTTTCAACTTTGAGAAATTGATTAAAGCCATCATTCTTTTTTGGTTTCTATACTAATAAGTACTCAGATATGAAGTATTGTTTTATTACCACGTTGTTAACCTATTGCGCATTGAGACCGAAAATTGGAAATTTTTTTGATAAAATTTTTAAAACTCTTTTTTCAAGTTTGAAAAAATTTTCTTAAACAAAATTTAAAAAAATTAATCTATCACTTTAAGGTTTTATGAAATACATGTTGCAGATTAACTATGTGAATTTTTAAGTAAATCCCTCTGCCAGAATTTTTTTGACAAGGATTTTATTTTTGCGTATTTCGAGAAAAATTGGATTTTTGTGAAATATTCTGTAAATGTACTCTCTCTAAATACTTTGTATCAAAAATTCATCATTTTTCTACTTTTAAATGTTATATTTTATCTTAATAGCCTAGGGTTTCGGAAAAAAATAATATGACTCCATTAAACCTTTTGGAATTGGGGTCACATATGACCCCAAACTAATAAAAGACAATTTATGCAAAAAATTCAAATATTTTGTAAGTGCTGTCCAATTTTTAGATGCGAAGCTTAAAATAAAATAACCAAATGTGTAGAAGTTTCGTCCCAAAAATTTGGGATAAATCCGAGAACACTAACCCATTATTTGCCAAGGCCAGCTTTGGATTTTAAGATATTTTAAAATAAAAATGACCTAAAACGAGTTTTTCTATTAAACTCGTTGATCCACTATTTGGAATTTAAGAAAAATAATTCGGTTAATTTTTATTTATTTAACCCTTCAGTGCTCCTGAGATCAAAATTATCCATTGTGATATATCTCTGGTGACAACTTAAGTCATATGTCTAAAAAATAGGACGTTTTTTGAAATTCACTTTGATTTAATTTTGTAATTTATTCCATTAAGAGTAGTATTAATTTAATATTACCTTTTATATATATTGTTATATTTGAAATTTACTTTTATTTAATAAACTATTTAAAACTGGGAAATAAAATGGTAGAAGTTTCAAAACATGTAGGTGACATTGAAGATAATATAAAGCGACCGATTATAAAAAATCAAAAAATGTCAACTATTATAAGTAATGACATCTTCACCGATTGACCTGAAATTTTTTTTTTTGGCATTTTTTATCAATATCCACCAAATTGGTGGGTGAGACAGCAATACATTCAACCATTACTTTATTACATAAAGTAATTTTATAACAAAATTGGTTAAAAGTTGTTTTAATTTATATTCGCGAGCAATAAGCAGAAAATTGCACCAAAGATATATCACAATGGATTATTTTGATCCCAGGAGCACTGAATGGTTAAATAAATAAAAATTAACCGAATTATTTTTCTTAAATTCTAAATAGTGGTATCAACGAGTTTAATAGAAAAACTCGTTTTAGGTCATTTTTATTTTAAAATATCTTAAAATCCAAAGCTGGCCTTGGCAAATAATGGGTTAATGTTCTCGGATTTATCCCAAATTTTTGGGACGAAACTTCTACACATTTGGTTATTTTATTTTAAGTGTCGCATCTAAAAATTGGACAGCACTTACAAAATATTTGAATTTTTGCATAAATTGTCTTTTATTAGTTTGGGGTCATATGTGACCCCAATTCCAAAAGGTTTAATGGAGTCATATTATTTTTTTCCGAAACCCTAGGCTATTAAGATAAAATATAACATTTAAAAGTAGAAAAATGATGAATTTTTGATACAAAGTATTTAGAGAGAGTACATTTACAGAATATTTCACAAAAATCCAATTTTTCTCGAAATACGCAAAAATAAAATCCTTGTCAAAAAAATTCTGGCAGAGGGATTTACTTAAAAATTCACATAGTTAATCTGCAACATGTATTTCATAAAACCTTAAAGTGATAGATTAATTTTTTTAAATTTTGTTTAAGAAAATTTTTTCAAACTTGAAAAAAGAGTTTTAAAAATTTTATCAAAAAAATTTCCAATTTTCGGTCTCAATGCGCAATAGGTTAACAACGTGGTAATAAAACAATACTTCATATCTGAGTACTTATTAGTATAGAAACCAAAAAAGAATGATGGCTTTAATCAATTTCTCAAAGTTGAAAAAAATGCCTTCAAATTTCATGACCTGGTTTTTTTTTTGGCACAGAAGTGGTCTGGGGCATTTGCTATTTCTCGGCGAGGTTTCATACGATTTTGAAGTTTTATAGTCTTTTAAAAGGATAATTTAATACTAATCCCGACTTATGTAACAGCTTGTCGGAAAAATTAAATTATAGAACGAAATTTTCGTAAAATCTGAAAAAAAGTCATATTTTCCCCATATAAACACACTTGAAATTTTCAATCGCTTTGCGCCACGACTAAACGTTTTCTGATTGGCCCAAAACTTTGTATTTCTCAGTTTTTTTGCTATTCGCATATTTCTAGGGGGTGAGACCGACAGCTTGAACACTTTTTTTCCCTCCATATAACGAAGGGCCACCCTAATGCACCACATATAAATTGACTTACTTTGTATAGTTCTGCTCGGTATTTTGGACTTAGGATAAATGCCAATATTGCTCTAGAATCCACCGAGCGTTGCTTATTGGGGGCATAGTTTTGAAATTTGTGAAGGGACATTTTCCATATTATTTGTAGTATCTGAAAGCTTTTCCAAGCTAATATCTGTGGTTTTCTAGAATAACCGCGTATGTCATAAAATCAAAATGTTCAGGAGAGCCAAAAAACGTTATATTTGAAATTATGGGCTCCATATAAAGTTTTTAGGACTTTTTATTTAACAGTCCTGCAGATACGGGCAATAAATACACTATAAAAAATTTTGAGTCAAAAATCTTAAGAGGAATAGATCCTAGAGAAGGACGAAAAACAATATGTAAATTACACTCAAAGTATGTGCAGAAAAACAACTTATGTCGACAAATGTCGTTTTCTTTGAAAAAGAAAACTACCAGTGCAACTACACATTTAGACAGAAGTTGTTGTTGCTTGAAAAATTGATTTTTTCGTCAACAGAAAGTTAACGGGACTTAGGGTGAGAATATAACAATGTATCAAGAATAATAGTGACAACAAATAACAGAAATAAACACAACAGTTTTTATAAGTGGTTATAAACTGAAAAATAATTAAAAATTATTTTTTCATTAATAACAACGTATGTCGATATGTGTCGTTTTCTGAGAAAATTATTTGTCAGCGATCAAACGTAGGTTGACATACGTCGTTAGTGCTGCAAATCAATTTTATAAACATTTAAGTAACGTCGTTATTTAAAGAAAAACTCAAAAATGGTCAATATTTTTTTTTTTTTTAATTAAACACTTGTAAAGAGCGTTAAAAATTATTATATTTGGCAACTGACAAAAATGGACATACGCGGTTATTCCAGAAAACCACAGATATAGGAACTACATATTAGCTCTCCATTTATTATTTACAGCTTTAATGCTTTATTAATTTTGTTTATAGTTGTTTGTAGTTGTTCATAATTAATTACTAGTTCTGAGACAAACCTGTAACATGTAAGTTATTGGGTATGATGATTTTCCATCCAACAACTCATCGATAACAAGTCTTAAAAGCAAGTCTAAAACGTTATGCTGACAACCAATATACTCTCAAGGAACAAGTGACATTGTGTTATAATGGTTTTTTAGAGAAGCTATTACTCCATTTGTTTTGCCTGTGTCAACGTTAGTTGTTTAAGAAATTATTTTAATTGATTTCCACAAATCATATTTGTCTAAAGTTTCCTTTATAGCATTAAATGTATTTAAAGCTTCACCATTTTCAAGACTTTATTTGTCTAATTTTTCAATACGATTACTTGTATTTCTTTACCATCAATTTTCTTTCCATCAAAATAATGGTATCAGTTTTAATTATTCAATGTGTTTTTTTTATACGATTTCTATTTGTTCAGCAGATTTTATTACCGCTCTGTAAGTACCTGTTTGTGATGCCATTGAAATGTTAACGCCAGTCTTAAGCGCCCCGGTAGGTGAGTAGGGAGCATGCTCGCCTATCATGTGGGGGTCGTGGGTTCGATTCCCACCAGAGGCTTTGGTCTGTCGCTGCAAAAAAAAAAGAAAAAACACACTCTTTCCTCCTTAACCTATTTTCCTGAGATCAACACAATGCACTGCATCTGTAGAGGGCATCCCCTGAATGTTGATTAATTTAAAAAAAAAAAAAATTTGTTTGCAGATTTTGGATGCTTTTGAAGTTTAAATTTTTATCCAATGGTGCAGCTGCCTTTACAGAAACTTACAGCATATCAGGAGATTTATAATCTTTGTCTTCCAAAGAGTTTTCGTCTGTCAAAGACTTTTCATCTTCATCTTTGAATACATCGTCTATTTCAAAGTTTTCATCTTGATCGTAATCTGATGTTGGAACTGAATCAGAGTCACGTATTACATCTTCAACGCTAATTGTTTCGGACTGCCATTCAAAATTTTCGTTGGTCATATCAAAATTTCTGTTGAAACTGTAAGCTTTAGGCCTTTTTAAAAACTGCTAATAGCTTTCATTTAAGTGTTTTAATTTCCGTTGTATAGATGTTATCGTTATTTTCGGAACTTCCAGCTTATTCCACAAATCGAATAATTCTCTTTAAATTGTTTTATATCTTCCTTTTTTAATCTTGTTTGATTTTGCTAAGGGGTTTTGGTGAATTTAAATATCCAATCTTCTATATTTGGTATGGTTCTCAACGTTGATTTCCCGTTTTCAAAACTATTAAAATTTGAATGACTGAGCTAGAAATTAAATCAGACTCAAGATCAAATGTTAATATTTTAAATAAAGCAAAAAAACATTATTAATCGAGCCGATAGCTTTGGCAGCTAGTGCTCACGAATTCCTCATAAGTCCTAGAATTTATTCTTATGATTAATAAACTAATAAATAAATAAATAACATTATAAAAATGTTTGCCAAAGAGTTTGCAATTTTTATGCGCAGCTTTATTACTTTTTTTGTGATTATGTGATTCAAACATATTTTAACAAAAACAAACGTTTATTGCAAAAATTATTTTAAAAGTTTTGTTCCTAACTTTGTTTTTTATACCCTATACCACTATGTGGTTTGGGTATAATGACTTTGTGCTGCTGTTTGTAACAACCAAAAATATTTGACCTAGACCCATCTTTAATTATACCGATCGAATCAGAATCACTTTCTGAGTTGATTTAACAATGTCCGTCCGTCCGTCCGTCCGTCCGTCCGTCCGTCCGTCCGTCCGTCCGTCTGTGTGTCCATGTAAAGCTTGTAATCAAACTGCAGGTCGCAAATATGAATATATTTTGATGAAATTTGGTATATAAGCTTTTATCGGCCATGGGATGAACGCTATTGAAATTGGTGAGAATCGGTCCATGTTCAGACCTAGCCCCCATACAAATTACCCATATGAAATCGACATAAATTGCCATAAGATCCAAATTGTCATATAGATCTTACTCAAATTGGGTTTGTATGCGTTCATTATATCCACTAATGAGTAGTCCAAAAATGATCCCTTTGACCCCATATAGAGCTGCTTCCCGATCTTCACTTAAATCTATTAAAAAACAAAAATATTGCACTGATTCTTCTCAAATTTTGTTTGTACATATTTTTGCAAAATACAAGAGACTTTACCAAACATGATCAGGATCGGTCCATTTTTGGACCTAGTCCCTTTATAGATATAGCATCCGATATGAACTTTTTCATATCTGCAGCCAAAAAAATTAATAAAAATCGCACTCAAATTTGGTTTATGCTTATTTTCTATATCGAAGTAGTTGGACCGAAAGATAGGGTCTCTAAACCATGGTATAGGGTATCATATAGTCGGTCTAGACCGACTATAATTTTCTTACTTGTTTTTTTTTGAAACTGCGGAGAAATATTTTAAATCAACTAAAAATATTACCAAATTTCTACTCGTTTGGTGCGGAAACTTTTTTTGGCAGCGGCGAAAAAGTAAGATTGTATTTTTTAATATTTTTATATGGTCTTTTTTTCTACGGCATGTAAAATTTGATACTTGCAAAAAGAGCGTTTCTTAAAAAGGACATTTTCCTTAAAAAGTTCCCTTTCTTAAATAATTACCTTTTCTTAAAAAAGTGAATTTTCTTAAAAAAGTACTTACAAGAACGATGAATACTAAAGAGGACAAAGACAAAATAAACAATGATTATCAACTAACATTTTGATTAAATAGACGGACATGTCTTAATTTTTACATATGAAATGTAAATGTAAAAATTAAACATGACAAAAAACACTTAGGACAAGAGAAAACAAAGAACACGTAATTTAAGAAAATAATTGTATTTCTTTATAAGTATAAAAATTGTGATTTGCAGAATTAAATAAACACATCCCCTGAAGATGAAGCCATACAAGCTTCGAAACGTTGGGAGAAAATTGCAAAAATAATTTGTTTGAATTAAAATTGTGACCAACTTAGCCGTTTGTCGTTGGAAAAATTTTACCATAAACTAAAAATAAAATAACATATTGATCTAACTAAATCTACACAAAGTACTTTTTCTTTAACAGTAAGTAACTACAATTTCTTAAAATACCATTCCTTAAAAAATTAACTTTTCTTAAAAAAATACCTCTTCTTAAAAGGTACCTTTTCTCAAAAAAGTACCTTTTCTCAAAGCCGTATCTTTCTCTTAAAAAAGTAACTTTTTACAAAGTATCTTTTCTATAAAAAGTATCTTTTCTTAAAAAAAAACATACTTGTTTCTAAAAAAGTACTTTTTTTAAAAAAGTACCTCTTTTTAAAAAAGTACCTTTTGTTACAAAAGTACTTTTTCCTAAAAAACAACCTTTACTTAAAAAAGTACATTTTCTTAAAAAGTAAATTTTTTGAAATAGTAAATTTTCTAAAAAAGTACCTTTTCTAAAAAAGTACCTCTTCTTAAAAAGGTACCTTTTCGGGAAAAGTACATTTTCTTAAATAAGTATATTTTCTTAAAAAAGTAAATTTTCTTAAAAAAGTACCTTTTTTAAAAAGTAAATTTTCTTAAAAAAGTACCTTTTCTTAAAAAAGTACTTTTTCTAGAAAAATATAATTTTTTTGAAAAGCAAATTTTCTTAGAAAAGTACCATTGTATAACAGTGCACCCTTTCTTCAAAAAGTACTATTTCTTAAGAAAGTACTTTTCTTGAAAAGTACCTTTTTTTATAAAAAGTGCCTTTTCGTGAAAAGTACCTTTTCTTAAATAAGTATATTTTCTTAAAAAGTACATTTTCTTAAAAAGGTACCTTTTCGTGAAAAGTACCTTTTCTTAAATAAGTATATTTTCTTTAAAAAGTACCTTTTCATAAAAAGGTACCTTTTCGTGAAAAGTACCTTTTCTTAAATAAGTATATTTTCTCTAAAAAGTACCTTTTCATAAAAAGGTACCTTTTCATAAAAAGGTACCTTTTCGTGAAAAGTACCTTTTCTTAAATAATTATATTTTCCTAAAAGGTACCTTTTCTTAAAGAAGTAAATTTTCTTAAAAAAGTACCTTATTTTAAAAACATATTTTCTAAAATAGTATATTAAGTTCAAAAAGTACCTTTTCTCGAAAAAGTACCTCTTCTTAAAAAATATACCTTTTGTCAATAAAGTACCTTTTCTGAAAAAGTAAATTTTCTTGAAAAAGTAAATTTTCTGAAAAAGTAAATTTTCTTAAATAAGTACATTTTCTTTAAAAAAATTACATTTTCTTAAAAAAGTACCTTTTCTTAAAAAGTAAATTTTCTTAAAATAGTACCTTTTCTTAAAAAAGTACTTTTTCTAGAAAAATATAATTTTTTTGAAAAGTAAACTTTCTTAGACAAGTACCATTGTATAACAGTGTACCCTTTCTTAAAAAAGTACTTTTCTTAAAAAGTGCCTTTTTAAAAAAGAACCGTTTTTATAAAGTACCATTTTTAAAAAGTTCCTTTTTTAAAAAGTTCCTTTTTTAAAAAATTACTTGTTTAAAAAATTATCTTTTTTTATAGTGCTTTTTATAGTACTTTTTTTAAGTATCTTTTCTTAAAAAAGAAGTATTTTTTTTTTTTGCCTAAAAAAGCACATTTTCTTAACAAAGTACCTTTTCTTAAAAACGTACATTTTCTTTTTTTTAAGGCATTTTTCTCAAACAAATGTCTTTTTTTAAATAAGGACCTTTCCTTAAAAAAATACTTTTTTAAGTATATTTTATTAAAAGAAATTAAATTATCTTAAAGGAGTACATTTCGTCGGAAGTAAATTTTTTTTAAATAGTACCTTTTCTTAAAATATACGTTTTCTTAAAAAGCATTAAAAAAATATCTTTCTTAAAAACAATTTTTTTAAAAACTACCTTTTTTTAAAGTAATTTTTTTAAAAAGTACATTTACCTAAAAAGTACATTTTCTTAAAAAGGTACCTTTTCGTGAAAAGTACCTTTTCTTAAATAAGTATATTTTCTTAAAAAGTATCTTTTCTTAAAGAAGTAAATTTTCTTAAAAAAGTACCTTATTTTAAAAACATATTTTCTGAAATAGTATATTATATTTTAAAAGTACCATTTCTCGAAAAAGTACCTCTTCTTAAAAAAAGTACCTTTTGTTAATAAAATACCTTTTCTTAAAAGTGCATTTTCTTAAAAAAGTAAATTTTCTGAAAAAGTAAAGTAATTTTCTTTAAAAAAAGTACCTTTTCTTAAAAAAGTGAATTTTCTTAAAAAAGTACCTCTTCTAAAAAAGTAAATTTTCTTAAAAAAGTACCTTTTCTTAAAAAGTAAATTTTCTTAAAATAGTACCTTTTCTTAAAGTACTTGTTCTAGAAAAATATAATATTATTGAAAAGTAAATTTTCTTAGAAAAGTACCATTGTTCAACAGTGTACCCATTCCTTAAAAAGTACTTTTTCTTAAAAAAGTACTTAAAAAAGTACTTTTCTTAAAAAGTGCCTTTTTAAAAAATTGGCTTTTTTAAAAAAGTTCCATTTTTAAAAAGTACCATTTTTAAAAAGTACCTTTTTTAAAAAATTACTTGTTTAAAAAATTATCTTTTTTGCAGTGCTTTTTTAATGCTTTTTTTAAGTACCTTTTCTTAAAAAAGAAGTAATAAATATTCTTCAGTATTTTATGATTTTCTATCTCTTATCTTATTTCGTATCTGTGTAAACCTGGAAAGTCGAATTTTTTGCAAAAACTTGAACTTAAGGTTTTTTTTCAGGACTAAAATTACTAATTTCTATATTCTTATCTCGATTTTATTTAGGTTTTTTTTTTTTGTTAATTTTACATGTAGAAAATTATTTTAAAAAAATATTTAACTATTATGTCTCTTTTAGATACCTCTGGATCAAGTACACAATCGTGGCTTTTTAGGTTCTTATTGGCGTGAATTGGGATATGCTTGGAACAGCACAGATGGTTCTCAGGAATGGGGAGCGCCATTTAAAGACTGTAACCTCTTAGTGGGCCGATGGTTGTGGCCTTTTCGAATATCCTTTGCTGAATCCAAATTCAAGTAAGTTAACTAAGATTAACACGAAATTGTGAAGCTTTTAAAAATAAAATCAAAACCTTCTAACAGAATTGTAGCGGCTGCATTTATAGCCGCAGACGAAGATGTTTGTAATGATGGTCTAGAGCAAATATTTGGCCGTAAACATGGGTATAACTTAACAGCAAAAGAATTTTGTATTGTTACTTAAACGTGTATTTCTTCATATTTTAGCTGCGATCGCAATACTACCTTTTGTCTATTGACTGAAAATAAACCCTCAGCTACTCGTGATGTTTATACCTGCATTTGCAAGGAATCGTATTACTTGCCCAATTCCACACTGCAAGGTTTTCGTGGTGATATAGTCGAAATGTCGGAGGGTTACGACAATTACTCTTGTATACCCTGTCCAGCTGGTTGTTCAAATTGTGATTCCACTGGCGTCTGTCTATTTGGAGAACCACAGGAAGCGGTGTCTTTGGAAAGTCTGCTCAAGGTATCTGTGGGCTCGGTACTGGGTGCTTGTATATTATGCTGTCTAGTATTGAGTGTTATAGTTTTTCAACAAAGAAAATGCAAGGTATTTCTTAATAAATTCTCTGTAAAATTCAAAAAATATATAAATGATTTAATTGTATTTTGTTTAGGCCATAGCTTCTGGTATGTGGACTGTTTTGGAAACCATTTTGCTTGGCATTGTTTTACTTTATGCATCTGTAAGTGGTATTTATTAAAATTTATTCTTTAATTGATATGTCCTTAATTGTGTTATTTATATGTTTTGTTAAAATTTGCAGGTTGCCATCCATTTCTTCCCTGCCTCTACCGAACGTTGTCTCATAGAACCCTGGCTACGTGAATTGGGTTTTATTACGTGTTATGGTGCTATTATTCTCAAATTGTATCGTCATTTGGTGGACTTTCGAACGCGCAAAGCTCATCGTTGGGTTTTACGTGATGTTGATTTACTTAAATATTTGGGCACTATGGTATTTGCTGTTGTCTGTTATATGTCCGCTTTTACCGCCTCATCATTAGACCTCTTGGAAACCGCACAGCTGGAGAGTTTGCGTGAAGTAAACACAAATACGTGCCAACCACTTAAATGGGAATTTGTAACACAGGCCAGTGAAATACTCATCCTTTGTTTTGGCCTGCACTTAGCATATGCCAGTCGTAATGCCACTACACAATTTAGGGTGAGTGACATATTTATTTGAAAAAACATGAAACACAAAATTCTTTTTTTTTATGATATCATTCAGTGTTTCACATTAGCTCCGAGCTGTTATATTTTTTATTTAAAAAATTTGTTAAATTAGCAAATATTTTCTGAAAATATCTCTAGAACACAGATGCATTTCTTGGGATCTAACAATCTTAAAATTAAAGAATTCCCGCAAGAATTTTTTTAAACAATTTTGTTTTACAGTATAACCCGTTTAATTACCCCACGCTTAATTACCTTTCACGCTTATTTACCTAGAATTATAAATCCCCGTTTTTTTGCTCACTTTTTCTAACAAAACCCCACGGTTAATTAACTTTCGCTTAATTACCCAATTCGGGTAATTACCTCTAATATTTTATCCAGAAAGTACAATTTCCATTAAATTTCCTTGGTTTAATTACCCAAAGTAGTTATTGGCTCACGATATGTTTAACCAGATGCGCATGAATAATGCTGTCATATGTAGAAAATTGGTAATGAAAAAAGCAAAGAAGTTTGCTATAAAAACTAATTCAGATTTTGAACCGAAAAGTGGTTGTGGAGGTGGCAGAGGAGAGAAAACATAAAATTCACATTCCATGTAGAATGTAATGATCGTGAATGTGCCCTAAATTTTCTGGAAAGTAGCCAGTTGTGCCAAGTGGAACATTCGCTTGAAAAGTGGGCCCCGTCAAAGACAATAAATCTTAAAAACGAAGTCTAATATTATTATTTTTGTATAGCTCTGTGGGAACATACCAAAAAGTGTTTGCAATTTATTCTTTATGTGATACATATGAACTATTTTTATTTAATAAAATGTTTAAGTTATTTTAATAACACTGTTTTACATATGTTCTGATAATTGCCTTTCTGATGTATTTAAAAGAATTCGTCTAATTGCCTCTTATGAGGTTATTAAACGTGTTCGTATAAATGCTTTCTCTGCATAATTACCCAAAAATCTTGTAAATTTTGACGAGGTAATTAACCGAAGATTACTGTATAAATCTATTGTTAAAGTGCTGAACAATTTAATTGATTTAAGAATAAACTTTTTTTTTTATACCCTCCACATCTCAGTGGCAGAGGTTTGTCATTCTGCTTGTAACGCATCGAAGTAAATTCCGGAGACCCCAAAACCATATATTTTCTTGATCATAATAACAACGGACGTTGATTTAGTGATGACCGTCTGTCCGTCTGTCTATGTAAATCACTATCACGCCGTCAATATCTAAGCTAGACCGTTTGTTTTTTGTATAAACTCGTTTATTAACATCCCAAAAAAAATCTTCAAAATCGGTTAAAGGGGTCACGAGATATGAATGAAACTTCGAAAAAAACTCTTGAAAATATAAAATTACACCACCAGCATTGGACATAATTTAATGGAATATATTTTTTATGTACCGCCCAAAAAAAATTATTTCTGTTCTAAAGACCAATAAATAGCATTAACATTTGAAAAATTTCGGGCATATGGCACCGCGGCTGTTCTTGACGGAGCGAACCGAGCATTGCTGGTCATATGTCACGAACAACACGAACAATGTTGACCTCCAAGGCGTCAATTGTTGCTGAAAATAATCAATAGGTTTGAAATCGCACGAACTTAGAGGTCAATTGCCAGGTCCATTGTTCGAAATCAACTTATCGCCAAATTTTGATTTTAATAAGTCGATGTTTGCGATCGCCGATGACACGTAACGCCATCTTGTTGAAATCACATCTCGCCCAGATCAATGTCATTCATATTTTCAATCAAAAAATAATTGATCTTGGCGCGCAACGACCTGCATGCTGATGTTTATGTTAATGTTCTATCGTGTGTAGCAATGTTTCATGCCAAAATTCATGTTTCAATTTTGGTTCCTCAAATATCAAATTATTTTGATATTTTATGTTTCCAAACTCAATGTTCCATCGTCTGTATCGATGTTTACTGTTTTTGCTCTCTTATTTCATTAAGAGCAGTCGTGCTGTGATGTTGTTTTGTATACCGGAGAAGAGAAAATAAAAGAGAGACGAAAATGACGAAAATTTAACATAATGAAAATTTTATAAATAATAATGAATAGAGATAATGAAAATTTGAGGAATTTTATAAATTAATGTAAAAATTTATAAATTAATATAATATTTTATAAATTTTTAAAAATTTTATAGCTGAATATAAAATTTATTTTCTTTCGCGTATATTTGTTTAGTACTAGTATATTCAATAAACACACATAACTGATGTTTCGTTTTTGGTTCCATCGTCTGTATTAAAAAATGGAAACATGTTTTTCAGCATGTTTCTCTTAATGTTCCATCGTGTGTAATCAGCATGAAAGCTAACGTTTCTTGTCTCTTAGTGTTGCCAACCTTGGTTATAATATTGTGTTTAGAACACATGTGGAGTTTGCTAAATATTCGGCCGAAGTTAATACTCTTTCTTGTTTTTACTTAATATGTCTTATAAAAAATATTGTATAACACTGATTATGTTATATTTCGGTATCTAATTATTTTTGTTTACATAATTAATATAGTAGCCGCTCGGTTATAAGAATATCCAGTTATGTAAACTTCCAGAATAGTGAACAACAAAATTTAATCCCAGGAGGTTCTAAAGAGTGAACACATCCTATCTCTATTATGTGAGCAGCTTTCAACCGGTTATTCTTTTTAAAAGTTTGTCTTATTAGAAGTATGTTTTTCCCCGAAATAAGTGAAGAACCTGCAACCGTTGATTTTTTTTAATGTTTTGAGGGTTGAGTTGGTGAGTTTTGGTTGATTGTCTTTTGAGATCATTAGTGTTTGTTATATAGTGCATCGAAGATGAAGAATTAATGTATTGATTTTTCAATACTTTTAAAAAAAAAAACTTTATTATTTTTAATAAAATAAAAAAAACGACAAATTGTTTTTTTCTGTTCAGTTTTAAACTATCTTTATTACTGACTTTTTTATTACTGCCTTAATTTCCAAATTTACATTGGTTTATATTCTATAGCTAAAACTTATTCTAGATACATTTGTCATTTCGTCATTTCATAAGTGTGTTTTGTTTCCTGTATAAATGCATTGGTAACAAACACCTTATGTTAGCAATTTTGATTTCGCCAAAAATATTTGTCATAAGTGTGTTTCGTTTCAGTACATTTTTACGTATTGTTAACGAAGCAAACTTATGTTATTGTTTTTGTATTTAATTCGAAAATCATAAGTGTGTTTTGTTTCCGGTGTAGTTTGGGAACAAATCAACTTGTGTTAGCATATTTTAGTTCAGCCAAAATGTATTTGTTGCAATTATATATATATGTTATTGGTTTTTAAATTTAGCTTGAAAAATGTTTAGCATAAGTGTGTTTCGTTGCAATTCTATATCTTGGGAACGAAGCAAACTTATGTTTAACGGATGTTATTGGTTCTTAAATTTAACTTGAAAATTATTTATCATAAGTGTGTTTCGTTGCAATTTTATATATTGGGAACGAAGCAAACTTATGCTTAAATTTAATTTGGAATAAAAAAATATAAAATGTATGTCGTCTGTCAGGAAATAATCCAGACGAAGAAAATGTGTACTCGCAATTATTAAAGAAGAATAATTGCAAAAGTGCTAATTCATATAATTTGTGTTTTAGGTATTATGGGTATTATAATACCCCCACCGTTACATTGAGGCTCCGACGAAATCACAAATTTTTGATTGGTTTTTGATTTAAATACTACAATTATTATTATAATGGATATGATAATTAATCCATTGATGCTGTAGTTAAATGCTTTTACTTTTCTATTGTGGTAAATAATTTTATCAATATTTTGGTCATATTCTAGTTGTTTTAAATATAATGATTCTAGTTTTATATCAGTTATAGTAGTGTTTGGGTTTTCCTTAATTTTTACGAACATATTTGGTAACAAAAGTTTTTCATGGATTTTAACGTTTAAATTTGTAAATGTTTTATTTTGTATATATATTTTACAATTTTCAAATTTTATCATAAAATTTCCATATTTGTTTATTTTTTCATTATTACAATTATGCGTTATGTTACTAAAAAAGTTTTTTAATACTAGTACGCCTTGAATGACTTCTACAACTTTTGTTTCGTTTAGTATTTTCATGTTACAGTTCGCTTCTCGAAAGTTAAGAATGCTCTCTAAACATTCGTCTTCTATAGTTACTAGATTTCTTTTTAGGTCATCTTTGACGTTCGCCTTAAATATATTATTATTAATGTCAGTCAAAATCTCGGAAGTCTCAAGAACTACCGATCTATTAGAAGAATTCGGAATGGGTTCGAACATAATTTTCGTAAGTTTTTGGTCTGAATATATAGGTATTAGTAGAATTATTATTAGATTTTGTTCGTGTAGTGCAACGGTTGTCTTTATGTTCGTGTAACTATCGAAATTTGTTATGAGGTCTAGTTCTGTTTGAGTCAAAATGTCAGTAGGTATTATTCCTAGTTTACTTGAAAATACTATTTGTCCAATGTCGTCTACGTGATCTTTTAATAGTGAAATGTCATTGTTTATTTGGTACACTTGGGACATGAAGGTTACTTCATCTTCTAAAGTCGCTATTTTGTTCTGTATGATGTTTTTGAATTTATTTATGTATTTTTCAACCTGATATTGTTGGCTATTTATGTGGTCAGTTATATTTCGTATCTGCAAGGTTATAACGTTATTAAAAGTGGTGAGGTCATTTAAATCTTTCGTCATGTTCATTTCTCTATCGTATAGGATGTTGAGTTTGTCTTGTATATGTTTCTCGTCTTCACTATCCATTGTACCTGCTATTATCTTAAGTCCTTTTCCAAGCACATTCACTAGTCCTCGTTTAGTCTTAAAATGGGGACTTAAATTTTCTATCTTTTTCTTTAATAAAATGAAATTTTGTCTTATTGTATTCATTAAGGGTCCGGTTTCAAATGTTGTTTGTTTGAGGGTTTCGATATTATTTTCCAGAAATTCTAATGTTTGTTGGTATTCAGTTAAGTTAATGATATGTAATACTTTGTTGTAGTCCTCAATGGGTCGAAAGTCTGCAGTTTTAATTGGTATAATTCCGTTATTCGCTGTTAGGTCCACAATGTCAATTGTCTGCATCGTAATGGTTCCAAAGAGAGTCAGTATTATTATCCAAATCATCTGAAATTAAGTGGGATCGGTCATTATCTAATTTTGATAGTTGGGTTGTCCCTATCTTGATATTTTTTCTTGGGTCGTACGTGGGTCTTATAATATTTGTGTTTGGTTTTTATAGTTTCTATATGTTCTTCATCTATTTTATTTGAGTTAATTTTCCTATATTTCCGGTGGTTTTTTCCACCTCTAATTTCCCTAATAAAATTAGTTCCGTTTTCCAATTCTACGTCTTTTCTATCCTTATTCATTCTATGGATATATTTTTCTTTCTTTGCGGCGATTATATCGTGGATTCTCATATAGTCGTTTTCATGTATCTTTCCATTAATGAAGTCTATTGGCCTAATGCCAGTTGTGCTGTGCACTGTATTATTGTAGAATCCTATGATTCTAAACATTTTTTCTTCCATTGTCTCGTCTTTGTTCTTTTCATCATGCCTTAATAGTCTTATGTGTTCGTTAATAGTGTTATGAAGTCTTTCTACGTCCGCATTTGAAGTATGATTGCTATTGGATGCAAAATGTATGTTAATGTCTTCATTGTTCAGAAATTGTTGCATGGGAATTGCTTTGAAGCCTAATTCATTATCGACGATTATCTTTCCTATTTTCCCATATGTATTTATTATATGTAGTAGTTTTGTCTTGAATTCTGTCCAGGATCTTCCATTAATTTGGAAGGCCATGGCAAACTTTGAAAACTTGTCAATCATAGTCATGAATAATTTTTTGTCTAGGGTATAGAATACATCTATGTGTACTATCTCTCGTGGTTTGGTAGGTGTTTCCGTTATTTTAAACGGTATTTTAGGAGGGTTCCTATCGTACTTTTCTAGAGTGCATATTTCGCAATTATTTATGAATTGAGTTATTCTCAACTTTAGATTCGGATTGTAGTACTTGAATTTTAATTCTTCGTATACAGCTTGGATTCCCCTATGATTCTTCTTAAGATGTTCCAGCTCGATAATTTTTGTCAGTTCAGTTTCGTCTTCTATATCAGTGAATTTATTTTTGCATCTTATAACTCTGAAATGTTTGTTAGCCGAAAATATTTCGTCATATGTATCTTTGAAATTTTGATAAAAACTGTCATCAATGATAATTGCATTGATTTGATCAGGGTTGAAATGATTCTTGATTAAAGTTATCGCAGTTGCTCGATCCATTTCCTTAAAATGAAAAACTTTCCTAGTATTACGGAATATTTTCGTAGTTTTCATTCTCGTAGAGCCTGAGTATATTTTCGTTATGATTATTTGATTTTTGTAGAAATTAATGGGTGATGCGACTTCTTTTATTCCAGTTGTGTGTTCCATTGTATTTATCTCTGGAGATTCGGGTATTATCCTAGATAAGGCGTCTGCATTTGAATTCTTAGTTCCCTTTTTGTATTTTATGTTATAATCAAATTCCGATAACTTTAGCCTCCACCTAACAAATTTTGAATTTGGTTCTTTCATTGAGAAAAGCCATGTGAGGGGTTTATGGTCCGTTTCTATTAAGAATTTTCTTCCAAACAGATAAGGTCGGAAATATTTAGTTGCCCAAACTATGGCAAGTAGTTCCTTTTCAATGGTACTATAGTTGATCTCGTGTTCATTTAGGGTTCGACTTGCGAAACATATTGGTCTATCTTTTTGGGATAATATCGCGCCTAGTGCATAATTACTTGCGTCTGTGGTTAGTGTAAACATTGCCGAAAAGTCGGGATAGGCTAATATTGGGTCATTCGTCAGTATTTTCTTTAGAGTGTCGAAGCATTTTCGGTACGAAGGGTCCTCAATGTCCAATTTTGCGTCTTTTTTCAGATATTTTGTCATTGGCTTTGCCAGTTGCGAATAATCTTTGATAAACTTACGATAATATCCCGTAAGTCCTAAAAATTGTTTTATCTGTTTCTGAGATTTGGGAATTGGAAAATTGAGAACGCATTCTATTTTCGAAGGATTTGGTTTTATTCCTTCTTGGGTCACTATGTGTCCTAAAAACTCTGTTTCTCTTTTAAAGAATTCAGATTTATCTAATTGGACTTTTAGGTTGGCGTCTTCGAGACATTTAAAAATCAAATTTATTGATTGGACGTGTTCTTGCAGGGATGTTGAAAATATTATTATGTCGTCTAAATACACTAAACATATCTTATTAATATAGTCCTTTAGAACTGTGTTCATAAGGCGTTGAAACGTTGCCGGGGCTGTCTTCAGTCCGAATGGCATTCTGAGGAATTCGTAATGACCTCCTTCAACTGTAAAAGCAGTTTTATGTATGTCGGTTTCGTCAACTTCTATCTGGTAAAATCCTTTTGCCAAATCTAGTGTGGTAAAATACATACACTTTCCTAGTTTATCTAGTATTTCGTCTATATTTGGTATAGGGTATCGATCATCTATAGTTACTTCGTTTAGCTTTCGGTAATCCACAACTAATCTCCATTTCTTTGTTCCACTTGCGTCTTCCTTTTTTGGAACTATCCATATGGGCGCTGAATATGGTGACTTACTGTGACGGATTATACCACTATCTAGCATCTCTTGGATTTGTTTTTGTACTTCGCTCTTGTGGATGTAGGGGTATCGATAAGATTTTGTGAAGATTGGAATATTATCAATAGTATTAATTCTGTGTTTTATTGAGTTCGTAAATGTCAAATTAGAATCAGGGTGGTAGAAGATATTATTATATCTTTTAATTATTTTTATTATTTCGGTCCGTTCTTCGGGATTCATATGTGAGGTGCGTATTTGGCTTAACGCTGATTTTTTCTGAAATTCGTCGTCTATGACGCAAAAATTCCTGGCATTGATGGCTGTGACATTCTTGTCATTAATCGCACGAGTCTTTCCGTATATCAGAGGGACCTGTCGATTGTTGATAATCAATGTGTTACTTTTGTAATCTATTATGGCTCTAAAACGTTTTAATACGTCGTTGCCAATTATCCCGTCGTAGAAGTTATGAAACTTACATTCTATTAAATCTAATTTATCATTTTCTTTTCCTAACTCGGAAAAAAGAGGAACTCTATAAATAATTGTAGTCCTGATCTGATTCTGTAACGTTTTAAGGGTCAAAGGCTTAGATTCTATTCTCCATTTTGGGTCGCATAATCCAGGGTTCACAATGGAGTGTGTGGCTCCGGAATCTATAATAAATTTTAATTTTCCTTTAACAATTATATGGGGTAATTCTCCTGTGAGGCCTGAAAATGAAAATTTTCTGAAGTGTAATTACGTTGGTCTTGGCCTTGCATAAAAGCTAAAGGATTATTAGGTTGGTTCGAGGGTCTATGTTTCTGGTCTTGACTGTTGTAATAATTCTGTGTGCGATAATATTTGTTCTGATTATTATATTCATTGTCCTTTGGATTGAATTGGTGATGATCGTTTTCGACCATATTTATGTCCATAGGCTCGGGACGTGGGTCGTTACGGTGATATTGTCTTTGTTCATAATTTCCCTGATTTGATCGATAATTATACCCTTGTTGTGTCGAATTATTTTGAGAATATCTACTGTTCTGTATATTATTCCAGGGCGTATACCCATGATTGTTTTCGAACCTAGTGTTGTTCTGGAGGTTATTGTTTCTGGGGTTGTTTTGTAGTCCATTATTTTGGAATTTATTATTAGAATAAATCCGTGTTCCCTGTTGTTGCCTATTTGAATTATCATTTTTCTTAAATTTCTGTTGGTCCTCTTTTTGGTAAGATTTTCCCTGTTTTCCGATTATTCCGTTATTGTTTGTGGTATAAGCGTATCCAGCCTGAAATAGAATTTCCATAGCGTTTTCTAAACTATCAGGGTTCCTACACGTTAGTATTGTTCTCATGGGTTCTGGCATTTTCTCTTTAAACACATTTAGTGCCGTACGCATATTGTTTCTCGCACATTCATTCGCTGCTTCTCCGTTTCCAAGTATTGAAACTGTTTTATTATTTAAACTCCTTAGTCTCTGTTTGATTTCATTATAAAATTCTACACTATTATTTCTAAAGCTAACGCTTTTCAGTCTATCAAATAGCTCCTCTAAGCTACTCCTTTCACCAAAGTTATTTATCAAAACTGTTTTTATATCGTCCCATGATTGTGCCTGGCAATTTATTTCAATAACTTCCCTAGCTTTTCCTTTTAGCCTACTCTTTATCATATCGGAAAATAAATATTGTGAAGGTGCATCATAAGCTGTCAAAATAGGATGGACTCTATCTACTAAATTCAAAAAATTCTGTAGATCTCTGTAATCTCCGTTAAATTCGGGAAGTCTGTCTAAGTATTTAAGTGGGTCTATCCTAACAGAAAGGGGGTTTTGTGGTTCTGTCATTATGAAAAATGTCTTTCTTTAATTGTATTGTAAAAAAAAATGTTCTCTTTATTTTTATATGTAATGTTACTGATTTCTCAATCTTTGTTGACGTAGATAGTAGTAAAAACGCCTACGTTCCCTAGATAGAAGTATTCTTCTTCTACTTTCAGTCCTTCTTAGGTCGTTTTCTACACCCGAGTCCTCGTCAGTCACCCAAAGAAAGGTTTCTGTGCTAGAGCCACCGGTCTCGTAATCGCTAGACTCGTCGCTACTCATGAAAAAATTTTCTTTACTATAATTAAATGTCCTTTCGTCCCTTTTTCTCTCTTCTTTTCCTGTATTGATTGGTCTACTCTGTCGAAGTGTCTCTTATGTCGGTCATCAAGGACGTAATTTAATTTACAATATATATATTGATTCAATTTGTTTAAAATAATAATTTTAATAATATAATTTTATAATAATATAGTTTAAAAATATCTATTCTTACTTTGAATGGAGATGGGGTTGGTAAATATTCTTTCTCTCTAGGGTGTTGATATCTTCTGATGTTTCTTGTTGGTTGATGTTTTCTGGTTGACTGATGTTTTTTTGTTTTTATTTTGTTGAATGATGTTTCGGTGATTCTGGTTTCTGACGGCTTTCTTTCTTTTCACACAGCGGATTTTAATTGCATTCGTTGCTTCTGATTTAATCGGTTTTTAAAACAGTTTATTTTTATTTCAGCAACAGTTTTTCGTTTTGAACAATATTGTTAAAAAAAATTTTCACTTTTAGATATAAGTTCCTGTTTGTAAAAGTGTTCCTTTTGTTCAGCAACAGTTAAGAAAAATATATATCAATTTTGTTTCACTTTTTAGTGTTTTGGTTAGAAGAGTTTTCTTCGTTTTCAGCAACAGTTTATAAAAAAAAATTTTCTTTCACAGTTTTGAAAGTTTTTTCACAATTCACTTGTAAAATTTTAGAATAGTTCTTACGCGGATCTCGGTGAAGACTTAAAAGTCTGGTAACTCGCGAAAAAAGGATTTTCCTTTTTTTTTATTAATTTAATATTTAATTAATTCGCGGGATACTCCGAGTATCCTACCGACTGCGCCAATTAATGTATTGATTTTTCAATACTTTTAAAAAAAAAAACTTTATTATTTTTAATAAAATAAAAAAAACGACAAATTGTTTTTTTCTGTTCAGTTTTAAACTATCTTTATTACTGACTTTTTTATTACTGCCTTAATTTCCAAATTTACATTGGTTTATATTCTATAGCTAAAACTTATTCTAGATACATTTGTCATTTCGTCATTTCATAAGTGTGTTTTGTTTCCTGTATAAATGCATTGGTAACAAACACCTTATGTTAGCAATTTTGATTTCGCCAAAAATATTTGTCATAAGTGTGTTTCGTTTCAGTACATTTTTACGTATTGTTAACGAAGCAAACTTATGTTATTGTTTTTGTATTTAATTCGAAAATCATAAGTGTGTTTTGTTTCCGGTGTAGTTTGGGAACAAATCAACTTGTGTTAGCATATTTTAGTTCAGCCAAAATGTATTTGTTGCAATTATATATATATGTTATTGGTTTTTAAATTTAGCTTGAAAAATGTTTAGCATAAGTGTGTTTCGTTGCAATTCTATATCTTGGGAACGAAGCAAACTTATGTTTAACGGATGTTATTGGTTCTTAAATTTAACTTGAAAATTATTTATCATAAGTGTGTTTCGTTGCAATTTTATATATTGGGAACGAAGCAAACTTATGCTTAAATTTAATTTGGAATAAAAAAATATAAAATGTATGTCGTCTGTCAGGAAATAATCCAGACGAAGAAAATGTGTACTCGCAATTATTAAAGAAGAATAATTGCAAAAGTGCTAATTCATATAATTTGTGTTTTAGGTATTATGGGTATTATAATAATGAAGCACAGGGTGTTAACGTTATCTGAAAAAAGTGACATTTTGGCAAGCTTGGACAAAGGCGCAAGCGTTACTTCTCTTGCACATAGACATGAAGTGGCCAAGTCAACAATGTGTGCTATTAAGAAAAATAAAAAGGCGATTTTGGAAGTTGCAAAATGTAAAGGCAAAATTAAAAGGAAAACATTGAGAAAAGGAGAAATGCCGTTGGTGGAGGCGAAGCTTTATTATTGGTTCAATCAACAAAGACTTAAAAATTTACCCATTACAAGTGAATCAATTAAAGCAAAAGCGAAATATTTTAACGACCAATTGAAAGAAAAAAGTTATTTTAATGCAAGTGATGGGTGGCTGCAGAAATTCAAGCGACGATTCGGTATACATACGTTTATTAAAGATATGCGGTGAAAAATTATCGGCCAATCCGGAGTTTGTAGAACCTTTTAAAAAACAAGTTCATTCTTTAATAGCAGAACACTATTTAACACATGATAAAATTTACCATGCGGACGAAACTCGAGTATTTTGAAAATTAATTACAGACAAAACCTACGTTTTAAGAAGTGAAAAAGGTGCACCCGGAAGAAAAGCCAAAAAAGCACGTTTTACATTCCTGGCCTGTACAAATGCTTCTGGGGACCACAAAGTAAAACCACTGGTGATAGGGAAGGCAAAAAATCCAAGATGTTTCAAAAATTTTACTCCACCCGTAGATTATAGCCATTCTAAAAACGCGTGGATGACGGCAGCAATTTTCCAAAAGTGGTTTAAAGATTCATTTGTTGTACAGGTAAATTTGAAAAGCTTTTTGTACATGTGTTTTATAACATTTCTCTCTTATTCCATTTTAGGTGACTAAATATTTAAATTAAAAGGGCTTGCCTACTAAAGTCATTCTTTTATTGGACAATGCACCAAGTCATCCACCTGCGGAGTTGTTGCGTTCAGAGGATGGAAACATATTCGTTGTTTACATGCCACTAAATGTTACGCCATTAATCCAGCCAATGCATCAAAACGTCATCCGAATTACGAAACTATACTATAGATCGGCATCAATAGTGTCAGCGAATGTAGAAAATGCTTCAAACATTTTGAAGAAGTTGACCATAAAAGATGCAGTTATAAACCTAAGTTTGGCATGGAATAAGGTTGATGCATCCACAATACAAAAGTGTTGGAAAAATATTTTGAGTTTTGAGGAAGAAAATGACCTGGAAGAAGACATTCCACTCAGTATTTTAAAAGAAAAATATCAAAACGACACTGAAGCACTTATGAATGAAGTCATAGATCTAGTCAAATTAACGAATGGTGTACAGCTTTCACGGGAAGAGATTCAGACGTGGAATCAAGACATTGGCACCGAAGATATAGATAGTGAAGTTGAAGATGATGATCAAGAGCAGTGCATCGTAACAACAGCTGAAATTAGCACAACGGAGGCAATCGAAGCATTCAATAAAGTTATTGCTAGGAGTGAAAATAATATATCTGATATTAATGGCATTGCGAAAATGCAGGCAAATCCCTTGAAGCAAAAAAAGTACAAAAAAATATAACCGACTACTTTCATGTACATTAATTATTAAAAAACTTATTAAAAATAAAAACTTAATGTAATAAAAATCATTTGAATTACTTATTTTATATTCTCTCGATTATGTGAACTTCTCCATTTAGTGAACAGGCTCCGTTTGAATTAGTTTATATAACCGAGCGACTACTGTATATCAAATCTTATATAGTTTTTAAAATTAAAAAAAAAAAAACTAAAAATATTAATTGTATTTTTTTTTGCTTTTATTAACCATTTTAGGAACGCCAATTTTTGGTAACCACCTTAACCATCGAATTCATTGTATCTCTAACGTTTTATGGCTTACGTTATTTCTATTTGCCGGCCATGAGTCCAAGCGCAATTTTTCTGGCTTTATTTCTACGCTCTCAACTCACCAATACCATAGCCTTAGGGCTGTTATTTATTCCCAAATTATGGTATCAACACAAACAGGTATGTTACAATTTAAAAATTCTTTTTAGTTCAGTTTTTCTTTTCTGTTTAATTATATAGACTTGTTTTTTTTTTGTACAATTAAATTCATAAAAAAATGAATGTTCAAGATTACAGCAAAGTTTAAATATTGAAAATTGTCAATGTATCTTGTATAAAAAAAGGGAAACGGTTTTTGTAAAAATTTGTCATTTAAGAAAAAAATATGCTTTTTTAGAAGTTTTTATGTTTAAGATGAAAAAGAAAAACAATAAATTTGTATATTACTAACCGAGCTATGAAGTTGCTGCAAGTGTTGTGTTACTGTTGTTTGGTAATGTGTTATTATACTTTTTGTGTTTTTTTTAGTTAACTCTTAATTTTTGAAGCATGTTAATTTTAACTTAAAAAATATATCTATTTATTTAGTTAAGCTAAGTTGTTTTTTAATTTCAGTTAATATGGTTCAGCTTTGGTTATTTGTTGATATCTCTTAGTATTTCTGTTATTAATTTTGGTTGTCGTTAAAACTTTACCGTGCATGTTCTATGATAAATGTTAATACACTGTTTTCTTATGGTACTATGGAGATGAATTTGCAGTGTTGATAAATCTTCAGGTCAAATCTAGGAAAATTTAATAGGTATACTCAAAATTTGTGATTTATACAGGTATGTCACAAATTCTAATCGTTACTGATTTGATTCCATTAATGAAAATCGGTTAGGATTTGTTCTTGCTTTTTCAGGTTCCACTGGTTTTCATTAGTTCATAAAAAATAAAAAAATATGCCAACTTTCTTTATTATTGCCGATTTTTTCAACAAACCAAATATAATTGTAAAAAAATTAATTATCAACTTTTTTTCTTTTGACAATTAATCTTTTTTCTCTCTTAGTTTTGTGATAAATTTTATTTAAAACAATTTTTTGACAAAATATTTGATTAATAAAAAATGTGTCCACTTAGAAAATGTTAAGTGTTTACTTTCCGTTTTCTGAAAAAACAGTATATGATTCATGATTCACAATAATAGAAAATAGTTGTGGTATTTTTTAAAGCGAACGTTATTTATTTTTTTGAGTAACAATTTGTATGCCCTATACCATTCTGTGGGCAGGGTATAATGAGTTTGTGCTGGGGGCAAATCGTCGCATTCGATATCGGGTAAAATAAATCGAAATTCCATATTTTGCATTATTATTTAAAGAAGACGGGTCAGACCTAGTTTCATTTTTACTACGAGGGCGGATCAATAGGTCCGTGACTTTTCGAACTTCCCTCGTAGTTATATGAAATGCAACACTGCTCCCGTCAAGTACTAGCTGTTAATAGAAAAAAACAAATTTTTCTTTGCAAACTTTTTTTCAAACAAATGCCTATTTTATGGCCTCGAAAAATCCTATTTTTGGAAGGGATACAAAAATTGGAGAAACGTTGGACTAAGTGTATTGAGCTAAAAGGAGACTGTATTGAAAAATGATTTAAAAAAAAAAAAACTGTATTTCATTCTAAAAGTCACGGACTCCCTCGTATTAACTATGGACCATAACTCGTTAGCTGTGACAGAGTAAAATTACTCTAAGTGTTCTATTTTGGAAAATAAAAAAATAATTTCGATCGAAAAATTTCGATGATGTTTGTAGCTACCAAAAATATCTGCCCGAGACCCACTTTTTAAACCAATCAACTCAGAATCATTTTCTGAGTCGATTGAGCGATGTCCGTCCGTCTGTCAGTATGTGTGTTCATAAAACCTTTTAATCAAACTACAAGTCGCAAATATAAATATATTTTCATGAAATGTTTGTCGACCTTGGCAAGATGGATATTGGAATTGATGAAAATCGGTGCTTGTTCAGACCTAGTCCCCATACAAATGAACCCTATAAAATCGACTTAAATTGCCCTTACACACAGAAAACAGATTCGTTGTGGCAACCTAATTTGTTGCCAACCGAATTTTGGTAGTCATACGTACTAACACATTATTCTGTTGTGATTACTGAATTGTATTATCCAAGCCACTGTAGATTCAGTTGTGTAAATTGTATAATTTAGTTGATGTTATGGAATCTATATTTAATTTATTTATTGTCCCAACCATTTATTATGTTATCCTTTTTAATAAGTGCAGTAAATGCAGTATATAAGTATAAAGACACTAAAAATTATTTTATTTGTAAAATATTTTCAATTCCACTTTAAATACATATAAATAAAATCAACATATATAACATGTTAAAAAAATTTACATACATACTTATATTATGTTACATATTGATGTGTTATTTAACTAACATTTCGCGGATCTAGGAAAAATATTCTTCACATTGTGGTAATTGTTGTTGTTTTTCTTTATCAATATTTCCTTCTTGACACTTTTTTATTTTTGAATATGTTTTGTAACATAATACTTCATTTAAGCCATAGAAAGCCTCAACTCACAAAAACTACACCAACTTATTATATGGCGAGTTCCAAACTTGCTTCCTGAATGTACCTATGGACTTTTGAGCGATCTTCTTGGGTGCCGAATAGGTATCGCCATTATACGGCAGCCTTTTCAGGCTTCTTTTCACCATCATTGACAACATTTTACATTGGCACTTGAAAGACTTGGTAGAGTACACTATCGTAGGAACGGGTGACTTTGATTTGATGCTTCGACAAACCATTGCTTTCGCGAGGACGAGCATATATTGTAGCATATATTTTTCGCAAAGAAAAAATTCTAAATGAGTAAATCTTGTTGAAATAATTGTTACAGAAATATTAAGAATTATCCACATACCCAGTTAATGTAACTTATGTACGAGCATTAAAACTTTAAATAACTTTTAACAAAATTAAAAATGTACCATTTTACATTATTTTCCAAAAATGACAATTTTAATTTATTTTTCCAAAAATGACAAATAAATTAAAAATTCGGTTGGAAGAATCATTTCACTATATCTTTTCAGTACTTACAACAGAATTCGATTAATTATTTCCGTTAAAATACCAAAATAGGTTATTCTTTTACTATAGCCGAAAATTAATTCTTAATACAAAATTGACTTTAATATATTAACCAACAATTTATAACAATATCTGTTAACGCATTTTATGTTTATAAAATGTTGTTATAACACAATTACTTGTTGCAATCCCCAATATTTATGATTGTAATAATTTTTACCCCCTTTTAATACAGTTGCCTTAATTAAGTTATATTAATTATTTTTATAAAAACTTTTATTGGTAAACAGAACTAAATTTGCTTTTGTAGATACTTTCATTTTGTAAAATATAAGATAATAATGTTGTAAGCGAAGAAAATCTATCGCATTTGGAAATATTTAAAAATTTCAACAAAAAGTTGTATTACCTAAGTAAATTCTTGTAGTCGCAACCAAATTCCAACTATTTCTTTTTCTGTGTGTAGATTCAAATAGCATGACACCCATTAAAATCTGTGGGACCATTCTTACTCATATATGAAGCTGCTTCCCGATCTTTACTTAAATCTATCCGAAAACAAAAATATTATACAGGGGCCAAATTACCGCATTCGATATCGAGTAAAATCAATCGAAATTCCATATTTTGGGTTATTATTTGAAGAAGACGGACAAACGCTCGATCACGATTCGCTTTTCTTCTTAACCAGAGGCCATAATTCTTCAACTGTGGGAAAGAAAAATTATTCTTAACATTTTATTTTGGGAAATAAAAAAATGATTTTGGTCGAAAAATTTCGATAACGAATGCGGAGATTTGGTCCCAGATCATTCTCAAATTTAAATTGGATATGTGTTTGCTAAAATATGGATATTACCAAAAGTGTTCCTCATTGGTCCTTTTTCCGATATTAGCATTTTAATATCGACTATTCCACTCAAATTTAGTTTAATTAGTTAAACCCTTTCTTTAAACATATGGTATACGGTATCGTAAGTCGGTCTAGGCAGGCCATACAGGTATGGATGAAAACCGAAACCAATACCAAGATGAAAAAAAGCGATGTAAATAATTATTTTTTTTAAATATAACTTTTTCATATCTGCAGCCAAAAAAATTAATAACAATGCCACTCAAATTGGGTTTATGCTTATTTTCTATATCCAATTAGTTGGACCGAAGAGATAGGGTCTCTAAACCATGGTATAGGGTATCGTATAGTCGGTCTAGACTGACTATAATTTTCTTACTTGTTATTTTTGATTTTAAATGGAACAAATTGAAATCACTTTTCACTTTAAAATTGAAATATGAATTAAATGGGAGAATGAAAAAAATCTTCCACTACGGTCAACAGAACGCAGGCCTTTTAGAACTGACCCAAAACGACAGAATAAGTATATTTGTCTAATTTCTACCATATTTGAAATTTTTTAACAATTCTTTACCAAAGAAAACAGTGTTATTTTTATATATTTAGATGTTGTTTAAATCTGTCCTTTAATTTTTCTTCTATTTTCAAATTTATGCTATTTTAACTAATTAGACAAAAATCGGTTTCCTATATTAAACAAAAATAATCTACTTCTATACTATACTAGCCCTAAATGTCAGCTATAAATACTATTTAATTTTATTTTAAAGTTTATAATTATGTTATGATTTCTATAAGTTTTTATATTAATTTTCTTTTTATAATTTTAGCGCACTCATCATTGACACAGTTATTAAAAATACAAAAAAAAAAAACTAAAACTAACTACTCATTTCACAATGTTCCTTAAACAACGCCCCTTTTATTACACAAAATAAGACACACCCCTTTTTAAACGATCATCTTACAACAGCTTCATCCAGCACTTTTGTTGTATTTTTTTTCTACCGATTTTAATTCTTATGTTCTTTTTTGAGTTTTGTTTTTGTTTTTTATTTTGTTACTTCTATCTGTGTGGTTTGCGGTGTTTGGTTGCATCTTCATAGCTTGCAGGTTCGTTCTCTTGCCCATGATCTATCAATACGTTTACCTGTGGATGCTTTCAAGGGTTCTCACGATGTTGGCCAACGTTTGGGTGGTGGTTATGCTGGTCTTTGTCTGGGTGATCCTGATATCGGTGAACTGACAATATCCGAAATGAGTCCTGAGGATATACGAGCTGAACTGAAAAGGTAAGTAGCCGGTCATTTATTTAATTTTTTGATATCAATTTTGTTTTTAAGAAATTAGTAAAAAAAAAAAACAAAGTCGAACAAGTGTTATATAGAAAACAAGCAGGAAAAAAGTTCTAAGGATTTTGCTATGTCAGTAATTAAGAAATTTTATAAATTCTGCGGTCAGAAGCATTATCCGCCTTAGTCGAAAATCATGCTTTCGAGAAAACTAACTTTTTATATAAATATAATGGGGCTTCATTACGACTTAGGTCAGTATGTTTTCATGAATAACTTTTTAAAAAACAGTATTAGAGAAATGGGGATTTCACGTAAATATAAAGCGTTGTTAGTAGAATATGATAGCATGCCTAACTCAAATTGTTCTTAAGTCGACTTAGCCGGTTATCGCTTGTGACCACAGAATTGAAGTTATAGTTTCAAATAAGGTTTAATCAAAGATTTGTTAAGGTTTATTTTATTATAAAAGTCACGTTTTGATCCCATAAGGGTGACACTGCGTCACCATATGAAATATATTTACATGGACCTTGTAATTAAAAAAAGGCTTAATCAAAAATCATTTTTTAGTTAAAATTTTAGATTAACCGCAGATCTTTTTATAGTTAAATTTAATTTTAACCGTGTATCTTTCTATAGTGTAAATTTCAGTATAACAGCGGATATTTTTGTAATTACTCGTAATATTTTTTGATTTACTGTGGAATTTGTTACAGTTAAAAAAAGTTTAACCACCGAATTTTTTTAGTTAAAATTTTAGTTTTTCCGTGGATCTTTTTGTACATGGACACACAGACGGACGGACGGACGGACGGTTTGGGTATAATTACTTTGTGCTGCTGTTTGTAACTACCAAAAATATTTGACCTAGACCCATCTTTTATTATGCCGATCAAATCAGAATCACTAAATGATTCGATTTAACGATGTCCGTCCGTCGTCCGTCCGTCTGTGTGTCCATGTAAACCTTTTAATCAAACTGCAGGTCGCAAATGTGAATATATTTTGATGAAATTTGGTATGTAAGCTTTTATTGGCCATAGGATGAACGCTGTTGAAATTGGTGAGAATCGGTCAATGTTCAGACCTAGCCCCCATACAAATGACCCCTATGAAATCGACATAAATTGCCATAAGATCCATATTGTCATATAGATCTTACTCAAATTGGGTTTGTATGCGTTTATTACATCCATTAGTGAGTAGTCTAATAATGATCCCTGGGACAACTCTTAGTCATAGGCCCCATGTAGAACTGCTTCCCGATCTGCACTTAAATCTATCAAAAAACAAAAATATTGCACTGATTCTTTTCAGATTTTATTTGTATATATTTTTGCAAAATACAAGAGACTTTACCAAACATGATCAGGATCGGTCCAATTTTAGGCCTAGTGCCCATATAGATATAGCATCCGATATGAACTTTTTCATATCTGCAGCCAAAAAAAATTAATAAAAATCCCACTCAAATTTGGTTTATCTTATTTTCTATGTCCAGTTAGTTTGGCCTAAGAGATAGGGTCTCTAAACGCATTATATATGGTATCGTATAGTCGATCTAGACCGACTATAATTTTCTTACTTGTTTTTTTATATATTCTGAATTAAGAGCAACCTTATCGTATACAGCAATCGCAAGGTTTCAAAGTGCTGTATTCATAATATGAAAAATTTTTTGAGTATTATCCTCTTTGAAGTCATGGGGTGAAAATAGGGAAACAATGGGGAAATATTCTTGCACTATGACCTGAAAGAAGTCAATGGCTGCAATTTTTAGTGATTTACGATGTCTCGACTTTGAGACCTTTCTATTGATGTATAACATAAGGTTGCTTTTAATTCGGAATATATAAAAAATACACTTTTCGAAAAAAGTGCAAATAAAGTGCGACATTTTTTGTCAGAAAAGAAAACGGCATAAAATTTAAATTTAGATCTTAAAATTGCAAGATCTAGATTTAATTTTTTAATAGTTTTATTTTACATTTAAATGTGGATCTCTTAAATGTGGATCTTTTAATAGTTTATTTTTACAATTAATTGTAAAACGTCAACTATTTAAATCTGGATTTAATCGAGAGTCTTTAGTTGTTTAATTTTACATACACTTAAATGTAAATCTTTATAGTTTAATCCAGATTTAATGGTAGGTTTTTTAAGAGTTCAATTTTACACTTAAACGTAAAACGTTAACTACTTATATTTAGATATAATCGTGGGTCTTTTCATAGTTTAAATTTACATTTAATTGTAAATATTTAAATAGTTAAATCTTGATTTAAAAATGGGCCTTTTCATTGTTTAATTTTACACTTAGATGTAAATCTTTATATAGTTAAATCTAGATTTAATCCTAGGTTTTTTAATAGTTTAATTTTAAACGTTAACTATTTAAATCAAGATTTAATCGTGGGTCTTTTCATAGTTTAATTTTAAACTTTAACTACTTAAATCTAGATTTAATTATGGGTCTTTTCATAGTTTAAATTTACATTTATTTGTAAATATTTTAATAGTTAAATCTAGATTTAATCGTGAGTCTTTTAATTGTTTAATTTTACACTGAAGTGTAAATCTTTAAATAGTTAAATCTAAATTTAATCGTGAGTCTTTTAATTGTTTAATTTTACACTGAAGTGTAAATCTTTAAATAGTTAAATCTAGATTTAATCATGAGTCTTTTAATTGTTAAATTTTACACTTAAATATTTAATTCTAGATTTTATCGTGGGTCTTTTAATTGTTTAATTTTAAATTTAAATGTAAATGTTAAAATTATAAAATCTAGTTTTAATCGTGGGTCTTTTAAAAGTTTATTTTTACAATTAATTGTAAAACGTCAACTACTTAAATCTGGATTAAATCGAGAGTCTTTTAATTGTTAAATTTTACACTGTAAAACGTTAACTACTTAAATTTAAATTATATCGTGGGCATTTTCTTAGTTTAAATTTACATTTAATTGTAAATATTTAAATAGTTAAATATAAATTAAATCGTGGGACTTTTAATTGTTTAATTTTATTCTATTATTATTTGCCATGTTTAATAGTTTTCTAGTAGTTTATTTGTTTGAGTTAATTTTGGCCTATAGTTTTAATGTAAACTAGTAGATTCCAGCGCTCGAAATTCGAGTCCAATTTCTAGGCAACTTTATTTTCAACTTAGCCAATTCACAAACCAACACTTTTTTGGTTTATTAATATTATGAATGCAGATAACAAACTCATTAACAAACACATTAACAAATTTAATAAAAACACACATAGCATATGTTTAATTTGATGTATGTGTTAGTAGCAACTTTAAATACAATTTACGCAAAATAAAGGCAAAACTTTAAAAATCTGTAAATCTGGAAAACAGCTAAAAATAAATACTTTTCAAATAATATACGTTTGGTCAAAATCGGAACAAAACGGTAGAACAAAACATCGGTCACAAGAAATCGCCTAGCCTATTAATATTATAGATAATAGATTTTTATTACATATTTTATACCAACGTTTCGTCAATATTTATTGTTCATCAGGGATATTTTTTTTGTCTATTTTAATTAAAAAGAAAAACATTATTTTATTACAATAATACACCAAAGAGCAGATTATGACTTACAGTAAAATTAATCTTTTAACATTACAATGCACTACATTTAACATTTAATAAAAACATTAAAATATAATTTGTATATAATTTAAATACATCACAACTTATAAATAATATCACAGCTGATTTAGTGTATTGCAACTATGTAACTCGCGCTTATTCCATCTGTAATTTTACATTAAAATGTAAATCTTTACATTGTTAAATCTAGAATTTATCGTGGGACTTTTAATTGTTTTATTTCACATGTAAATGTAAATCTTTAAATTGTAAAATCTAGATTTAATAGTTTTAATAGTTTAATTTTGCATATAAATGTAAATCTTACAATTGTAAAATCTACATTTACGACTTAAGATTTACGATGTTGTCGGGTTGAGTGTTATTCTATTGTGCACCCTCTTTCAGATTCTTGTTCTCTACTGTTTTATTAGTCTATTACAGCGTTTAGGAACTTGATGATGTCTTTCACCGCCAATGTTTTGTATGCCCCTGATTTCAGATTCGCCAAAAAGTTTGTGCCTTAGATATGCAAACGCTGGACACATTTTGCCTCTATATGTTCCATAGTTTCCTCATCCTCCAGGCAGTATCTGCACGTTTTGTTTTCAGCCAAATGCATTTTGTATAGGATGTAAATGCACGCAAAGTGCCCTATGAGTGTCTCACATAGAAGTCTTAGACTGGGTCTGTTCATTATTAGAGCATTCCTGCTCCTTTTTTCGCTTCGATGCAAGATTTGTTTTGAGTATTGAAGTATTACTTGTCCATTCCAATACTCCTCTTATTCTTCTATATCCATCTGTGGATGTTCTCGGTTTGTTTTCTGGTGAATCTGAATTGAGGGTTTGGACCAATGAATGCTCTTTCCGCTCCTCGTCTTGCCTGTTCGCCGGCTTTCTCATTTCCTTCATACCCTTTATGACCTGGGGCCAAATCACCGCATTCGTTAACGAAATTTTTCGATCGAAATTATTTTTTTATTTTCCAAAATAATATACTAAAAATAATTTTACTCTGTCACAGATAACGATTTATGGCCCCTAGTTAAGAGTAAAAATTAAACGAGTGCTGATGTTTGTCTGTCTCTTCTAAATAATAAACCAAAATATGGAATTTCGATTGATTTTACTCTATATCGAATGCGGTGATTTAGCCCCTCGTATCATATACGTGTCACTTTATTAAGTTCAGCTAGCTTTTTTAGGGCACTATGCCTTTCGAGAACGGATTTATGGTGGTATACCGATTTGTCCAGTGCTTTTAAAACAGCCTGGCTATCTGACATAAGATTTATCTTCGTCATTGTAAGGTTTATTTTAATTAGTTTAGCAGTAGCTGCATTGCGTGCGTATAGTGCGGCTGTAAAAATTGTGGATTCATTACATAGGGGGATGTGGAGTTTGCACCTTGGTCCGTAAGCCCCCGCTCCTACTCCTTCTGTTGTTTTGGATCCGACAGTGTACCACTGCTGGGCGTCTTCATGTAGCCATGTAGAGTTAGATTCCCAATCGAATCTGCTCGGGATATGAACAGTAGTTCCTTTAAGTTCCAGAACAGGATCTATCTGATCACTACTTAAAGTCATATCTTTGATACTTTTGGCTTTATCAAGAATCTTCAGGTGTCCTAAAAAATCTAAATTTAATCGTGGGTCTTTTAGTAGTTTAATTTTACAATTAAATATTGTTTAATTTTACACTTAAATGTAAGTCTTTATATAGTTAAATTTAGATTTAATCGTGAGTCTTTTAGTTGTTTAATCTTACACTTACCTAAATGTAAATCTTTAAATAGTTTAATCTGTATTAATACGTGGGACTTTTAATTGTTTAATTTATCTAATCTATCTCTTTTAATAGTTTAATAGTTATATACTTAATCATGGGTGGTCCAATTGCTTAATTTCACATTTAAATGTAAATCTTGAAATTGTTAAATTTAAATTTAATCGTGCGTCTTTTAATTGTTTAATTTTACATTTAAATGTAAATCTTAAAATTCGAAAATCTAGATTTAATCGTGGGTCTCTTAATGGTTTAAATCGGGGCTTAAATTGTGTTTTTTAATAGTTCTAATATATATATTCATTAATCTTTAACTAGTTAAAACTAGATTTTATCGTGGTGTTTTTATACCCTCCACTCCAGTGTGCAGAGGGTATATATAAGTTTGTCATTCCGTTTGTAATAATTAGAAAAAAAATTTTGGACCCCATAAAATATATATATTTGTGATCCTTATAACAACCGGAGTTGATATAGCGATGTCCGTCTGTCAGTCTGTCCGTCTGTGGAAATCACGATGACGGCATCAATCGGGCAGCTAGGGTACTCGTTGACATAAAAAATGATTTAATAACATCCTGAAAAGTTTGCTATTTAAAATCGTCCAAATCGGTCGATTAGGGCCCGAGATGTGAATGAAGAACTAAAAAAAGTCTTGAAAAAATATAATTTTCTATGTTGTTCTTGTCACGATCACGCCCTGAATAGTGCAGCTACAGTGACTATTTTTAGTGAGAATGATTCACCAAATTCATGGGAAGATTTCTGTTTCAAAAATCATTAAAACCGGTGGAACTGGTCCAGGGAAATCTCTGAAAAAGTAAAAAAAAAATGAAAAATATAATGTTTCTATATTGTTCTTGTTGTTGTTCTAAATGTTGTGTTGTTGTCATAGCTGGACTTGTGGTCGTTGTGGTAATAATATAATCAAAACTAACCCTTTGTACATTTTTTTTTATTAACTCTGGTAGAAAAATTTAAAAGTTTCCATTGTTTTGGCATCACTCTAAAAATTTGTTAGATCATTTCTGTTATTACCACGAGCCTGCCTGCAAAATTTCAGATCGAATGGCTCACGGGAAATTGGTTAAAATCGATCAAAAATTTTTTCGACAAGCAGACACTACGAGTCAATATAAAGGGGGTAAAAATTCACCAACATCTAAAGCAAATAATGCTAAAATACCTAGTTGTTAATAAAAAAAAAACAATGTAAATTTAGCAAAAAAAATTTTTATGTATTAATTTATTTAAAGAGAAACACACAAAAATAACGTTTGATGTTGTATTTGTTGTGTGTAATATTTACATATACATACATACACATATAAAATAATACAAATAATATACATATATTCTATATATGTATATCCATAATAACTGCATGTTAGAAATAAATCGGTATATTATTTTATTTACATAAATTTCTGCAATATTTTGTTGTGGGGAATATACATTTCTTTTGCATTAACAGAGTGTCACTTCATTTTGCTCAGCGTGACTATGCCACAGTAGATGGCGCCACAATTTTTGTTTGTTCTAATTAGCTTTGCAATAGTTATTCCTATTTTAACATGAATGTTAATATTTTCAACTGGATATCATACAGAACAATGTTAAGAGTATACACGGGCTGGTCTTTTATTTCATACGTATTTTCATTATTTTTTTACAAATATGAACATAAGTTTGGCATATTAACTTTTTGGTGCCTTTACAAAATAGAGTTACCGAGTTCTACAATGTGTTTTTTGCTTTCAAAACAGTTCTACATAGTTATATAGAATTATTATTCTGCTTTACCTACAAAATATCTGATTGCGATTACATCTAATTTTTAAAAATTGTTTATAATTACTAAAGCATTATTATTCACATAAATACAAAATTGCACTTTTTAAATTTTCCATTCAAATTTAAGAAAATATCAATTCTAAAAACTAGAATTAAAAATTTCCAATTATAAATTACAATTAATTGAATTTCAGAAAATCATATCAAAACGTCGGAAATTATAACTTTAAATTTAGAAGACATCAATTGCATCTTTAATATATAAATTTTATTCGTTAAACACAAATTGAAATTCCAAAAAAAAAAACACCAAATACCTATGTTTGCACTTAAAAAATTTTTACATTTAAAAAAAATATTGATATTCAGGAGAAATTAAAGCTTTTCAGTACCGCGATTCAGTAACTTCTTTTAAGTCGAATCGTTAAAAAAAAGGAAATAGCAAAATTATCAGTAAAATTTTTAAACGATATTCGCTATTGTTAAAGTCAGCTGTTGTTGTTATCTAAACGACAACCATTTTTGTGTTGTTTATTCAATCGATAAAAACTTAAATTTTTAGGTTGAAATGTCGTCATACATAAATAAAAATCATAAAATAGTGAAAATATTTTGCTTTTATTAAAAAAACTTTTTTATATAAATAAAAAAATTAAATAGCATATTCAATTCATTATTTCATTTTCAAATAAATACACAGAAATATTAGTAAAAAAAAATAAAAATATTAAACATCAACATAAAATCATCCTGTCAAACACGAAGTAATTTGTTTTTTTCTATTCTTCTTTGGGTTTTTCGCTTATTTTGACAGAGATGCCACTCGTTTACAATTTAAATAAATAGAAAAATAGATTTGTCGACTGTCGTTAAGATGTATGTCATTAGTGAATCTCTTAATCCTTAGTGCAAACAACAATAGATGTCGATATATTTTGCGATTGTCGGATCGTTGAAATTTACAGAATCACACTACAGAAAACATTAATTTAAATTCAATGAATTTTAGAAAACGTTAAATGATATTTAAGAATTGCGAACATAAAAACTGACACATGAATAAACGCAATTTGATGAGAGTGTTATTTATATAGAAATTTTCACAATTTTTTTGGATGAAAATTTGAAGTTTTTCAGAAAATAAAGATAACATATTATTTTATTTAAAATGTTTGGGACATTTGGTTTTTTCCGTTTGACATCCCTAATTTGAATATTTATTATTATAAATTTATTCTCTATGTTTTCCAAATATGGCAATATTTTAATAAAAAAGTTAAAAGAAACTATACAGCCATCTCCAATTAGCACGATTTAATGCATATAGCCACCCTACACAACCATTACCTTTGCAATGGAGGTTAGGGTGAGGTATTTAATTAGCAAAAGCTAAATTAAACGAGAAGTTATGTCATATAACCGGAAACGCATGCATATAGGTATATAACCTAAATGCATGCCGATCAGGAACCACGATGACCAAAAAGCAAACATCGAAATAAATCCGAAATAATAGAAAAGACGAAAACCAACCCGAAGAATTTGCTGAAATAATTTGGTATTAAGTTTAACAAATTGTTTACTTTTTCATTTACATTTATTATCAAGACTCAAACCGAGGTGGAAGGTATCAAAGATTCGGCACAGCCGAATTTAACACTCTTACTTGTTAATATTTAACTAGTTTAATCTTGGCTTAATAGTGGTTCTCTTAGAAAGAGTTTTTGTTATCTCAGTTAAAGTTTATTTGATAAACTTTCGTTTTTAACTCTTTTGTTAAATTGTGTGTAAGTTTCAGGTGTCAAAAACACCACCTTAAGAGTTTAAATCGAGGCTTAATCGAGTTTCTTTTGAGTAGTTGAATTTTATATAATATTTAACTATAGCTTAAACTGGGTTTAAAACATAAATCATTGACTACTTTAATCTATAAATGGTTTTAATTTTACACTTGATCTAAAATCTTTCGCTAATTTAATCTCGACTTAAATTTGTAACTATTTGCATTCAAGGTTTATTGGTAAATCATCTTGAAGTTTAACTTTTCTGTTGATCGAAGCTTAAAATAGCATTTAACAATCTGTTTACTACTTTCTGTTTTTTTAAACCAATAATTAAAATTGTTTTTCTTTGTTTTAGACTGTATACCCAATTAGAGATATTAAAAAATAAAACTTTACGCCAGGATAATCCTCATATCAGTAAAAGACGAGGTGGACGTAAGGCTGGTCATAGGCGATTTTCGCTACAGGTAAGTTAGGTATTTGCCACAAATTATATCTATGTTAATTGTTACGATATGTATAAAAGTTTTAAAGATTAGACCTGAATATATGGTACCAAACTATTTAGTTAAACAAAAATCAAATATGTAATTGTATTAAAACAAAAATAAAAATCCCTAGAATCTTTAGATAAATGTATGTACAGTCATATTTATGAAACTGTTAATACTTTCAAAATCAATGACAAGATATTTAATTGGAATTTAGCAAATATTTAAAACAAAATTAAACTAAACATATTTTTTTCACGGTGTATATAACTTTTGTATACTTATATATATATATGTACATTTCCTATGTTTTTTGCATTAACATCAAATCAAATCAAATCAAAAAAAAAAATCACCCGTGTTGACCATTGTATAAACGTATTGATATAGAAAAAGGGAAGCAAGGATAAGGTAAGCCAAAACGATGAAAACGATATTCAACTACTTACAACTCGTATCTGGTTGTCTTTTACACTTTTGATTGAAATTGATGTTTTCCAATAAACAATTAAAAGTGTTCTAAATGTCTGTGATGATGTTGTAAAATAAATATAAAATGTTATATGGCACAAACGAAACAAAAACATAGTGTGAAATTCATGAAATCGTTTTTAAATTTCTTACAAAACCGGCACCATTTCCAATTAAACAAAATTTAAATACTATAAAATATATTTTTGACCTAAAATACATATTTAATTTTTAAAAACAGCTGACACGTCCAATTAAACAAAATTTAAATACTATAAAATATATTTTTGACCTAAAATACATATTTAATTTTTAAAAACAGCTGACACGTCCAATTAAACAAAATTTAAATACTATAAAATATATTTTTGACCTAAAATACATATTTAATTTTTAAGAACAGCTGACGCGTCCAATTAAACAAAATTTAAATACTATAAAATATATTTTTGACCTAAAATACATATTTAATTTTTAAAAACAGCTGACACGTCCAATTAAACAAAATTTAAATACTATAAAATATATTTTTGACCTAAAATACATATTTAATTTTTAAAAACAGCTGACACGTCCAATTAAACAAAATTTAAATACTATAAAATATATTTTTGACCTAAAATACATATTTAATTTTTAAAAACAGCTGACACGTCCAATTAAACAAAATTTAAATATTATAAAATATATTTTTGACCTAAAATACATATTTAATTTTTAAAAACAGCTGACACGTCCAATTAAACAAAATTTAAATACTATAAAATATATTTTTGACCTAAAATACGGATTTAATTTTTAAAAACAGCTGACATGTCCAATTAAACAAAATTTAGATACTATAAAATATATTTTTGACCTAAAATACATATTTAATTTTTAAAAACAGCTGACACGTCCAATTAAACAAAATTTAAATACTATAAAACATATTTTTGACCTAAAATACATATTTAATTTTTAAAAACAGCTGACACGTCCAATTAAACAAAATTTAAATACTGTAAAATATATTTTTGACCTAAAATACATATTTAATTTTTAAAAACAGCTGACACGTCCAATTAAATAAAATTTAAATACTATAAAATATATTTTTGACCTAAAATACATATTTAATTTTTAAAAACAGCTGACACGTCCAATTAAACAAAATTTAAATACTATAAAATATATTTTTGACCTAAAATACATATTTAATTTTTAATAACAGCTGACACGTCCAATTAAACAAAATTTTAATACAATAAAATATATTTTTGACCTGAAATACATATTTAATTTTTAAATGAGATAACAAAAAATTAAATATGTTTATTTTTATTAAATATATATTTATAAAAAAAAGTAAATATTTATAAATAAATATTATTTATACAATTTACAAATAAACACTGAAATTTGAAAATTTGTGGTAGTAGAAAATGAATCATTAATTCAAATTTAAATGTAAATGAAGAAGTTTAATTTAAATAATTAATTTGTAAAATTTCTTGAATAGAATTGGAAATGGTGTGCTCGTAACTATTTTATATATAATCCACACAATATCCGAAATGTACACTAACCTCATACTAAATGTTATTCCAAAATAAAAATAGTAAATTTATATTCTGCTGTCACTTACCTCCATCTATTCTTTTCCCGGTGATTTATAGTTTCCCTTTAACAAACCAATATCCCAAATAGAATGAATGCAATTAGTATCTAGAATTATCTATATAGTATTAACATTTCTTAAATATAAAACTTTTCACAACTCTTTATTTCCTTCGTGGCTTGAATGTAAAACAATTTAATTTTTAGTTTTTTTTTTTATAATTTTTTAGTTTTTGTTTAAAATATTTTTATGACCTATACCACTATGTGCTCAGGTTATAATGAGTTTGTGCTTATAATGAGTTTGTGCGATTTCAGTCTGTCTGTCCCTCTATCCGTCTGTGTTTAAATGTAAATCAAACTACAGGTCGCAAATATGAATTTATTTTGAGGAAATTTTATATATAAGCTTCTATCGGCCATAGGACCAACGCTATTGGAATTGGTGAAAATCGTTGCATGTTCAGACCTAGTCCCCATACAAATGACCCTTATGAGATCGATTTAAATTGCCATAATATTCAAATTATCATTTAGATCTCGATCAAATTGGGTTTGTGTGTGTTTATTACATCCATTAATCATAAGTCCAAAAATAAATTAACTGCGGTTGTGGATTAATATTTCGATTCAGCCAATCAATCTGTCTGATATATATCTGTCTGATATATGCTACAGTGGTCTGGTTATCTTCTAGCCAGTAGATTCCGAAACCAACTTGGTTCTGTAATTTCGATCAGTCAGTGTTAACTACGTGTGGAGGCACCAAGATTTCCGGCTGGTTTTATATTGCTATAGTATGTTTCTAATAAGTCTCAGGCCTTACATTTAGCCAAACTAATTATACTGATCTACAAATAAAAAAAAAATTGACTGCAGAAACGAAATATGTTTTTAACTAATCTGGGGGTGCGCTGAATTCGAATCTGGCATAAAAATTGGGCTATCACGTCTTGTTCATTTTTTATCGCATGCTGGCAATACTGTAAAACTGTCAATGCTGACACTACAATATCACAATTATTAATTTGACAGAAGCCCACATTCATTCTAAATCTTCATAATAGTAGCGTTTAAGCATGACAGGGATGTCGTGTGTTACTGATTCAAGCTATTTGTGCTTTGTGTATGGTGAATATTTTGTTGGAAAAAATGGGATATGCAATATCAGAATCATTAAAATGTGCACATTTACATTACACTGTGAAACAAATTCAGGTTAGCAAAAGTTAGGTCGATTCTGAGAGTGAGGGGTGAAAATAGAGGCTAAATTAGAAGACCCGTATCGCGGCGTTTGTTTATGTTAGTTCGAATTTTTTTTTTAATCGACCTTCGAACTTTGCAGTCAAATGCCGATTTTCAGCATATTGTTTATATGGTTTTTTGGCTATAACTCGTCGACTAATTGATATTTTTTCAATCTGTAAAAGCCAAATTATTACTAGAGACCTGTGCAACAATAAAATTTTTTTAAAAAATTGATTTAGAAAATTTTTGTGGTGCTTATGAAGCAAAATGTTAGAAAAATTATTTTTTTTTAATGCTTTTTGAAATTATTTTCCACAAAACTAAGTCTTTTTTGCTTTCTGTTTGATCTATAATATGCTTCTCAGTTTCTTCAATAAATTTCATTTGAAAAGAAAACAATTATAATACAAAACTTGCGTTTTCCAGCTTATTATTAATTTACTTCTCATTTTTTATGTACCAATTTTGTTCAGTGTTGGTTTTGAAGAAACATTGAAAAAGAAATTATAAAAATATGGAAAAAATATATTTTTGAAATGTTAGTTATGAAAAGTTTTAATTAAAAAAATTAAATTAATGATTTGGCCAGTTGCCGTTAGCAGGCGGCTGTGGATCACCATCACTGCTCTCTCTAATATCTTGGTCATCGTCATCATCATCAGAAAGGTCGATAATTTCGTCCAACAGATATTCTGGAATTTCATCTTTGTCTTCCCCTTCTTCCTCTTTTTCCTCGTCTTCCTCTTCTTCAAAGGTGTTTTTATACCACCAACAAATTTCAGCGAGTATTGCATCTGGAGATTTCTTTCCTCTGTACCCGAAACGAAAATAGTTTCCAATCGTTAACATGTTTAAATTGTGCACTCTGACAAAGATATTAGAAAAATCTAAGAATTCAAAATATGCACACTCTATAGTTACCTTATTTCAAATGGAAGCGCAGTTTGGTGATAACTTTCACCTTGCTCATCAGATTCAGTTGGCAACTGTTGAGCGAGTTGATCAAGATGCTGATGCAAGAGATGAATTTTGTACGACATATTAACCCCAATTTCATCGAAAGCTGCCATCATGTTTTCAACAGATTGCCTGTAGTTGTCTTTGCGTTCTTTACCCAAAAGTCCTTTAATGACTTTCAATGCGAGCCATGCATTTAATTCTCGGTCTGTCAGAACTTGGTTAAAATCTTGACGACTCATTAGTTTCCGTATGTCCTGAATTTTGGCTTTACTTAGTCTTGGGAAAATGTCTTTTAAGAGGTTGAATACTGCTGGTCTTTTTGCGATACATTTCAAAAAAATTTTAGCAATGCCAAATTTAATGTGTAGCAACGGCAACAAAATTTTCACTTCAGGAACAAGACTTTCGTGTAGCCTATTGTCTTTAGGCCATTTCCGTCCAATGCGACTATTCCAGTTATGCTGTTTGTACTGGTTTCTTCCTTTAATACCTTCTCCGTATCGTGAATCCCAATTGCACAAAAAACACGGATATTTTGGACGGCCAGATGCTGTTAAGCCTGTAATCAATGAAACTATTTTGAGGTCGCAGCAAATGTGCCACTGGTGTTCGTTATATTTGACTACTTCCAGAATGTGTTTCAAATTATCGAAATTTTTACTAGTGTCAGTGCTATACGCACTCGGAACAGAAGGCATTCTGTTTGTCTTGTGCAAAAGCACAACTTTTAAGCTGATTAGTGAACTATCGATGAATAAACGCCAATCATCTTTTTTATAGGTTAACCCTATCGTCTCCATTAACTTTTCAATATCGTTGCAATAGCGAAATTTTTTGCATCATTCACATTGAAGAACTTTTCTAACTCAATTTGGCGTTTTCGATATGCTGTTACTTTGGTACCTTTCGTCAGCAAATTATTTCCTTTCAAAAATGAAGCCAGTAGTTCTGATTTTTTCTAAGTCAAACACAAATTTGCCACAATTCCATCCAATTGGTTTTGTGTGACCAGGATTGGGTCCTTTGATGTTTCATAGGATGTACCTTCCCCAGGGTCGTATTCTGAGAAGAAATCCATGATGTAGCAGCGGCGGTTGTAGTGCTGATATCTGTTTGAAGATCAATACTTCGGTATGTTGGTACTGTAACGAATTCTGAGTGCGGTAATGGTAATTGGACACTTGGCACTGCCACATAAGATTTATTCTTTGCTTTCCTTCTATTCAAAGTTTTATGGTAGTTGATACATCCATAGCAATTTTCTTCTTGATGCGGGCTGTTGTCTAACCACATCATTGGTATACCAAAAGGCATAGCCTCCTTCTTTTCACTTTTCCATTGCATAAGAGTTGAATAGCAATTAAAGCAAACTGTTTTAGGGGCATAGTTTACGTCAGTGATAAACTCTTGCGAGAAATATTGTTTATAGGCTTCCAAAAAAAAAAAAATCACTCGCATTGCCACATTTTTCATCGCTTGCTATGAAAGGTCCACAAACATTACAAAAATGGTCCATTTTACATTTTGTTTCCGACATTTTTAATGCAATATATATTATACAATGTTTTTTTTTTGTTATTTTTATGAAACCGATGCACTTAACTTAAATCACTCACAAAATGAAATAAGTTCCAAAAAAAAATAATAGCGAATTTTATCACGACCGAGCGAAAATTAAAAGACATCAGCTTCGGCTGAGTTTCGAGTCTTAACTGAATCTTCATTTTTGAAATTAGTTCGCTTGTACGAAATAAAGAAAAATCGCTACCTGTGCGGTGGTTGAAAACAAAAAAGTTGTTTTACTAATTCCTAATTCTTGGAACTTCCCTTTTTAATTACTTCTACCTAAATCGCTATTTATATAATGGTTTTGGGATTTTTATCGACTAAGACCATTTTCTTTTCAAATGAAATTTATCGAAGAAACTGAGAAGCATATTATAGATCAGACAGAAAGCAAAAAAGACTTAGTTTTGTGGAAAATATTTTCAAAAAGCATGAAAAAAAAAGAATTTTTCCAACATTCTGCTTCATAAGCACCACAAAAATTTTCTAAATCAATTTTTTTTTTTTAAATTTTAGTTGTTGCACAGGTCTCTAGCAATAATTTGGCTTTTACAGATTGAAAAAATATCAATTAGTCGACGAGTTATAGCCAAAAAACCATATAAACAATATGCTGAAAATTGGCATTTGACTGCAAAGTTCGAAGGTCGATTAAAAAAAAAAAATTCGAACTAACAAACGCCGCGATACGGGTCTTCTAATTTAGCCTCTATTTTCACCCTCACTCTCAGAATCGACGTAACTTTTGCTAACCTGAATTTGTTCCACAGTGTTATTTTAGTTTTGCTGTCAGAAACTTGAAAAAAGTGAGTCTGAAACATCTTTCACCAGCAGTGGCAGTTTGTATGAGGCTGATGATGAACGCCATTTAGCGATTCAAGCTGAGCCGAATGATTTAGTTCGGGATTTACATTTAAAGAAGCAAGATGCAGAATTACTAGCTTCACGCATGCAGCAGTGGAAACATCTTGCAGTTGGGACAAAAGTAACAATCTATTGAGATAGAAGCTTGATAGAATTGGCTGCATATTTTGAAAAGAAACACTCTATTCTATGATGTTGATGGTTTATTTCAAAAAATTAACCAGCCATATGACAAAACTGAATGGAGATTATTTATTGATGGCTCTAAGTACAGTTTCAAAGCTCTTCTTTTGCATAATGGGATTGAAAAACCATCCATACCAATTGCTCATGCCATTAATACAAAGGAAAATAACGAGTCAATGACTGTAATTTTGACATTACTCAAATAAAACGATCATAAATGGAAGATCTGTGCTGATCTTAAGGTGTGTGATTTAAATTTCTTTGCATATATAGTATAGACCATCGTAAAGAACTGTAAATTAATCTGTTTCAGGTCAATGGTTTGTTGACTGATATGCAAGGAGGTTTCACAAAATATTGTTGTTTCCTTTATCTATGGGATAGTCGCGATACGTCGGAGCAGAGTGGTCAAAAAGAACTGAGTATTCACCAGGAAAACAAAACATTTCAAATAAACCATTAATTGATCCAAATAACGTTCTTCTTCCGCCGCTGCACAAAAAATTGGGCCTTTTTAAGAACTTTGTCAAGGCTCTGGACAAAGATGGTTTTTTACTAAAATTTCATGTGCTAAAATCAAAGAAAGCATATTTGTTGGCCTTCAGATCAGAAAGATATTGAATGATGATAATTTTTCACAATGTTTATTGGAGAAAGAATATGCAGTTTACAAATCTTTCAAGAGCATCGTGGACAGTTTTCTTGGAAACAATAAGAGTGAAAACGAATACCTCTCAAAATGCATTTTCTTCATTCGCATTCATTCATTGCTAATTCGTGAAACCGAACCAACAAAATACAAACGACGTTCAAATAACGCCATTCACTTTTGAAAATTCATTGATTTTTAAATAAACTAATGATTTTTTATGTAAAAAACGAATAAAAACATTTTTTTTTTGTATCTCGAAAACCTGACGTGATAGAGAAAAACCAATTATAGAATCGAATTCAGCCCACTAAATTACCCTAGGAAAGATATTTGGTTGCTTCAGTCCAAAAACTTGTTGGCTAGTGTTGTTATTTATGCCCCATAACACTCTGTGGTAAGGTATGATGATTTTGTAGTGATGTTTGTAATCACCACAATTTTTAACGATGTCCGTGCGTCTTTCCGCATGCGTCTTCATAGAAACCTTGTAATAAACTACAGATCGCAAATATGAATATATTTTGATGAAGTTTGGTGTAAGATCTTAGTCAAATTTGGTTTGCTTGTTAGTAGTCCAAAAATAAACCCTATATGACAATTCTTAGTCGCAGCCCCCATATAAAGCTACTTCCCGATCTTCACTTCAACCTATCAAAAACAAAAATATGTCATAGATTTGTCTTAAATTTGGTGTGTATATGTTTTTGCATAAAATAGGAGCCTTTCGAAATTTGGCAGGGTCGGTCCATTTATCGACCTAGTCTCCATATAATTATAGCAACCAATGTGAACTCTTTCAGATCTGTAGACAAAAAAATTAATAAAAACTTTACTCAGACTTGGTTTATGCTTATTTTCTATACCCAATTAGTTGGACCTAAGACCAATCTTCTAAATGCATGGTATAGAGTATCGCATTATTAATAATTAATAATTAATAATTAATAATTAATAATTAATAATTAATAATTAATAATTAATAATTAATAATTAATAATTAATAATTAATAATTAATAATTAATAATTAATAATTAATAATTAATAATTAATAATTAATAATTAATAATTAATAATTAATAATTAATAATTAATAATTAATAATTAATAATTAATAATTAATAATTAATAATTAATAATTAATAATTAATAATTAATAATTAATAATTAATAATTAATAATTAATAATTAATAATTAATAATTAATAATTAATAATTAATAATTAATAATTAATAATTAATAATTAATAATTAATAATTAATAATTAATAATTAATAATTAATAATTAATAATTAATAATTAATAATTAATAATTAATAATTAATAATTAATAATTAATAATTAATAATTAATAATTAATAATTAATAATTAATAATTAATAATTAATAATTAATAATTAATAATTAATAATTAATAATTAATAATTAATAATTAATAATTAATAATTAATAATTAATAATTAATAATTAATAATTAATAATTAATAATTAATAATTAATAATTAATAATTAATAATTAATAATTAATAATTAATAATTAATAATTAATAATTAATAATTAATAATTAATAATTAATAATTAATAATTAATAATTAATAATTAATAATTAACAATTAATAATTAATAATTAATAATTATTAATTATTAATTATTAATTATTAATAATTAATAATTAATAATTAATAATTAATAATTAATAATTAATAATTAATAATTAATTAATTAATAATTTATAATCAATAATTAATAATAAATAATAAATAATTAATAATTAATAATTAATAATTAATAATTAATAATTAATAATTAATAATTAATAATTAATAATTAATAATTAATAATTAATAATTAATAATTAATAATTTATAATTAATAATTAATAATTAATAATTAATAATTAATAATTTATAATTAATAATTAATAATTAATAATTAATAATTAATAATTAATAATTAATAATTAATAATTAATAATTAATAATTAATAATTAATAATTAATAATTAATAATTAATAATTAATAATTAATAATTAATAATTAATAATTAATAATTAGTAATTAGTAATTAATAATTAATAATTAATAATTAACAATTAGTCATTAGTAATTAATAATTAATAATTAATAATTAATAATTAATAACTAATAATTAATAATTAATAATTAATAATTAATAATTAATAATTAATAATTAATAATTAATAATTAATAATTAATAATTAATAATTAATAATTAATAATTAATAATTAATAATTAATAATTAATAATTAATAATTAATAATTAATAATTAATAATTAATAATTAATAATTAATAATTAATAATTAATAATTAATAATTAATAATTAATAATTAATAATTAATAATTAATAATTAATAATTAATAATTAATAATTAATAATTAATAATTAATAATTAATAATTAATAATTAATAATTAATAATTAATAATTAATAATTAATAATTAATAATTAATAATTAATAATTAATAATTAATAATTAATAATTAATAATTAATAATTAATAATTAATAATTAATAATTAATAATTAATAATTAATAATTAATAATTAATAATTAATAATTAATAATTAATAATTAATAATTAATAATTAATAATTAATAATTAATAATTAATAATTAATAATTAATAATTAATAATTAATAATTAATAATTAATAATTAATAATTAATAATTAATAATTAATAATTAATAATTAATAATTAATAATTAATAATTAATAATTAATAATTAATAATTAATAATTAATAATTAAAAATTAATAATTAATAATTAATAATTAATAATTAAAAATTAATAATTAATAATTAATAATTAATAATTAATAATTAATAATTAATAATTAATAATTAATAATTAATAATTAATAATTAATAATTAATAATTAATAATTAATAATTAATAATTAATAATTAATAATTAATAATTAATAATTAATAATTAATAATTAATAATTAATAATTAATAATTAATAATTAATAATTAATAATTAATAATTAATAATTAATAATTAATAATTAATAATTAATAATTAATAATTAATAATTAATAATTAATAATTAATAATTAATAATTAATAATTAATAATTAATAACTAATAATTAATAATTAATAATTAATAATTAATAATTAATAATTAATAATTAATAATTAATAATTAATAATAATTAATAATTTCGACAATGAATACGACGAATAGCCTAGACCGTTGTTTATTTCACTATTTTTTCACTCCGAAATGAAATTGAGCCCATCAGAAAAACGTAACCCAAAAAAATTTCTCAAATTTTTTTTATTTTAACAATATATAAAAAAAGAATTTTTTTACTTTTTGAGGTAAATTTTTCATTTTTATTTTAATTTTTTTTTTATGTGTAAACATCTATGTGCTCCGGGGGTAAAAATCTATTTCACAATACAATCACAAAAACAGCTTAAGGGAAAAACGGTGTGAATTATATGTAAGTGTATTGGTGCAAAGAATATTATTTTAATATATTTAGCTGATTCAACAACCAACAGAAAGCGCCATGACTGTATAGCAAACAACTGCAACCATCAAGTGTAACAACCATAGCAGTTTCTCGCTATACATAGTTGGCGCTTACTGTTTGATTTTAATTAATGTGTAAATTGATGTTTACACATCTCCCCTGTGATCGGATTCACATAGTTTTTTTTTTTTTTTTTAATATTTTATAACAATATTTATTAAATTAAGCCACGAAACATATCAATATCTCTATTAACTATTAAATAAAAATATTAATCATGAAGAGTTGTGACTGGGTTTTTTTTAATTAAAGAAATATGCATGTTTTTTGTTATTCCTAATAAATAGTTTGTAAAAATATTATTTAACATGAAATAACTGCTACTAAAACATTAATATTTTATATTCTAACCACAATTAGGCTCTGAGTGCCAAGCATCGTAGTAACAAACATCATCAAGATATGGAAATAACCGAAGCTGAACCATCGCGAACACCCGAAGACTCAGTGTGTAGTAATGAAGGACCCACAGATACTTATGCAGAAATATCCGGCATTTCGCACTCCATGTTGTCACATTCGGCGATATCGCATTCGGTGGCATCACATCCTAAATAAACAACCGAAAATTTTGAAAATTCAACAAAATGAAGTTATAACAAAAATTTATTAAACAAAATTGTAAATAATAATGAAAAAAAAACAAAAACAAAATATTTTTTTTAAAAGAGAGCGATTCCTGATTTTTTTTTTTGTAACTGAAAAAGCAATTTTATTGCAATCAGCTTTTAGCTACAAAAATAATTAGCGGCTCAATAAAAAACCACATAAGCCAGAATAAATATTTACTTTATTTTAAAAAAATTCTTAAAAAATATTATAATCTGTACAAAATTTGATAAAAAAAAAGAGAAAAAACTTAAACAACCACCCCAAATAATTAAGACATTTTTTGTATTGTATATTTAAGAATGATAAAAATTGTTTAAATAAAAAATATTATGATAATAGTTATTAAAAAATATAAAAGAAAAACAAAACACCTAAATGAAATCTGTATAAAACCCACCTTTAAATTTCAAAATATATTACAAACTACATTTACATACAATACCAACAACAGTATACACTAAAAATCAACAAAAAACAAAAATAACTTGAAAAATATTTGCTTTAATTAATTAAACTTTTAGTTCCTTTTGTAAAACAATAGCAAACACTATTTATGTTGTTACTCGTATTTCTAACATACCTAACCAAAAAATCCGTTAAAATAGATTCTATTTTATATTATAAACTCCTAATTCTATCTATATAAACTTCATACATGATGTTAAAAGTAATTATCTTTATCTAAATATAATACATAGTTGAATTGAATTTTATTTATATACCTTTATTGTAAAATTCATAATAAGTTGTATAAATTTGAGCTTATTAGTCATACTTACTAAATAATACATAAAAAAAACTCCATTTTATTTTTATTGTTCATAAAACATAGATACATACATAGATAACGAAATAAGTAGTTAGACAAACGGTCTTATTTGAAGATATTTTAAAACAGTTGCTCCTTAAAATCAAACCAAAAATTGATTAACTTTCTCAGCAACGTGACTTTGTTAACATAAGTTCAGTAATTTTTTTCTATTAAGAATGCTAGAAAAATAACAATAATATAATCAAAGTTCGGGAACTTCACCAATAAAATTACTGTTTCTAAAACGGGTTTGCGTTTAATTGCAAATTCTTTTGTACAAAAACCCTTCGAAAAATTTTGGTAAATTAACTGTTTTGTTGACGATTTCACAGCCAAATAACTGAGTGCACCCTCCCACTCACTCAACAATGTTGTTTAAAATATATATAATATTAATAGGCTAGGCGATTTCTTGTGACTGATGTTTTGTTCTACCATTTTATCCCGATTTTGACCAAACGTATATTATTTGAAAGGTATTTCTTTTTAGCTGTTCACCAGATTTACAGATTTTTAAAATTTTTCCTTTACTTTATTACTAACACATACATAAAATTATACATATGCTATGTGTGTGTTTATTAAATTTGTTAATGTGTTTGTTAGTGAGCTTGTTATCTTCATTTCCAATAACAATTAAAATAAAAAAGTGTTGGTTTGTGAATTGGCTAAGTTTAAAAATAAAGGTGCTTAGAAATTGCACTCGAATTTCGAGCGCTGGAATCTGCTAGTATTTATTAATTCGCTCTCGTAACCTTTACGCAAAATTTTCACGTAGTGGACGGACAGAGCTCCAATTCCTGCGACTGACGAAGATTCGATAAATTTAGATGTTCTTCCACATTTTCGTTTACTGCGGCGATATTCTCTTTAGTACGCACATTCCACATACTCATTTAGAGAGTATGTGGTATGAAATCTATCCAGTGTTTGACGAATGGCTTGCTTAGATGGACGATTATGTGCGCCATAAAAATTACGAAGTCTATATGTTGCGCGAATCGATTTTAATCAGGGACCGTTATCAAAAAAAATGCTAGGAAAAATCAACTGAAAAATTATTGGCAATTAAAAATTCCCATAAAGCTCAATCTTTTGGTGGGAGGGGGTGTCATTAGTCACTTTTGTTTGATTTTTAATATGTTAAAAAAAACTTTTAATTAGTTCAAAATTTTTAAATTTTAAAAAGCAGCGCATTTTCCGACATTTACTTCTATATTATTTTTGTTTAAATTTTTAAAATATAATATATTATTGACTCGTTTAACAGTCAAAAATGTGTCGAATCCTGAAATCTTTAGAGGGTCTATCCATAAACGATTTTAGTCATCTTAATTAATGTTTGCACTTCAAAATTTTATCACAGCAAAAATTTATTTTCCAGTCATAAAAACTTTTTAGAGTGCAAATTTTATTCATCTCAAAATTTTTTTATATAAAAAATAATTTTCACCCCAAATTATTTTAGTACAATTTTACCGTCAATTTTTTTGCCATGTTTACAACCAAACAATTTTTAATCTTTAATTAATGATTTTTTTATGGTCACAATCATTATTTGTCGACAACTGCAAATAAATAATACGAAACCCTTTGGAAACGAGCAGAGCCAAGTGTCTGAAAAAAAAAATTATAAAAATGCAGTTCGTATTTTTAAACACTTTTTTTTGTTATTTATATTTTGTTATTTTTATATTTAAAATAAAAAAAAAAAATAAAAAAATATATTTTTTTAAAATATGAATTGCATTTCTTTTATTTTTTTTAATATTTATTTCATTGAAAAATATGTAGCAATATGTACGGACCTCGGCTGCAGTGTTAGCAACATCCCATTACCATAAATACATTTTTGAATCGAAATTTTAATTATATCTAAAATTTTCTGTATAACAGAAATATTGTCCTTGAATTGTGAAATTGATTAGCATACATTTAGGCTCTTATAAAATTATTTATTAACAAACTCATTTATATATCTTCTGTGTGTTCAACATATGTATATTTATAATGAAATTTAATGAATTTAATTTAAAAATTATAAAATTTTATAAAATTATTTATTAAATGAAAAAATAAAATGTCCTAGAATTTGCTCTGCTACACATTATTGTTATTTCAAGAATATAATAATTTAAAAAGTTGTCTCCTACAACCGTCAGGGTTGCCACTCGTTATTAATTGTTTTAAAAAGGTCATTTTTGGGTGCAATTATAGTGCACTTTAATAACTGTCCGATAATAAAAAAGAAAAGCAAATTTTAAGGACTATGGGTACGTTCGTAAATACAGTAAATTTGTGCAACACTGCGGCAGTTATGCCAAGTTTTGTTGCTGATGCGTGATCAGCCTTTGCAGATGCTTTGTTACTGCTCAACAATTGCACAGAGTTTGCATTTAAGAACGATTTGCAAAAGATAAAAAACATGTTCACCTCAATAACATTAAAAAATATTATTGAAAATCTTAATTCAAAAAATGACAACTTTGTGTTAACTTATAAAAATAGAATTAAAAGAATGATGAAACGACTTGTGGTTATTAAAAAATCAATTAAAACGAAAAAGAAAGCAGATTCCTAAAATAAAAAATTACTTCGAAATAATAAAACAATCACCCCTGTTCTTGAATCCACTATCACAAAAAAAAAACTCGTAAAAGAAAAAATTCTTAAATCTACGAGTTTTTTGCTGTTATCTAATTTCAATAAGAATATTTTTTCTCGTTTTAATTCACATAGAATTCACACAAATGACCTTTTTTCTACTAAGCAGGTCTTAAGAGATAAAAAAACCAATTGATATTTAAACTCTAACATGTTTTTAATTGAACCTTGTCATTATTTTAAAAAATTAGACATTAATTTTATGAAAAAAAAAACGATTTTAAAAAACGTCTACATTTTGCGCTGATTTAAAAAAAAAACTCGTAATAAGTGGTCGATGTTAATAAAACACACTTTTTGCGATGATGCTGTTCTATAACTATAATAAAAACTTTTTATTTACACAATCTATTTTCCATTATAATTTTTTCAATTATAACATAGATTCTTTATGCACTAATTATTGCAAATAAAGGAATTAAAAAAAAAAATTTCATCAAATCACTTATTTTTATTTTTTTGCGTATGTTCGAAACAGTAGTGATGCCAGTCAAATCCAATTTATTTGAACATCGAAATTTTTTTGGTGATGCCTAACTTTTTAAAAATAGAAAATTCATTTTTAATTGAATGAAATTGAAGAACAAAAACAATTAAATGAACAAATTATTTTTCTTTATAATTTTTCTATAAACTTAAGAAAAAACATGCACCATATGGCACCTCGGTTTCTAGATAACATATGTTCTTAACTCAAACATATGGTTCTTAACTCAAACATATGTTTTCATTAAATAAATAAAAAAAGTGGTTTAAAGAAACCCAAAATTTCAATTTCATGTGATTTCAAATTCACTCTTATTCAAATAACAACGTTTCAAGAACAGGGCTGAATATTATTTAAATTCGTATTAACAATTAATATATAATGCACTACTTACGCTTCCATTCTGCACCAATGTTTAATTTTTTTTTAAACTTCGCGCTCTATTGCATCAGTAATTCAAATAATGCCATAGTAGCAAAAATTTGCGGCAGCACTGTCAATTGTTTGCATAAAAAAACTTTTGACGTAAATCACTGCTGCCAAGGGATGCTTTTTTGAACGTTTGAATTTTATTATACTGCAGTGATGCATAATTACTGCATTTACGAACGTACCCTATTTCTTAGTTTATTATAAAAATTATACCAAGTTGACATCAAATATTTCAAAAAACAACTTTTGAATTCTATAAACGAATTTAACAGATACATTTTTTTAATTTTTGATAAATTTTTGTTTATTTTATTTTACCAGTGCCATAATTTATTCATTTCATTCCATCTTCTTGATAATTCCTTCTGACTCCCCTATAATGTCAATGGCTTAATTTTTTTTTTTTTGTAATATTAGTTTTATGGCGCTAGCTCTAGCTACACATAATGCCAGGTTATTCCGATGAATAAATCTCTACACAACCAATGCCTTTTTTAGGGAGAGCTATTTTAAAACTAAGTAAAACAAACGGTTATGTAATTTAACCAGAAAACATTCACTTAGGCACATAACCGGCACTTTCGGAAATAATAGAAGCGACGAAATAGACCTTTATTCGATGAATCATAAATTATTACTGGTCAATGCCTTCATAGTGAATTTTTAAGTCTTAGAATAGGGATATTTATTTATTTATTTGTAGTAATATTTTACAAAGTAAATTTATAAAATATTAATAATAAGGAGCAGGGTGACGAAGACCATAATGCGCGTATTTATATTAATATTTCGCTAAAGTTTTATTATCGCTAATTTCAATTTTTTGTTCTATGTAGGATATTGACATAATCAATATCCATATTTGTAAAAAAAATATAAATTTTATTCCGTACTGTCATCTTTCGTTACGGAAGATGGTCCAGTATTATCAATAATAATGGGCTTTTTTGTTGATAGTAATTGTTGTATGTGTGACTTGTACTGGCAATGCCATGTCGTCTTTTTCATCGAAGTCTTCCAGGGATGTTGTTATTATTCTTTGTTGATTATTTTTGTTTTATTGTGATGATTTTGTAGTTTGAGTTTTTGTTGTTGATGCGTTGGTTGTTGTTGTTATATGTGTTGATAAATTTGATTTTGTTTTTTGTGGGGTTATTGTTGTTGACGATGATTTTGATGTTTATTCTTGTGTTGTTGTAGTGTTGGTGTTATTTGTATTTGAGTGAGAGTTGTCATATTTTTTTTGGCTTTTTTGTTGTCATCTTCGGGTAATTGTTTTTTTTTTTTTTTTTTCTTTGATGTTTGTGTTATCGATATTTGTTGAGGGTGCTGTGTTAATGTTTTGTACGGGTTTGTCCACGTTTTTGCATAATACTTTAGAAAAAGTTTGAGATTTTTTCTGAAATGGTTTGACGGTGTGTAGTGATGGATCATCATTGAATATCTTCCATGCATTTCGTGCTGTGCATCTACGATCAGCTTTGTTAACAGATTTGTGTTTTCGGAAACTGGGCAGTTAGTATCTTAACATGCATGGGTTTTGTTTTCGCAGTTTATGCACTATTTTCGTATGCAAACTTCGTGGGGTGGTAAAAATCTACATTCCCTATAAATTTCGACTCTTGCAATGTTTTTTTGTGTGGCCGAGTTTTTGGCAATTGATGCATCTCATTGGATTGGATACATATTCATCCACACGAACACGTTCCCATCCCAACTTTAATGTTTCAGAGCGATGGGTAAGATTGAACGTAAGAATAGCGGCACTTGTTGCCACGGTTTTATTCTTGTCTGTAACATCCGTTTTAGTTATTTTTCTTATCTCTATGACATTTTGGAAAGCTAAAGCTTGGCTTAATTCCTCCTCGGATATATCAATTATCTTTTTTGAGAATATTCTACCTTGGGTCGAATTTAGGGTTTTGTGCATTGTAATTTGCACCGAAACGATATCTATGTGTTTAGCATTTAAAAATTTTTGTGCAGATTTTAGATTTGTGTTTTAACCATGAGGTCACCGGTTTTCATCTCACTCACCTCCAGATAATCTGTGCATATGTGTTTGAGTCCTTTTTCAATTTGGAAGACATTTTAAGAAGCAAGAGATTTGATGGTGGTTTTAGAAGTTTTAGTTGATCTTTTGTCTTAAACAGCAGTTGGTACTAAAAAGCGTGATATATATTCTTCCGATTGGTGCAAAATCTTCATTTTGGAAACGTTTACTTTTGGATTTGGTGTTTTTGTCGATTGAGGGATCTAAGTCCCGGAATCTGTTGTAGTTCGGGGGGTGAACCCCGTTCATAGTAAATTGTCTTAAGTTTACCTTATTAATTTGTAATTTCTTACTTCACATAAAAGAAATTAAAGTTATACAAAAATTAAAAAGAGATAGTTCACGTGTTTTTATTTTTTTTTTTTTTTTTTGAGTTAAAACGACCGCGAGAGTAAAACAACCTTTACTTGGCAATTGCCTGACAGCGACTGCTGAATGGGGATGATATATTTCGTATTTTATTTGGTACCATTCGATCCAGGTCACTTCATGTAAAAAATAATAGTGGAGGGGAGTTTGCTCGTCATGCAGAAATATTTTTGTTGAGTTGAAGTTTTACAAAATTCATTTTATTTTAAGTATTATTTGAACGTCTTCAGCGGATCTCTGAGCTGGAAAAAATACTTAAATTATAAGTGAAAAATTTGTTTCAAAATTGTCTTAAAAAAACTTTTTCATTATTTAAACAATATTGGCCATCGCGTTGTGCTAATACCGAATTTTGATTATACCCTTATATTTAATATTGTTTTAGTACATTTTGTAAAAAAATCAATATAATCAATTTACTAAATATATTTTGTAATTATTACCGGACAATAAAAAGATGATAATTGGTATTTTTTTAAGATAGGGTAATCGCAGTTAATTTTATAACGGACAAAGGCATTATCAAAATTACTGTAACGATTCCTATTTATTTTTTATACCCTATACCAATATGTGGTGAGGGTATAATGACTTTGTGTTGATGTTTGTAACTACCAAAAATATTTGACCTAGACCCATCTTTTAGCGATGTCCGTCAGTCCGTCCGTCTGTGTGTCTATGTAAACCTTGTAATCAAACTACAGGTCGCAAATACGAATATATTTTGATGAATTGTAGTATATAAGCTTCTATCGGCTATAGGATGAACGCTATTGAAATTGGGGAAAATCGATTCATGTTCAGACCCAGTCCTCATACAAATAATGATTCCTATGAGATCGACTTAAATTGACTAATGTTAAAATTATCATATAGATCTCGGTCAAATTCGGTTTGTGTATATTTATTACATCCATTTATCAGTAGTCCAAAAATAATCCCTATAGGACAATTCTTAGTCGTAGGCCCCATATAGTGCCGCTTCCCGATCTTCACTTAAATATATCAAAAAACAAAAATAATGCACAGATTTTTCTCAAATTTGGTTTGTATATGTTTTGTAAAAAAAAAAAAAATAATGATAAAAATGCCACACAAAATTGGTTTATCTTTATAATTAGTTGGACAGAAGAGATAGGGTATCTAAACGCATGGTACAGGGTATCGTATAGTCGGTCTAGACCGACTATAATTTTCGTATAATTAAATTTTTCAAAGAAACCAATTAACAGCTGTTTTTCATGTTGCAATTTCTATTTCTAAATAATAAAGACGGCATATCTAAACTCAATATTCACTATCTTATGAAAGTCCGAAAAAAAACAAAAATATTTAAAATAAATTTTTATGCAACTGTTGAGTAAAATGAAGTACAATAATGTATTAAATTGTCTTTGTAAAGTCGTTAGGCGAGGTTAGGCTAAAATAATAAATTTGAATTTTATTATTTAAATTACATAAGTATTGATTAAAAAAAAGTAAAAAAGTTTAATTTTAAATAATGTTGATAAATGAAAATTATATCTCAAAATTCATTTGCGACAACCCCATTTACATTTAGAGTAACAACAAGAGACATTCCAAATATTGATTATTGTTTTAGGGTAAATATTGTATTGAAATATTATAAAATTTTAAGATTTTTTTGTAAAAAAAAAAAATAACTAAACTAAATTCCATTGTATTCGGAATGTATGTAAGTTGTATTAAATATATAGTTAATAACATTTATATATACAAACATTAAGGGTTCAAGCAGTCTTTTTTTCGTATTAGCGAAAATTAAAACATTTTAATGAAATGCCAAACAAACCAAAAAAAAAAAAAAAATTAAGTAACAGCTATCAGAAGTTCAACATTTTTTAAAAATAATAAAAATAATAATAGAAATAATTAAAACTTCATACTTCACGAATAACTGACATCGTAAGTAATTGTTGAACTTTTCTGCATATTAATGTAGATACAAATTATAGCTGTACATGATTAAAGTGTTGTATACCTTGTCCAAAGATATGATATTATGTTTTTATTTACTGTGAGAATCCTTATTCATATACCTACATTTATAGAAGCAGAACATTTATTAGTTAAATATTTGTAGATTATGTGGAACAAATTTAAAATGATATATGTATAATAAAAGAATATATTATAAAATAATAAACATTTAAAATGTATAAATAAGTGAGATTGTAATGATATATAAAATAAAAATAATAACACAGATTTAATCAAAATTATAAATAAATATGGAAGATCTTTTATTTCGTTGGGTAAAAGAAAAACTAATGCAATTTTTGAAATATTAGATTTTATTTCATCTAGACAGATTTGAAGATCTAAAGCCTAATTAAAGAAAATGTTATTAAGTATGATGACAGACATGGTAATGTACATATTACAGAGGAAAATTCTGATATCATTATGTATTCAGTAACAGTTGTAATAATATTTTATTAAATCAATAAATAAAACTCTATTTAATAGTTTTTTAAATGATGTATGTAAATCATTACAAAATTCCTTTCTACAGTGGCTCAAAAAAAAAAAATTTATGAATTTGTACTTTAATTTCTAAAAGAACTATGATTTAATAGGTCTTTAAGTAATAAAGTACCACACGATCAAGTAGTTGAATTCGATACACCAATAAACATTTTAAAACTTATTATAATTTAATAAGAAAACTTATTAATAATTAAGGAATGGCACATCAACGATGATATAACAAATTTGGTTTCTACAAGATAACTAAAATTTTTGTGCATGCGTTCGGTTATGTTATACTTTTTGTATTGCCAATATTGTATGTCAACGTTTTTTTTTTTTTAATAATTTTTGTTTACCTTTCTGTAAAATATAAACACTACACTTGGTAACCCTATCGAAAAAATAAAATCAGCTGATGTTTGTTTACAAATAACAAACTATTTAAAAAATAAAACGAAAAATGTTTGGTTCTGAAAATAGTGTTTTGAAAGTTAAAATAGTGAAAAGGAAACATTCATATTAAATATTTAATTTAAATATAATAAATTTATCTTTTTCATGAAAAAATATTGTGTAAATGTAAACAATTTTATTAATTGTGAAGAAAATGACCATTTGAATTTGTGAATATTTGAAGTTTCGTTTCGGTTGTGATAATTCGTTTGCCATATAGGACCAAAAATAAAGAAATAAATAAAGCTTTTCGATTTCATTCAAAAATAAATAATGTTCGTTTAAAAAAAACAAAAACAAGTTTATGTTGTTCTTTTGTCAAACAAATTGAGTGATTCGTCTTCTGGCAACAGGCTGTAAGTACATATGTAAGTATATCTTATAATACTTGTAAATAATATTTAGATTATCATAGTCTGTAAGGAACATTGTTCTATAGACCCTTTAAATATATAATTAGAACTAAAAATATGTTAATTTGATCCAAAAATTTTAACCTTAAAAATAAAAAAAAAACCCAAAACTTTAACATATGTTTATACGATAAACATAAACATATGTATCATATGATCATAGCTCTGTTCTTCTACTTTCCCAGTAAAAACCAGAAAAAACCCAAAATTTGAGAGGGTAAGGAAAATTAGTTCTCAAAAACATAAATAGTAAACGAACAGCAATTTGTAAGAATTTGCAAGTTTATATAAACAGCTGATTGTAAACACATTTGAAAGTGAAGAGGAAGTGAAACTTTAAATTAAAAAAATAAATATACCTTAATTAGAAGAATTTATTTTATTTAACATGTAAAAATATTCATTGTACCTAATATCATTACCTATTGCTTTTGAAAATAAACATTTATTATGAAAGAAATTGGCATATATACATATTTTTTTTTTTTTTTTTTTTTTTGGAAGGAACAGGTTTTAAAAGATTAAAATTAATGAAACCGGTTATGCGAATATCTTCTATCGTAAATTTCCGCAGAATTATTATTAAAAATTTTTGCACGAAAATAGAATTGTAGTATTTTTGCTTTATTTACCACAAAACACAATCATATGTTTTTCAAACATATGTTTTATCTTGCTTGCTAATTCTTACTGGCAAAAATATATCCAGTAAAAACTAGCAACTTTTAAAAAAATTGTCATTTTACGCTCTCATTTGTTCTCTTTTACTGGTTTTTGAAGTAAACAAACAGGATCCAGTAAATTTTGTGATAATTTGTACAAATTATCACGTAAACGAACAGAGCTATTACCTGCGAATCGTCTTAAATAATTATGAAGGCTTATTTTTATATTACTTGAAGAAATATGCACATAAAATATGAAAAAAAATAATAATACCCATTTACATAAATTAATGTGTAAACAACAGAGATGTTACAATTTTTCGAACACTTTTCAGTATTTGGCATAATTTCCACTATTCAGGCAAATACCTAGTTCGGATATTATTCTGCCGCATTTAATACAAAATTAAAATGTACTAAAAAATACTAAACGAGACTGTTCATAATATCTCTGGTAATAACATTTTTAATAATGGAGAAAAGTTTTTTTTGTTGAATTTGAGAAAATTTTGGCATGAATGTTCTTTTTTATTAAACTTAGAATTATTTAAAAATATTCTAAAATTAATTTTAAATAGCCCGTTTTATAAAAAAAAAAATCATGTGGGAGGGGAGACTTTTTATGTCACTTTTTTAAAATCAAACAGAAAGCGTCATCTATGTATCACAACTGCTAATATAAAAATATTTATTATTTCAACTGGCTAATTTTTTAATTTAAATTGTTCGTTTTTAATTTTTAATTTTTAATTTTTAATTTTTAATTTTTAATTTTTAATTTTTAATTTTTAATTTTTAATTTTTAATTTTTAATTTTTAATTTTTAATTTTTAATTTTTAATTTTTAATTTTTAATTTTTAATTTTTAATTTTTAATTTTTAATTTTTAATTTTTAATTTTTAATTTTTAATTTTTAATTTTTAATTTTTAATTTTTAATTTTTAATTTTTAATTTTTAATTTTTAATTTTTAATTTTTAATTTTTAATTTTTAATTTTTAATTTTTAATTTTTAATTTTTTATTTTTAATTTTTAATTTTTAATTTTTAATTATTAATTTTTAATTTGTAGTTTTTAATTTTTAATTTTTAATTTTTAATTTTTAATTTTTAATTTTTAATTTTTAATTTTTAATTTTTAATTTTTAATTTTTAATTTTTAATTTTTAATTTTTAATTTTTAATTTTTAATTTTTAATTTTTAATTTTTAATTTTTAATTTTTAATTTTAATTTTTAATTTTTAATTTTTAATTTTTAAATTTAATTTTTAATTTTTAATTTTTAATTTTTTATTTTTAATTTTTAATTTTTAATTTTTAATTTTTAATTTTTAATTTTTAATATTTAATTTTTAATTTTTAATTTTTAATTTTTAATTTTTAATTTTTAATTTTTAATTTTTAATTTTTAATTTTTAATTTTTAATTTTTAATTTTTAATTTTTAATTTTTAATTTTTAATTTTTAATTTTTAATTTTTAATTTTTAATTTTTAATTTTTAATTTTTAATTTTTAATTTTTAATTTTTAATTTTTAATTTTTAATTTTTAATTTTTAATTTTTAATTTTTAATTTTTAATTTTTAATTTTTAATTTTTAATTTTTAATTTTTAATTTTTAATTTTTAATTTTTAATTTTTAATTTTTAATTTTTAATTTTTAATTTTTAATTTTTAATTTTTAATTTTTAATTTTTAATTTTTAATTTTTAATTTTTAATTTTTAATTTTTAATTTTTAATTTTTAATTTTTAATTATTAATTTTTAATTTTTAATTTTTAATTTTTAATTTTTAATTTTTAATTTTTAATTTTGAATTTTGAATTTTGAATTTTGAATTTTGAATTTTTAATTTTTAATTATTAATTTTTAATTTTTAATTTTTAATTTTTAATTTTTAATTTTTAATTTTTAATTTTTAATTTTTAATTTTTAATTTTTAATTTTTAATTTTTAATTTTTAATTTTTAATTTTTATTTTTCATTTAATATTTTTAATTTTTTCTTTTGCATATTTCATTTTTCAAAACGTTTTTACAACGCTATTCGCTCCCTCATTTTACCTCAAAAGACTTCCTAATGAAATCGTGCCTTCATTTTATTTCCAAACACTTCCTAATCTTTATAATACAGTCGTACCTCACACCGTTTTTGTCTTACTCTGTTTTTGTAATTGTATTGTGAAATATATAGATTTTTACCCCCCTAGCGCATAGATGTTTAAAATTTCGTTGTTTTCCTCAAAATGTTTTTTAAACTCTAGTACCTGTTACATGTGTTTATTATTTCATTTATTTATTAAAAATAACATTAAATGCAGTGATAATTGTGTAATATATATGGAATAAATTGAAGTGTATTGAAGAATTTTAAATTTTTGAGAAAATTATTTAATTATAAATGTTTATAAAAATAAATGTTTAATAAAATAGCAACAATCTACATGGAATATCGAAATTGGGTCCCTGTTTTAGAACAAAATGTTTTTATAATGCTATTTGCTCTCTGATGTGATCTCCACACACTTCCTAATGAAATCGTTCCTTCATTTTGTCTCCAAACACTTCCCAATGAATTGTGGCTTCATATTATCTCCAAACACTTCCTTTTTACTGTCATTCGTTTACTTTTTGTTTTATTTGATTAGAATTAATATTAAATGCAGTGATAATTTTTTTTTATATGGAATAAATTATATCGCTAAGAATACTTTTAAATGATTGAGGAAATTAATTATAAATGTTGATAAAATATCATAATTTTTTCACCAATACAACCATAAGTCACACCAATTTTGTCTTACGTCTTACATCGTACGCTGTTTTTGTGATTCTATTGTGAAATAGATTTTTAACTCCCTGCGCGTATAGATGTTTACACATAAAAAAATATATGAACGCACTTAATTTTTGTGTTTTTTCACTATATTTTTAGACCTTTTTATATTAAATGGAACCAAAATGTTTAATATTTTCTCTGACTTATTTTTATTGACGATATAAATTTCCGATATTTTTCTAACGCACTATAGAAAATTTTACCCTTTTTTTGGCCAATTTGAATGATTTTTTTTTTTGACATGACTTCTGGAAGACTATTAAGAGGGAGGGACGGACCCGTATAGTTTTTCATACACTTAAAAAAAAAACTTTTGTAAAGTTAGCTAAAAAATTTACTAATAATTAGTTCCCAACGGGTTTCCAGGGTTATAGGTTCCGACATTCAAGATTTTTTAGATATTTAATAGATTATCTGGTTTTCTAAACTATTTTTACTATTTTTTTTTTTTTTTGAGTGTACACTAACTTTCAAAGGTAACAGTAGAAATTTATTTTCCCAATTTAAAAAAGTAACAAACAAAGTTATGTTTTAAAAAGGATTTTATTCAAAAATTGGATTTTCGAGTTCCAAATCGTCAACTATACTTAAAAAAATATGTCGGTTTTTTGAGTTTCCATTAAGGTAGATATAACTTCCTTTTGCACTTTTATTATTCTTTCGGATGTATGCTTCAGTTACATTTCCAATGGAACTTTCGCTAAGATCTCAGCAACTATTATGTCGTCTGATCTGCATTTATATTTACTACATGTAAATTCTTTGCATAGAGGATGTACATCGCAATTTCTCATTTTGTTTTCAAATCTTATATTGCAATATTGCTCTTTTGAAAAGTTGTTTTCTAAAAGAAAGGCTAGTCCTTCATCATAGCTTAGTTGGTGTCGCTCTTGAAATTAGCTTTCGTACTTTTGCAGCTCTAGTTGGAGTACTCACAGTCTCTTTAAAAACCACTGCTATGTCTAATTGGTTACATTTACGAGCAACCGCATATGCAGCAAGAACTAGGGGGTTTAACTTCATTATTTTTATCTTTATAGATTTCTGCTGCAACTCGTTTTTTTGTTCTCTCAGATTTTTGGCAAAAAGTTAATTGCGGCCGCCCAGGCTTTGATTTAGTGCCTTTAAGCCAAACAGGATGCTGTTTTTCAAAAACTTTCAAACTCCTACAACTTTTATGCCATTTTTGGACCGATAACTTCGTCGTTCGCAGTAAGAATTTTATTTGGTGCCTTTCTGCCCTTGTCATTTACTCTATTTTCTCTCAAAAATCGTTCTATAATATGGTGAATTTTTTCCCTGCATCAAATAATAATTTTAATTGGTTGTATTAAATTCTAAAGCCTCTATTAAAAGTCAGACTAATATCAAGTTGAAGAAAAAAATTAAAAGCTTTGACCATCTATGGTCAGTTTTAGCATAAAGCTTTTCATAACCAACTCTACGCAGACTAATATTGTAACAAGTTGCTTGTTTTGAGTAATGAAAACACTTGTTATTTTTACTTAATTTGTTTATTAATTATATCTTTATAATGTCTTTGTAACTTTAATATACACGTTGTCAAGACTTATCACTTAGCTCTCTATTACGAAGGTGGCTTCACATCTGTCATCAGCCGATGCACTACAAAGTTGCTAATTATGGTACTTAGTACATAATCATTACATGCTCTTTTCTTTTTTTTAAGTAATAAATAACTATTATTAATATACTAGCAGATTCCAGCGCACGAAATTCGAGTGCAATTTCTAGCCAGCTTTATTTTCAACTTAGCCACTTCACAAACCAACACTTATGGTTTATTATTATTGTGAATGAAGATAACAAACTCATTAACAAACACATTAACAAATTTAATAAAACACACATAGCATATGTGACCTTCTCCGAGAAAAGGGACCCAGTGTGTCAAAAAACGGGTTGTGTCAAAAACGGTGGATTCTGGTACCTAAAAGGGTGTAGAAACTTTAAATGCGTTTTTTTTTTCAAAACTTAATTTTCACATACTAGGTCCCTTTTCTCGGAGAAGGTCACATATGTATAATTTTATGTATGTGTTGGCAGCAACTTTAAATGCAATTTACTCAAAATAAAGGAAAAATTTAAAAATCTGTAAATCTGCAAAATGGCTAAAAAGTAATACCTTTCAAATAATATACGTTTGGTCAAAATCGGGATAAAACGGTAAAACAAAACATCGGTGACAAGAAATCGCCTAGCCTATTAATATTATAGATATAATATTTATTTAATTCTTTAATATCTTACATTATTAGCGTTTGAACCTAGTCTAAATTCCATAATCCCTTCCATAACGGCATTAAGGCCTAACGGCACGACCACTCCTTGTAAACGTCGATTCCCTCGCCTGCACACCTTCCAATTCAGTATCTTCTGTACTTGAACCAGCAGCTTCGGGAATGATTTGACCGGTAGCCATTTCTACAGGAGTCCGAACTTCAACCGAAGGGACTGGTTCAGGTACTTCACGATAATCATCATTACCCCCAGTGACCTCCACCCCCACAATTCGCATCTGATTCGACTCTTCGATGAGATTGTCACGATATTCCCTTTTATCCTCCTCGAATAACAATTCACTAGCACTAAAGTCTTCATTCTGCGTTTTAGCAATAAAACGTCGGTTTGGTCTAAAATAATTATCAAAACTATCCCTAATTAAGTACGATCTGCCATTATGTGATGAAATTATACTGCCATAATGCCATTCCTTTCCATTTTTCCTAAAAGTAACCAAATCACCCTCATGTAACACTGGCATTGACCTATTAAAACTTTTTCCACTCTCTCTTCCTTATCAATTTATCCCGAATTTCCTGTTCATCCATCTTTCCTTTTACCAAAAGCGAACCTGACATTGGCAACTTGGTTTTTAAAAGTCTGCCAAAGAATAATTCCGATGGAGTAATGTGCATGCCCGTTAACGGGGTCGTGTTATACTCCAACAGACGATACTGAAATTGGCCGATATCATTCGCTTCATAGCAGCGTTTGAGAATGTTTTTCGCGATGGCTCCGCCATTTTTAGCCAGTCTTGAAAACTTGAACTGAATATTATACTCGACAGAAAACCGCGCGAATTTAGCTGATCAGAATGGGCTATTGTCACATTTAATGGCTGTAGGATATTCCAGTTTATCAAATACCTGACAGGTTGTACCGATAACATGGCCTGATGTCTTATTCTTAATACTAACGGCTATTAGAAAGTTCGAATATGCGTCAGTAAGGGCAATGTAATCACGGCCATCATATTCGAAGATGTCCATAGCTACTATATAAAACGGATAATCTGATATCTCTTCCTGAACCAAAGGTTGTTTTTGACTGTTACTTTTGAACTTTTCGCAAATGTTGGAAGAAGCAACCAATTACCTAATTTGCCTATTCATTCCGGGTCAATAATAAAGCATTCTTGCACGAGCAAGCTTTTTTTCTATACCGAGTTGTGGAGAATGCAGCCACAGCGACATTTTACGCTGCATGTCCATGGGGATGACTAATCGGTGATTCAAAAATAGCAATTAATTTTCAACGTGTAACTCCGATTTCAATTTATGAAACTTCTGACTCAGTTCCTTAAGGTGATGAAAACTAGGCCAACCCTTTTCAACATAGCTACAAATACGTGAATATTTTTGGTCTCCCTCTAATGTTTTGCAATAAAAATTGTAATTTTCCGGCGTAAGACAAAAATAACCCCCGAAAGTTCCTTAATCTCCAAAACCTCTGACAGTTGTGCCCTTGACAAACAATCAGCTTATAGCATTTCCCTACCAGGTTTGTAAACAACATTCATATGCGGATATTTCAATAGGAATATAAACATACGCTGAAACCGCATTGTCACATCATCAATATCACGCTTGACCAAAGTTGCCAAAGGTTTGTGATCATTTTTGACGACAAACTCCCGTCCATATAAAAAGAAATGAAACCGTTGGCACGCGAAAACAATGGCCAAAAGTTCCTTCTCAATGTGCGCCTATTTTTGCTCACTCTTGCTCAATGTCCGCCATGCAAACACTACAGGATGGCCATTCTGAAGTAGAACACGCCCCGAACCATCCTTTGACGCATCCGTCTGTACGACCACAGGCATTTTAGGACCATAGATTGCCAGCACTGGTTCAGATGCGACTGTAGCTAGTAAATTTTTAAATTCATTATCATCTTCTTCTGTCCATTTAAATTCAACGTCATTCCGAGTAAGAATCCGTAATCCCGCCGACTGTTTCGAAAGATTCGGAATAAATCTTGCCAGATATTTAAGAAGACCCAAAAATCTCAATACGCCCGATTTGCACTCCGGTTTTTTCATTTGCAATATTGCATCCCTATATTTCAAATCCGCTTTAATTTTCCCTCCCGACAAAATATTTCCCATAAATTTTACCTCGCGTTGTCGAAATTGAATCTTGTCCGGACTAAATTTAATATTGTTACTGCGGGCTCTCTCTATTACCAAATTCATGACCCTATCATGCTCCTCTTCACTATTCTCGCAAATGCCTATGTCATCAAAATATACAAGAACTTCCTGAATAACTCCAAAAATTCTAATCATTTCCTGCTGAAACATTTCCAGGGCACAATTAGTCCAATTGGCACACGAATAAACCTAAACCTCCCGACAGGCGTTAAAAATGTTGTCAAATCCGAGCTTCTCCCATCCAATTCCATGTGCCAAAATCCACTTTTTAAATCTAAAACCGAGAAAATTCGTTTATCTGCCAACTTAGATGTTAGGTCAGCAATTGTTGGAATCAAAAAGTATTCCCCTTTAATACACTCATTAAGTGCTTTTGGGTCTAGACAAATCCGAAGCTCACCGTTGGGCTTTTCGACTAGCTGTAAATTATTTACCCAGTCAGTAGGATAATCAACAGGGGAAATAATACTGTCACGCACCATTTTACTAAGTTCCGATTTCAATTTCCCCAAGAGTGAATTCGGAATTCGTTTTCTGTAATGAAACACTGGTTTCGAATTTTCCTTTAACGTTATTGAAAAAATTTTCGGAAATTTTCCCAATCTCTGAAAAACATCACTATATCTGCTCATGAATGCTGCATTCAAACCCGTACATCCAACACTATCCACGTCCAAGCATTTGATTAAATCAAATTTTTCACAAGTTTCCAATCCGAGTATAGGTTCGCATTTGTCACTAACCACAACAAATTCAGCTGATTTTCCGACCCCTAATTCAATATCAACTCAATTAAGTATACACGTACCAAAAATCTTTATTCTGTTAGCATTGTAATCAAACACTGGAAAGTTATCATCCTGACTGTACAATTCAATACCTAATTTCTTCATTAAACCGATTGGCACGCAAATGACGTCCGCTCCAGTGTCCAATTTGAATGCTATATTTTCCTTATCTGTTATATAATTTTTGGTCCAACGCTTGTTTTTCGATCCGATCGAACTTAATTCATTAAATTTACAGTTATTATCTATTACATCACTCCAGTTGACTCCGGCTACTTTTTGCTTGTTGCTATCATTTCCGGTGAATTGTTTTGTATCCGATGATTGCTTTCTGGGTTTACGACACAATCTCTGAAAATGACCCCGCTTTGAGCATGATCGGCATACGACATCCTTGGCTTTCCATTCATTTGTGTGGCCGACTTTCCACGGGCCTCCGCAGTTATAACAAAAACGATTATTTGCCCACTGTGTTGTTGACATTGTCACTTCCTTTGACTGCATTAACTACCGATGGCTCCAATATGCCCTTATTTGTAATTGCTGCTTCATATGTTTTACATATGTCAATGACAGGCACTAATTGTTCATCCCGGCCATCTAACAATGATCCGGTCACATAACATACGATCCTCGTACGATTTTCCGCATTCACAATTGAACTCACAGTAACGTAATTGAGTTCGTAATTCTGTCTCGAATTCCGTGAAAGTTTGCCGTTCCTTTTGCGAGATCACATTAAATTTGTAGGACTCCATAGCCACATTGCGTTGTGGTAAACAGTGCTGGTCAAATTTTTGCATCACTTCAGCTAATGTGCGTTGCATCACTGCATCCCCTGCTCTTATAGTACCCAACAACGAATTCTCTGTTCCATCATTTGGAAATAGTGTATTGTAAATATTCGCACCACCTGTTCCAATTAGCCATATGAAATTTGCAATTTTCGTTGTTTCAGATCCATTGGCTTTACCACTGGCATATCATATAGACCATAAAATTACGTTTCCAGTCTGGCCAGTCGTTTGCTAAGTTCGAACAATCAAGTTCAGATATTAGACGGTCATTCGTTGCCATGATGACTGTATTCCTTGAAAATTATTACCAAAGTGACTTATTTGATGCCGATGCTTATCCCAGAAATTTAAATTTTGACCCGATGCTCACAACAATGCTGGATTTTTTCCGATTAATAATGAAGTCTTTCCGCGTAACAGGTGTGCACGTGGTTTTGTTGCTGACAAAAATCAGTCTCGAAAATTATTATGTATTTTATTGGCGAAGTTCCAACGACTTCTGACACCATGTAACAAGTTGCTTGTTTTGAGTAATTAAAACACTTGTTATTTTTACTTAATTTGTTCATTAATTATATTTTTATAATTTCTTTGTAACTTTAATATACACGTTGTCAAGACTTATCACTTAGCTCTCTATTACGAAAGTGTCTTCACATCTGTCATCAGCCGATGCACTACAAAGTTGCTAATTATGGTACTTAGTACATAATCATTACAAATATTGCCAAGTGTACTTACTTTATAATTCTCTAATACTTATTACTAGCAGATTCCAGCGCTCGAAATTCGAGTGCAATTTCTAGGCGGTTTTATTTTTCAACTTAGCCAATTCACAAAACAACGCTATTATGGTTTATTATTATTGTGAATAAAGATAACAAACTCATTAACAAATACATTAACAAATTTTATAAAACACACATATGTATATGTATAGCATATGTATAATTTTATGTATGTGTTAGTAGCAACTTTAAATGCAATTTACTCAAAATAAAAGAAGAAATAAAACAAATCTGCAAAACGGCTAAAAAGAAATACATTTCAAATAATATGCGTTTGGTCAAAATCGGGGTAAAACGGTAGAACAAAACATCGGTCACAAGAAATCGCGTAGCCTATTAATATTATAGATCTAATGTTTATGCACCAAAGAGAAATTTTGAATGTATATATATTTCTTTTTCAATAACAAAAATTGTCATTTGTTTTGATTTATACAGTGCGTTCATAAATGATAGCACGTTTGGTAATCTGTGAATCAATGTTATATAAAATTTTCACTATGCATGCTATAATTATTTCTTTGCTTAATTCCTTTATTTATTTTACAAAAATAACAAAAATAATAAAAATAAAATCATTTTAATAATTTATAACACCACCTTTTGCTTTAATGCAATCAAATTTTGCATTAAAGCAAATTAATTTATTAATTTATTCAAAAGACCTTGATTAAGTGCTTCCCATTAATTGAAAATTAAAATTTTTAGTTCATTTACATTCATGTATTGAGGATTGTCAGCATAAATTCGCCTGACGAGAATTCCCCATATGTTTTCTATGGAGGTTCATATCAGGAGAGCAAGCAGGCCATTCCAAAACATCGACATTATTCTTATCCTCAACAAATAAATAAATAAATAAAATATTATTGGGGTTCTTTTCGTAAGTCACGCCAGTAACTAAAACTCCCATCAGGACCATCCAAATTAAATTTTTTTTCATCTGAAAAAATTATCTTTTAAAAGAAAAGAAATTAATTTATTATTTTCTAACATAACATTAAACAACTTACATTTGACCAATTTGTACCCATATTATTTTTGCAAAACTCCAAATGTGCATTAATATGACGTTTCAAAAGACGAGGAATTTTCTTCATTCTTTGTCTTCGAATATGTTTGGAAGATTTAAGAACATTCCAAATGGTAGTTTTGCACACTTTGTTGGAAACGTATCCAGCAAGTTGGGCACAGCTTTTGGTGCTATTGCTCTGTTCACAATAAGTCGACGGCTCGCGTTTTTTCAACTTATTTTTTCTACCACTGCTTTTATTTTTGCCATAATTTTCAATATTTTTCAAATCTATAATATTAATAGGCTAGGCGATTTCTTGTGACCGATGTTTTGTTCTACCGTTTTATCGTGATTTTGACCAAATTTATATTTTTTGAAAGGTATTTCTTTTTGGCCGTTTTTCAGATTAAAAATTTTTTTTAAGTTTTTCCTTTATTTTTAGTAAATTGCATTTAAAGTTGCTACTAACACATACATAAAATTACACATAAGCTATCAGTGTTTTATTATATTAGTTAAAGTGTTTGTTGATGAGTTTGTTATCTTCATTCACAATAACAATAAACCATAAAAGTGTTGGTTTGGGAATTGGCTAAGTTGAAAAATAAAGCTGCCTAGAAATTGCACTCGAATTTCGAGCGCTGGAATCGGCTAGTAATTATAAATAACCTTTCGACGTCTGCCGATTTCACTTGTAATTTCTGCTTTTGAATAACCATTTTCGAACAAAATTCAGTTACGCTCAATCACTTGTTGTGAAGAGACGTGTTTTAAATTGCTCGGATTGACAGCATATCTATATATGTACATAGTGTTGTGTTACTAAAATAAACCAATCTATTGCATGTTTCGAAACAAAACAAAAAAAAGTAACTGTTACAAACAAAAGAATTTATACAAACAAAATCAAACGTACACTTGCTAGCGACAGCGTCAACGCTTTAGGCGTTAATAACATGAATAAAAAACCAAAACCAATTAATGCACCTAGTGCATCAAAAAACTAAAATTACTTTTCCCCTCTTCAAACTATTGAAGATGATCAAATTGATGATGTTGATGAAGTTATCGTCAATAAAACATTGAAGGTTCATATACCCCCAATTACCATATTAAAAATCAAAATTGATGAAGTCCATGAACTGTGTAAATTAAGCAAAATAACAGACTATTCTATAAAAAATATTTTTATTGGTTTAAAATTATTTTTAAAATCTAAATCTGATTGCCAAACCATCTGTAGTTTTCTCACTGATAAATACGAGTTCTTCAGTTATGCCACCAAAGATGAAAAGCCGTATAAAGCTCTTCTGTTCGGTCTTGATAAGCATGATCCATCAATCATTAAAGAAAGACTAATCGATATGGGACTTCAATGCTTAGACGTTAAAATCGTTATAAAGAAGAACGCATACAACAAGGAGTACATAATTTACGTTGTTTATTTTAAAAGACAAACAACAACAATTAAAGAACTCAGGCAAAAATATTCGGTAATTGAATATTTGAGGGTGAAATGGGAATTGCAGCAAGCAAAAAAAACCCATATAACCCAATGTTATAACTGCCAAATGTTTGGCCACGGTTCCAACCGCTGCAAGGTTAAAACCTTTTGTTCAAACTGCGCTGGTCAGCATAATACATCCCATTGTAAAGAATCTACCCCCAAGTGTGCAAATTATAGTGGCTCACACAAATCAACATTCGACCAATGTCCAAGTAAGTTGAATTATCTAAATATTAGACAGCGAGCCCAACCATCTCCAAGACGACCAGTCCGTGCTAATCCAGGAGTTCCTTTTACCGGAAATTATAACAACAGTTTTCCTAATTCACTGCGACAAAGTGCTCCAACTACTTCTAGTAACTGGCAAGCTCAAAGTAGATATTATAACAACAGTAGCAGCAATAACAACGCTAACAATAACAACAACGCTAATATTAATAACAGCTGTAATGATTTATTCTCTCTGGAAGAAATAAAGAATTTAACTTTAGAATTAATTACAAATCTTAGAAATTGTAGAAGTAAGGCAGACCAGTTTGAGGTCATCACTAACCTTGCATGTAAATTCTTAGCATAATGGAACACAATGGAATTAATATAATAACTTGGAATGCAAGAGGCATTCGAAATAAATATTTAGAATTATTTCAATTTTTAACTAGCCGTAGTATCCATATTTGTTTAGTATCAGAAACTGGTCTAAATTCAAACTTATCTATCGAAAACAATCAATTTAAAATTTATAGAAACGATAGAATAAATGCTCGAGGAGGAGGTGTAGCAATAATTATAAGAAAAAATATTTCTCATCAATTATTACCAATTGCAAACACATCTGTTATAGAAAATATTGGCATCAAACTATTCACTACTTTAGGTCCAATTGATATATATTCGTCGATTATAATAGTAGACACCGGTCTTGGGGATGTATAAGGGCAAATTGCTGGGGTAATATTTTATATGAAAAATTAGAATCATACAATATTGATATCATATATCCTAGTTATAATACTCACATACCTTCAAGCGCCAATAGACAAGGTTCTACTCTAGACGTATTTCTGACCAATGATCCGATTATAATGTCCCCAGCGGAAGTCATAAACGACCTGAGTTCGGACCATCTGCCCGTAAAAATTTCATTAAATAGTAAATACAATAACACAAACTTTTTCAAATATGATTTTAGAAATGCTAATTGGAACCAATTCTCCAGATTTTTAAATAGAAATTTAAATTTACCTGACATCAACAATATTTTGAATTATGAACACATTGATCAGAATATTACAATTCTCGTAAATGCTTTAAATGATGCAATCGCTCATAGTGTGCCTAAGATATATGTTAAGAAAATGATACAAAACGGAGAAATGGTTACCGACGGGATTGGCAAAGATACAGAAATCTAAACGACTTTTATCAGATGAAAATATTAAATCTGAGAATTCGTGAGGTAATTGATTTATTTAGAAATAAATCGTGGGATTTTTTATTGTCAACGCTTGATAAAGGCTCTCCACCCTTCTGGAACCTAACGAAAGTCTTAAGAAAGAAAACTAACAACATTCTTATTCTAAAACAAAACGGTTCTCGATACACTACCAATCAAGAAAAGTGTAATATTTTAGCGCATACATTTGCCACTAATTATACCACTTCATCCCATCAAGGCGACCCAATTTCGACTTCGTTAGTTAATGGTACTATGGAATCGTACAGATCGTTAAGAGTAAATCCATTGGATGTATATTCAATAAATAGTTCGCAGATTTCCGATATACTAAAAACTTTAAAAAATAAAAAATCACCTGGCATCGACGGTATAAATAATAGATGCCTTAAAGCACTTCCTAACAATGGCATTAAATTTTTAACAATCATAGTTAATTCCTGTCAAAAGCACTGCTATTTTCCCCAAAAATTTAAGGAGGCTAAAGTCATCCCAATTAAAAAGCCTAATAAACCTTATGATTGTCCATCTTCATATCGTCCTATCAGCTTATTGTCGAGTATAAGCAAAATTCTGGAAAAAGTCATTAAAGTTAAATTGACTGATTTTATTGAAGCCAATAATATTATTCCACCTCAACAATTTGGGTTCCGCAGAGAGCATAACACAGCTCATCCATTGATAAGAATAAGAAATTTAGTAAAAACAAACTTTAATCATCAAAAATCAACTGGCATGATTCTATTGGATGTCAAAGCTGCCTTTGATTCAGTCTGGCACGAAGGTCTCGTTTTTAAGATGATCAATTTAAACTTCCCAATAGCATTGACAAAAATAATTCATAGTTTCCTCACCTCTCGTTCTTTTAAAGTTCACATAGGCTCACACCAGTCCGGAAGCCATCCTATAACGGCAGGTTGTTCCCAAGGGTCATGTTTATCCCCTGTCCTTTATAATTTATATACATCTGATTTTCCTCAAATGGACTACTGTACTTTATCAATATTCGCTGATGACACAGCAATCCTAAGCTCGGAAATTATGACTGTTGATATAATGGCTAATTTACATAGAGCATTATTTGATATTTTATCTTATTTTAATAAATGGAAAATTGTGATAAATTGTGAAAAAAACACAGGCGATATATTTTACTAGGAAACGAAAAGAATGTTATTTACCACAGACCAATATTATCATAAATAATAATGCTATACAGTGGGAACAAAAAGTAAAATATCTTGGTATTATGCTCGATACGAAAATGAAGTTTAAAGATCATATACCTTATGTAATAAATAAAGTTAACTTATTAACCCGTATTCTATACCCTTTTATTAATCGGAAATCTTGCCTTAATATTAATAATAAAAAACTCATCATGAAGTCCATTTTCAACGCCGTAATATTCTATGCAGCCCCCGTTTGGTCTACTAGCGCATCTTGCCATATTAAAAAACTGCAAATAGCCCAAAATAAATTGTTAAAACTTATATAAATATAACCTACCTTGGTTCTTTTCTACCACACGCCTTCATGATATTGCGTTCCTGGAATTAGTTCCAGACAAGATAAACAGGCTTACACAAAACTTTAATACCAGATGTCTGAATTCTGATTTCGTGCATATTAATGAGCTAGCATCATCTTAGGTTTTATCTAGTCTGTAGTGAAGTAGTATAAGTAGTTTAAAAAAAAAAATCAAATAGGTTTTTGCCAAATTTTCTCCTCCAATTAAAAATAATACTGTATATATGTAAATAGAAATTTTGTAAATATAAATCTATTACTAAGCTGAAAAAGAAAAATCTTGAACACTTAAATATGTAATTTAAATTAAAATGAAAATGTAAATATTATGGATAAATAAATGAATTGAATTGAATTGAATCGAACAAAATTAAAATTTGACCTTTTTCAAATTCACTTAACACTTTTCCTCGTGGCATTTTGCTTATTACTAATGTTTTTAATAAAATTAAATAGAATATGTTGTATTAAAATGGTACTTTTTGTCAAACAAAGACTGTAGCATTTGTGCTATACTATTTGAACGCTTTAATATGGTAACTATTGGGATGTAAGAGATTTTAATAACTGTATTTCTAATTAATGGAAGACTTGTGTAATATAAGTTTAGTTTTGGAAAGAGAACATATTAATACACGTTCCAGAGACGATAATTAAAGCATGCATAGTTAAAATTTTATATAACATTGATTCACATATTACCAAATGTGCTATCATTTATGAACGCACTGTATGTTTTTGCCTTTATTGAAAATTCTTACTCGTAACTCTCTATTAACAAACTGTCACTTCAGTTTCTCGCTATTGTCTGTCACTTGTGTTCTCTCGTTGCAAGTTTTTTCTTTGTGTGCAAAAATTATGCGTAGTCGAACAAACCTATTATTAATACTTTCATACATACAGATACAAATGAGTTAATTTTTAAATAATTGTTTATTTCATTTTTTTTTCATTGCTACTGACATTTTTTGTTTTATAATTTAGTTGTTTTTTTTTTATTTTTTCGGCTGGTTGGTATTTTTGTTGTTTCAATTGCTTTTTTAAATTTTGGAATTAATTTTGTTATCGTGTTTTGTGTGTGTGTGTGTGTATCTGATAGTTTTGAAGTGTACTTTTCTTAAGTTATTAATAATTACAATGCAAAGTAGTACTAGGCGATTTTATCATTAAAATGTTTGGATTTTCAGTTGTGGCATCTACTTTAGTTTTAGAAAATATTTTTAGGATTTCTATATAATTTATTTATATGCAAAAAGAGGGTCCTTATTTCAAAAATAGCAATAATTGCCTATATTGGTGTTTAGTTTTTTTATTACAATAAAAAAAAAAATAAGAAAATTAAACAAATGAAAAGCCAGTAAATATTAACTTTGTTAATGTTTAACTACATTTTTGTTTTTTGCTTTTGTATTCTTATAGTTTTTAATACTTGCTAATCGTCTATAGATACACTAAAATTTATTTATTTTAATTTTAATTTGTTATTATCTTTTTAATATTTGCACAGGTTTTTATTTTATAGGGAAACTAGTATTAATTAAAAAAATATGATCGTTTTTCATTGTTATATTTTAAGAATAAGTATTTTTGTTTTATTTTTCATTTTAAAATATTTTAAAAATATTTAAAAAGTTTTTTTTTTTTTGTTTAATTTATAAACAGCATCTATTTAATAATATGTATAAAAATTGTCTTGTGCTTTTTTTGTTGAGTTGTTGCTTGTTGAGGATGTTAGTAAATGTTAAAAAAATTAATAAAAAAGAAAAACGGTGTGTAAGCAATAGTGATTTTTAAACGATATAGAACAAATCTTAAAAATTTTTATTTATTTTACTTATACAAAAATTGCTATATTTTATATATTAGTTAAAAATTTTTCTTAATTGAATTTTTGTTCTAAGACTTTGTTGTTTCATAGTTCTCGATATTTCGATTTTATTACTCAAAAATTAAATAAAGAAAATTGGAAAAAATTTAACAAATTAAAAAATATTGAAAGTAATAATTCAAAAAAAAAAAAAAAACAAGTATGAGTGTTAAGTTCGGCTGTGCCGAATCTTTAATACCCTCCACCTGTGTTTTACGTTTTACATTAATATCTGGACTTATTTCACTATTTATAAAAAATGTTAAGAAAATATTTGAAAAATTAAACAATTTGATGAACTTAATACTTAATTGTTACAACACACTGAATTTTTAACATTTTTTAGAAGTGTCTCCATTATTTTAGGGCACATATTTGCACAAAGAAGCCCGATGGGGCCGCATATTAATTTTTCGATGCGATACACATGGAATGACAAAGTGATATACTTATACCCTCTGCCCAGTGGTATGTTGTGTTTAACACCATATCGGTTTCAAACATTTTTCGAAACTTCAGCCATGGTCCTTTGAATTAACATTGTATTAATGGTTTTTGGATTCCAAAAAAAATTTTTTTTTAAATAGACATTTAACAAAAAAATAAATAAATACCTTTTTCTTTAAATTTGCCCAAAAAGTTTGAATTGGTTTAACTTGGAAAACATATGGGCGGTTGATTTCAGTCGGCACAAATTCGAATTTAATAGGTCCAGGCCATAACTTTGTAACTCCATGCTTATAACTAAACTAAAGGTCGCAAATATATATGAATATATTTTGATCGACTTTGGTATATAAGCTTTTGTGGGCCATAGGAAGATCACTTTTGAAATTGGCTAATATGGCTTCATGCAAATAACCCCTATGAGATATACTTAAATTCCATAAGATCCACATTATTATATAGATATCGGTCAAATTTGGTTTATATGAATTTAAATTTCTCATAGTCCCTATAAAGCTGCTACTCGATTTTCACTCAAATCTATAAAAAATTCTCAAATTTGGTTTATGATTGGTTTACGTTTTTGAAAGAAGTTACTTAACTAAATATGGTCATGATCGGTCCATTTTTGAGTTAGTCCCCATATAAATAGCATCAAGCATCAAATTCTTAACAACGCCACTTAAATTTGGGTTATGCTTATTAAACTTTTTCTTTTAACTCATACTCTCTGTCTATCTGTCTGCCATGGGTGGACCCA